>OY482671.1:24694536-25069536 GCA_960531455.1 Urophora cardui | reverse complement strand
TCAAGAGCAGAAAAATATAAAAGCAAAAACAAAAACAAGCATCCGCGCATGCGCAAAACAGCCAAATACGCGGCACCCGTAAGCGCTTCTTACACGCAAACAGCAGCGGTTTGACCCTCATTAATATATGTACATACATATGTATATTTAATTTAAATTTCCTTTTTTTCTCAAAGAAAGCTTATAAATCGATACGCACGTAAATAACAAAAAAAAAAAAACATACCTACACTAGTTGTGCTACGAAAAAAGCAAATAAAATTTGACTAAATGAATATGAAAGCGAATGCCGAAAGCCGTAAGTAGTAGTTAATAGTAGTGGCGGTCAGCGGTCATTGGTGCTTGAGATGTTCGATCATTGGCATCCAGCAGATATGTATGTATGTATGTACACGCATTCATTTGGTGGTGATTAGTATGCGATAATTTATTTAAATTCATTTCTTTTATGTGTATATACCCTGCAAAAAAATGTGCGATTAATCCCGAAAGAGATTTGTCCCGGATTGATCTCTTTCGAGAACAATCGGTCCACAATTAGTCCCCGATTGTTCCCGTACGGGAATAATTGTAGACTAATTGTAGACCAATTGTTTCCGAACGGGTATAAATGTAGATTAATCGCTTTCATCCCGAACGGGTATAAATGTAGATTCCTTAAATGTAGAAATTTTACAAAAATATGCAATGTATTTAAAAAATTGTAGAACAACCGGTAAAACGAATTGAACACTCTTTCTTTTAATAACAATGATTAATAATAATTTTAACAAAATTTTGCCTAAAATATCCTATGAAAAAATCCTTTACATTACGCTCATATAATGCATACTCAAAACGTACAATTTTTTTATTTATTTATTGAGATTTTTTTACAAAAGTAAAACATTATATAATCTTTATTTAAATATGTATGTATGAACATTTCCATTCCACATTTTGACGATTGATATTAAAAATTGCCTTGGCTAACAACTTGGAAAAATCTACATTTGTACCCGTTCGTGCAGAAAGCGACTGATCTACATTTGTACCCGTTGGGGATGTGAGCGATTGATCTACATTTGTACCCGTTCGGGATGAAAGCGGTTGATCTACATTTGTACCCGTTTGGTATGAAAGCGATTAATCTACATTGGTACCCGTTCGGGTATACAAGTTGAACAATTAGTCTCTTCATAGGACATGCTCGAACAAATACGATCAATTCACTCCATATAAAGGGATGTAAAATTGTATTAGTGGCATGCTCCCTTGCGATTGATCCCGGACACGTCCCGGATTAATCGCATTTTTTGCAGGGTATTTGCAGAAGTAAATACATACATATGTACATATTTACAAAGCTACAAGCGTGTGTTTAGTTTCACTTTCATCGTAAATGCAAACGAAATTGAAATCGAAACAAATACGTTTATAGCGGCGCAGAAACAAAATTAAAAAAAAAAAAACAAAAAAAAAGAACGATCTTGCGTGGAAAAGAAAATAACAAAAAACCGTATACATGTATGTATGTATAAACAAGTAAGGAAGCCTAAGTTCGAGTGGAATCGAACATTAGATACTCAGCTGTATGTTTTCATAGTTTGTTTGCGTTTGATGGAAACACGGTGTACTTTATATAAAGCGAGTGCTGCATAAAGTGGGCGTAGCCACGCCCATTTTCAACATTTTTATCAGTCATCCAACTAAGCATATGAATATTATTCTTTGTGCAAAATTTCATTCCTTTTTGACTTCTAGTTATAAAGATGTCACGTTACAAATTCCCAAAGAGTGTTCCAGATATATCTTTCTTAAAAAGTAGGCGTGGTCATAAACCGATTTCAATAAATTTTTGCGTGGCTATTAACACATGTTATTAAAGTGTATAAACCAAGTTTCGTCATAATATCTCAATTATTTGTCGAGTTATAGGCTAAGAAATCACGTATATCCCTTTGTGTAAAAAGAGGCGGTGCCACGCCCATTTTCCAAAATTTTTCTACTTGTTGTTTCTGGTCTATTGTAGAAATCAAACCACAAAATTTCAATGAATTATCTTTACATTTGGCAAAGATATCGCTTAAAATGTTTTTATTAGGTCACTTTATAATACCCATATATAAAAGTGGGCGTGGTCGTCAACCGATTTCGCTAAAATTTTCAACATGTATTACCACAAGTAATAAAAGTGTACACACCAAGTTTAGTCATTATATATAAATTATTTGTCGAGTTATGGGCTTAGAAATCTCGTATATTCCTGTTTATAAAAAGAGGCGGTGCCACGCCCATTTGCCAAAATTTTTGTGTTTTTCGTTTTATGTCCGCAGTTGGACTCCTGCTATAAAATTTCAATGATATATCTTTATGGGGTAAGTGGAAAAAAATTCAACAACTATTTACAGCGAAGGTTGAGTGTATAGCTATTTCACGAAAAACCATTTTCGATCATCAGCACTCTTTTCGGAAGTGGATGCACCGGGGATTGAACCCGAGTCCATTCCAACTTCAGCCGCAATGACCCAACGCATAAACACACTCGGCCATTGAGACTCTGTGCAAGCTGTTGGATTTTCCCCACTTTTGCCTTTTTCATTTTCAACATTAACGGTAGTGTGTATATGCTTTTGCATATATTCTCCACAAACGTGCTGAATTTTTGTTGTAGGCAGTTCGCAACAAAAATTCAGCACGTTTGTGGAGAATATATGCAAAAGCATATACACACTACCGTTAATGTTGAAAATGAAAAAGGCAAAAGTGGGGAAAATCCAACAGCTTGCACAGAGTCTCAATGGCCGAGTGTGTTTATGCGTTGGGTCATTGCGGCTGAAGTTGGAATGGACTCGGGTTCAATCCCCGGTGCATCCACTTCCGAAAAGAGTGCTGATGATCGAAAATGGTTTTTCGTGAAATAGCTATACACTCAACCTTCGCTGTAAATAGTTGTTGAATTTTTTTCCACTTACCCCAACAATTAAAAATTGAATTAAAAATAAAAATTTCGTGCTAAGCACTAAAAAAAACTCTTTCAAATATATCTTTATATTTGACAGAGATATCGCTTAAAATGTTTTTATTAGGTCACTTTATAAGAGCCATATATAAAAGTGGGCGTGGCCCTCAACCGATTTCGGAAATTTTTCGTCCAAATATTTGAGTAAGTATATCACGCGTACCAAATTTCATCGATATATCTTCAACGTTTTCTGAGTTATGACATATAAAACTTGCAAGGTTTGACCCTTAATAAGTGGGCGTGGCACCGCCCATTTTCCAAAATGTCATCAAATTTCTTCCTAGGGGCCTGAGCTCAACACGTGGATAAAATTTCATCGCTCCAGCTGTATTAGTGACTGAGATACCAAATTTCCGATTTTTTCTATATAGGAAAAGTGGGCGTGGTCATGGTCCGATTTCGCCCATTTTCAATACCAACCGTCCCAGTCTCGATACCAACCTGTATTTCAAATTTCATCAAAATATCTCAATTTTTGCGCGAGTTAGAGTGTTTACAGACGGACGGACAGACGGACGGACGGAGAGACGGACGGACGGACGGACATGGCTCAATCGATTTCTCTTTTCACCCTGATCATTTTGATATATATAAGTCTATATCTATCTCGATTATTTCACTCTGTTACAATCCACCGTTATGTGATTAAAACTATAATACTCTGTGTACTAGTACAGCTGAGTATAAAAATATCACTCAAGCCAAGCGTACCGAACCATCATCAGCCTCATCAGTTTGAGCCACAGACGCAGCACCACGGCACAGCATATGTACCTGTCGCACAGTGGGTGATTCGCCTTCGCTAGCGGCGGAAAACCAATAGCTTCCAATTTAGAAATAAAAATAGGTAAAAAAACTTTTTAAGTTAAACGGTTTTATGTTATACATACATTGCAATGTTTAAGATAAATGTACTAAAAACCAAAAAATAATAAAATAGATACAGTCGTGGGAATTATAAACATTTGCATAGACTAGACTAAAATAAAACCGTGGGGCACGTCAATTGTCTACAATCGTTGATTAAAATGTTTGTTTTGTAATGTTACACTATAATTAGGCAGTTGTTCAACCGACAACGATGGACGTGTGATAAGTAGGGCTAGAATGTGGAAAAAAGCTAGCAAGCTCGATTATAAGCGAGTTTTAGGGTTTTATAGTGGTGAGCGAGTAGTACTTTTATCATATGTTTTGTCGATTAAAGACAAACTACGAGCAGTGAAACGATTCCTCGTGTGAATGTCCAACGATAAACTAGTTGAAACATCTCTTTTATTAACATGGAGTGTATAACTATTGGAATTTCCATGAGCAAGAAAATAGTAAGTATTTTCCTCACCGTCTGCGGGCCAACTGCCTAACGACGAATTAAACGATTCTTCTATCGCACATTAAGTCGATAATTTGTAGACAATTGACGTGCCCCCCGGTTTTATTTTAGTCTAGTCTATGCAAATGTTTATAATTCCCACGACTGTATCTATTTTATTATTTTTTGGTTTTTAGTACATTTATCTTAAACATTGCAATGTATGTATAACATAAAACCGTTTAACTTAAAAAGTTTTTTTACCTATTTTTATTTTCTAGTTTTTAGTTTTTATTTCGCATTCTGTTTAATTCATTTAGTGCTTCATTATTGCAAGGTTTCTTGCCCGTTAGTTTATTGCAGTCCAACGCCTCTATAGCGACCCACGCGCCACCTATCGGAAGTTTTTTTTAGGAAAATATTTCCTTTCAAGGTAGTAATACATGTTCCGAATTTCAGCCAAATCGGACCATAAATGCGATTTTTGTAAATATAGCGACCCACGCGCCACCTAGCGGAATTTTTTTTTTTAAGAAAATATTTCTTTTCAAGGTAGTAATACATGTTCCGAATTTCAGCCAAATCGGACCATAAATGCGATTTTTGTAAATATAGCGACCCACGCGCCACCTAGCGGAATTTTTTTTTTTTAAGAAAATATTTCTTTTCAAGGTAGTAATACATGTTCTGAATTTCAGCCAAATCGGACCATAAATGCGATTTTTGTAAATATAGCGACCCACGCGCCACCTAGCGGAATTTTTTTTTTAAGAAAATATTTCTTTTCAAGGTAGTAATACATGTTCCGAATTTCAGCCAAATCGGACCATAAATGCGATTTTTGTAAATATAGCGACCCACGCGCCACCTAGCGGAATTTTTTTTTCATAATATTGCATTGTCATCGGGGTTATACATGCGTGCAAAATTTCATATTAATCGGTTGACAGGAAGAGGGTGAAATTTGAATTACTAAATTTGACCCAACAATAAAACAAACGGGGTGAGCTAAATAAAACCGTTTAAAGATATCTTCAAGCAGTTTTATTTTTTATTAATTAAGAAAACTATCAACGAATTACAAAATGTATTTCTTCTCAAAAAAAAAAAAAAAAAATAGAAAATAGTTTTTTATCACATCTACCATCGCTGTATGAGCTAATTGGATTTTTCCGCTTATTCCAAAGTATAAAAATTAAAATTAAAAATAATAATTTCGTGCTAGACACTAACATACCCAATAATGTTAAATTATAAATTGTGCTGTTGTACAAACAACTACTGTACACAGCGCCCGCTGTCCGTCAGCTGCCAACCAGTATTCAACACTTGCATAGCAAATGTACGAAAAATCGTACACTAAGTGAGGTTAGATTGAATGGAGCAATGGCATATATAAGTGAAAAATCCAACAGCTCAGCAGGACCATCCGTAGCCGCAGTGCTTAGCGTTTCGCTAATATTCGACTACTGATGTTTGGAGCGTAGGTTCAAAGCCTGGTGTGCTCCCGAGAAGATGTCTGATGATGAAGAAAGTGGTTTTTCTTCGAAATAGCTATCACATCTACCATCGCTGTATGAGCTAATTGGATTTTTCCGCTTATTCCAAAGTATAAATAATTTTTTTAATTTAAAAGAAATTTTTTTATAAAATTTATTTTTATTTATTTTTTATTTTTACTTTATTAATCCAATTTCATTGTGTAAATATTTCGAAAAAAAAAAAAATTATATTTGAATGAGAAAATAAAATTATTGGCAAATATTCCATCATTCAGCAAGTCTACTATAAAAATTTGGTTTTTTCTGCCAACTTCGTCATACTCGTGCTTACTTTAAGTATTATTAGTTATTTATTATTTATTATTTGCGGGTATTTCTTCGCCGTGACGTATTAAATAAAGTTTCGATTTTACTGCTGACATTATGCCTAAAAAGTGCGATAAAATCAAGCGTAGCTGGTATTAGCGGCTGAAATTTGTGTGCTCCTTTTGTTTTTCCTACTAATTGTTTTATTCAATTTTAAAATTTGAGTTTCCGCCGCTCGCTAAGGCGAATCGCCCACTGTATGTCGTAGCCGGCCAACGCTGACCGATCAATACGATTTGAGCTGGTACGCTGCCCTCTACGCTCATGGCTTGTTGTTGTCGTTGCTTGGATATTTATTGGTATGCGGCTATTTTTTGTTGTTGTATTTTGCCTTCGCCTTTGGCTGCGCGCTGTGTAAATGACAGCATCATTCATTACGTTCGCAAGCAGCAATAAAAGTTGAAAAGTTAGAAACGAAAGTGAAAATTTTAAAAGCAAAATATTCATGGCGTTCGGTCAAAAAAAAAATAAATAAAATAAGGTGTACGAATTTATTTACCGGTATGCTTTTTTATAAAGACAAAAAAAAAGAAGAAAATTTGCAGTAATAATTTTCGCTTACCGTCAAATCGGAGGTGTGTCCAGTTTATTTGGTTTTTATATTTCTTCTTTCTTTGCGAATTTTATTTATTTATTCGTTTTTTTTTTTGTTGCTACAAACTATATAAGTATTTTTCGTTTGTGGCATTCACATTTGCTGTTGATATTCGATTCATTTTGCGTATCATTGTTTGCTTTTACAAAGAGAAGAAAATTATTGTTTTCAACTACCTCTAAAGTACAAGGGCCGTAACGTTAATTCGTGCCTACTTACATAGTTTGTGCCAAAAACTCAGAGCTGTGATTTTGGCTGTGCGATTTTTTTCAATATTTTTCTTTTTTTAATCAAAATTTTCAAAATTAGTCCGAAAATATTTTGAAACTCTCCAAATTCACTCCGAATAAGACTCCGAAAATATTGGAAATCACTTATAATTAGTTCGAAGGTCTTCCAGTTAGTATTAAAGCACACCGAATCACTCCAAAAATACACTGAATCACTCTTAATTACTCCTAAAGCACATCTAGTAACTCGAAAAGTACTCCGAATAACACCGAATATATGCTTGACTCATAAAGTACTCCCAGTTACTCCTAAAGCACTCCGAGTTACTTCGAATATATTATAGACTTCGTGGTCGCTGTGGTGCAGTGGGTAGAGTGCTCGCCTGCTATGCCAGAGGTCTCGGGTTCAAACCACGGTCCGAGCCAAACAAATTTTTCTAATTAGTAAAAATCCAATTATTGGGTTTTTTAAGAGCAGCGGTCACCTCTCGGCAGTGGGCGGCATACCCTCCGAGAGTATTTCTGCCATGAAAAAGCTTCTCACAAAAAATGCATTCGCCGTTCGGAGCCGGCATAAAACTGTAGGTCCACCCAATTAGTAGGAAAAACAAAAAGGAGCACACCTCGAATTGGGGGAGAAGCTCGGCCATAAAACTCGTCAGAGTTATAATAGCGCCATTGTATTATTATTATTATTATAGACTTCGAATATATTATAGACTCCGAAATTACTCCCAGTTAACTCCTAAAGCCCTCAGAATTACTCCGAATATATTCCAGACCTCGAAAGTACTCCCAGTTGTTCCTAAAGCACTCTAAATTACTCCAAATATTTTATAGACTTAAAAACTCCTAGTCACTTCCAATTACTCCTAAAGTACTCCGAATTACTCCGGGTATATTATAGAATTCTTCCAAATTTTTTGGCGTGCACCTTATGTGCTTCCGAATTTAAAATTTCCTTGTAGAAATAATCTACATATTTAATAATCTGTATATAAAAAACTTCAAAAATCACTTCGAAAATTAATAAAAATTTTCCAAAATATTTGAAATTGCTGCTGCTGATTAGCACTAGGGATTCCAATTTTTCCGATTTTTACGATCCCGGGATTTTCGGTATTTTCTTTTATAATCCCGGGATCCCGGGATTTATCCCGGGATTCGGACTTTAATTACACAGGCCGACAAAATTTCCAAAAAATTTTCTAACTCAAATAAAATTCTACTTTTCTAAAGGATTTCGGTGCGCTGATTCTGAATCTGAAGTCGGATTTTCGGTATTACGTGTAGGTTTTGAGATATTCATGTCCAAAGAGGCGAAAAATGCGATTTCTTGCAATATTCACTGCTCAATCTGTTAAATTACTTACTTTCATTAAAAGATGATTGCAGCTATTGAAAGAACGATCATTTCTCTTAGTTTTTTGGGTATCTTATTGAGGTATGTATCTACGTTGTCTTCAAAAGAAATGATCGTGCTTTCAATAGATGTAATCAGTTTTTAATGAAAGTGAGTAATTTTAAAAATATTGAGGAGTGAATATGGCCACAAACTGCGTTTTTCGCCTCTTTGGACATGAATATCTCAAAAACACACCGAATACCCTTTTGAAACGTAGAATTTTATTTCTGTTACAAAAATTTTTCGACCAGTATTATTTTCCCACATTTGGGGTTGAAAAAAGGAAATATATATTTCGAGGAACGCTACAACTTTAAAATGCAAAGAAAAAATAGATTTTTATTGCCATTTTTTATTATTCCATTAGTAACAAAATAAAAAGGAATGTAAAATCATGCGTATTATTTAATAATACCTAAGAGTTACTTTAAAAAGCACAACCAACAACGAAAATTACATACATTTGGTGAACAAAACATTTTCCTTTGCAGTTGGTACTTTTAGGATATTAATAAAAAGGCTTGCAATCATTTGATAATTTCCAATAAAAAATTTTTTAGAAAATAACGACGCACTTTGTTCAAGCGAATAAGCTTTCCGAAAAATTCAGAAAATTAATGCAACTTCTGAATAGATAAATATCGGAGGCACAAATTTTGATATGAATTCCGAGTATGCAGCTGCGTATTTAATTTTGGTACAGTGTTGTAAGACTATCAAGTCTAATTAAAATTTTGTTTCCATTTTCTTCCACTATTTACTTTCCATGTGGGAAAATTCCAAAAAATATTTGAAAAATAAATGACCAAAAATCAGGAAATTGAAATTATCATATGGATTTTGCCACAAGCTAAAAGCTTTAAAAATACATAACATACGTTTCCTTACAACGCGTACTTCAACACAAAAAAATTTAATTATTAAAAAAAATCAAAAATTTTAATCCCTACTTTGACAAATGGACTTTTTTCTTCTAGCAAAAATGTCGCACATTCTTCCGGCTGTCACATTTTTTTGTTCTCTTCCATACCGACTCAAAACTTTTTAGGGCTGTTTGTTCTATTGACAAAATATAAAACTGGCCCGACTACGTGCAACATTTTCTGCTCTTAGCACAAGTAAAGGGTTGCATTATTTTTGTTTCATTCATCACATGAATAATGCAACATTTTAATAGGGCACAGGACACACATTGATAATGCTGCAATGTAATAATGCAAGATTTTCACTCAGAATAGGAAATGCTATTAGTATACAGATCTGAGACCAATAAAAATTATATAAAATATAACTTTTCTTTGCTTTAATAGCGGAATATTCTCTCTTTATCTTATCCCGAAAATCCCGGGATAAAATTCTAGCTATCCCGGGATTTTCGGGATGTCAAAAAGGGCGGGATCCCTAATTAGCACGTCATTTTTGTTTTAAGACCAAATAATAAATGAATTTCGAAGCATACCTTCGGTTTGCTTGGTTCACAATTCCGAAAATAGTTAAATCAAATAGTTAATCATCATAAGATTCCTATAAAATAAAACCTTGCGTATTGCGCCATCTATCGTCTAAATAGGATTTTCTAGCGACTGTCTGACCTACGAGCACATTCATAATTTAACTTTTAATTCATAGTAATAAAAAACTACTTCAAAAGTAAAGTTTAAATCTGACAAAAAATTCCATCATTCAATTTCTATCACAACACTATAACTCGGCAGTGCGGTGAACTTTTACTCCCATGCAATTTGTAATTTTAGTCTCAGTTAAGGGTTAAATGCAGCCATTTAGCTATGGTAATTTTATTTATTGTGGTCACAAAATTATGCAAAGGAAAATTTTCCATAATAATTTGATGTGAATAATATTTAAGTATCCCATGTAAAATCATGGCTTTGTATGTGCATATGTATGTAAATACATACATATGTATGCTTGCAAGTAAGTATTGCACATACGAATATGTAAATGTGTTGCTCATGAGGTTCATATGTGTATGTGTGCCTTAATTATAGGCGTTTTACGCTATAATTTGCATTTCGAAATCATATATATATATATTATGTATGTATGTACATTGTACAAATATGGGGTCTGGGAAAGTCTTAGCCTTGACTTTGAAAAATTAAAAAATTTAAATACATACATATGCTTGAGCAATAAAATGCAAAAAAGCATCTGTTTATGTGTAGGTCTCAATGCCTACCCAGCAAAAAACATGATTACCTCGGAAATGAAAGTAGAATGGAAATAAACGCTGGCAATTGCTTCCCACTCGCTTACGGAATCCATTATTTTAACACGGGCATGTCATTGGCGGTAAGGTCTAACTATCGCCTTACGTGGAGGCGGAGACGGAATGCCTTGATCTATAGATCGGGATCTTATTCTCAGGGCCGCCGAGAGAAAATCCGGGCCCGGGGTCAAAATAACTAAGGGCCCCCATACTAAATGAACAAATTCTCAAAATCAAAATTCAATGAATATATAGTTACGAACTTTAATTTATCTATACATGGCCGCTGTGGTGCAATGGGTAGAGTGCTCGCCTGCTATGCCAGGCTTCTGTTTTAGCCACTCAAAAAAAAAAAAAAATGGACGTGTTTTTGTAGCGTCCGGAACGCAGTTGAAGTGGCTAAAACAGAGGCATTAAACTAAATTTCTGTCGCTAACATACTTTAATCATTAGCTGTGGCCTAAATCTTTCCTTTTATCATAAAACGATACAATATTTCGCGATATTTCTGCCTCAAAAGTTCAAAAAATCGTGCGAGCATACCGTCCGAAACGCCCAGGATATACCCATATCGCTGTATAAGAATTTGCATCATACCGAATTTTTCTGTTGCAACAGAAAACGAATTCAAATTTATGCTGCAAAGGCGACGCCAAAAACCAACAATTCCTTAAGTGGGGTGCAGACACTTTAAGAGATTTATAAAATTTGTTGAAATTTAAAATGATTGCTATCTACGAAAGGTGATTAAAGGTGTTGTTCGTTTATTTTCTGTAAGCAAAAACTTGGATATCATTTTGAGATTCCCGGGCCCTCTAAAGCCCGGGCCCGGGGCAATTGACCCCCTCAGCCCCCCCCTCTCGTCGGGCCTGCTTATTCTACTATGCATTACTGGTAATGCGTAAGAGAAGGGAGACAATCTTCAGGCATTCTATGGCAATGCATTCTGTCATGCAATACATGCAGCAGCGATTACCAAATTTTTGCTGGGTATTTACGTTAAGCTGAGTTGCGTGGAAAGATATATGTATACACTCAGGGAAAAAAAATTATAAAAACATATGAAAACGTGCTTAAAAGCGTCAAAAACTTATTTAAAAGTGATGTAAATACCAACATTTTTATTTTAAAAATGTTCATTGTAAAATTTTTAAATCAAGAAAAAACATTTTAAATTTAAAAATGTTTATTTTTATTTTAAGCACTATGAGAAAAAACGCTGCAGTGTTCTCTATATCATTTTCTCTTCCGGATTCGAAATTGTATCCAACGGCATTCTTTTCATATTTTCTCAATCCGATTCCCAACTACAAAAATATAGCCTCCGCTTGTTCACCTCTTCTTTTCTACTTCGCCTTAACTGTTTGCTATATTTATTTCTTATTCTCCTTATTCTTCTTTTTCTTCCTTATTTTATATTCTCCTCCGGATTCGAACCCTAGCATCAACCTGAAATTCAATCCAATGCCATCACATAGTGGAACATTAAACATTGGGCCGTATTAATAAAAACCAAGCAAATGCTTTTACTCAAGATTTTAAAAATTTGACATCAATTTGTATGAACCAAATTTCAAAATTTAAGTAAAAGGTCTCAAATTTTGAGTAAAAGCAAATGCTCAGCTTTTTTTAATATGACCCATTATATTGAATTGTGATAACCTACTTATACTTCCCTTTTCCTAAAAAGAATCCATGAATTATATGAATCATTGTAAAAACAAAATTAAAAAAAATCGATTCTCATTATTGTTTTTGTTGGATTTCTCACAAAAAAATATTTTCTCACAAAAAAATTTTGAACAAAGAGCGAGTTTTTGAATCAACATTCATTTTCATTTTTAATTTAAGTATGTTTCTTTTTAAATCCAAACTGCATTTTTACTTCAAAAATTTCATTCTTCATTCAAAAATTGCATTTTTAATTTAAAAATTTTCATTGTTAAAATAAAAATGGTTTGGTTTAAATCGTGCATTATGAAAACAAAAATTTTATTTTTGATTTTAAAATGCTGTTTTTCCCTGAGTGTATGTATGTATGTACATAAGTGAATAGGCAATGAAAATTGTTGAAAGTGCACACGAATTATACGAATATGTCAATATTTAAAAGCGAATAAAACATTATCTAGATCAGGGCTGCTCAACGCTCTCGTATTGAAAGTACAAAACTCAATACATCTACAAATTTTGTATATGCACTGAAAAATTTTTTTGCTCATTTAAACTTTTTTATGAATTCCAATAAAATATTATTTTAGAATTTATTTTCAAATGGAAGTATCAAATACATACAAATTTTTTTATTTTTTATATGAAAATTTTTTGAATACTAATTTTTTACAGTGCATTCATTTTTTGAATTTTTTTTTTCATTACACATTTGTTGTTGTACATTTCGATTTCTTACGGCAGTGCTCGAGCTCCTATACCAAGTGCCTTTGCTGTGCACATAAAATATGAATCATAGGCACATACATATACAATTTTTTTTTATATCTGAGTGCTTATGGCGGTGCAAAGAAAATTTTATTTTCATATTTGAAGTGAAAATATGCATCTGTGCCTATAATTCGGAACAAAACAAAAACAATTGTGCTTTGAGTGCCTATGAGGTGAGCAGCCCTGGTCTAGATAATGAAAATTGTCTGAAAATACTATTCTTGTATATTGAAATCCGTTAATTCTTGAACCAAAGTATCGATTTTTTTACTCATACAAATTGAGGGAGTATAGGCTTGATCACTTGGAACCAACTAGTAGGTACCTACAAATATTTCTTAGCAGAAGAACATCGATTTCAAAATAAAACTTTTTAAACTATTATTGACTAGTTTACTGCTGTCATAAATGTAAATACATACATATGTACATAAATGTTATAATTTTGCCTTTCTATCACTTCGGTTTACAATAAAAATTTTCGTTTATATTAGCGCGTTTAAATATTTCTGCATAATCTATTATTATCTGCTCTCTCCTTTCAGTTACTTTGCTCGTTTTGCTTGATATACGTACGTACGTACATACGTACAACATTTGTTTGCTTATTTTTTAATTTGTTTGCTTATTAATTTGTTTGCTTATATGATTGACAGACAGTTAAAATATTTTTGTTTTATACCAAGTTGTCAAAATATATACTGAATGTATCAGATGTGTACCTAATTAACGCAGGAGAAAAAAATTAAAATCAAGAAATATTTACACTATGCTTCAGAATGAGCGATCATCTCTCCGTAATTAATGAAACCAAAATAAAAGAAAAGCTAACTCCTCTAATAACAAAGCCCCGTTTTGCATTTTTGGCCTATAGGACTGGTTGCACTTTTATTTGCCTGTGCTATGCCTTTGCCTTTGAGATGGCAGCAATATCAATAACAATAAAAACAACAAAAGCAACAACATTTTTTTATATAATATCTTTTTTGGTATCTATTTGCTTAATCAAAACCAAAAATCCACTAAAAATGCGCCTCCAGAATTGAGCAGTAAGAATACCGCGCAACATGTTGCCAGCAACATTCTGATGTCTTAGCAACATTGGTTTTCTGCCGCTTAAAATGTACATGCGATTGTACCACAGCGGTGTTTTATGTAAGGAAAATATAAAATATAAATCTCCGTCGATACTCGCCTTCACCAAAGCGCAAAGGTCTGTAAATCCTCCGAAGAACTTTCCTCTCGAATACTCCAAGCGCCATTTCATCTGTTTTTGACATAGTCCATGCCAAGGCAGATCTAGGAAGGTAGGCTCGGTGGCGAATTCAGAAACTACTTCTTTTATTTACAAAGGTAGAGTGTAATGTCAAAATCAAAGCGAATTCACATCATGACCAATAGGAATGGGCGAGTCCCAAGCGAATTCAGATTTTAAATAAGGCGAATTATCATTTTGACATTACACTCTACCAATTACAATAACAAAATACATGGGAAATTTCTGAATTCGCCACCGAGCCTACCTTCCTAGTAGAGGTCGGAAACTATCGATAGTCAGCACCATCGATAGTGTACGATAGTTTTTTGCAAACTATCGATAGTATATCGATAGTTGACGATAGTTTCGGGTGATTTGGAAGAGTCTATGGCATTGGTGGGCAAATGAAATGTAAGCATGTATTGGTAACCGCGAGCGTAAAGTGGCTACCAAGGGACAAAGAACATTTGCAGTCAGTTGATTAACAAACAACAGCGAAGCAACATCGTGCGCCGCTTGATTGTTTTATGATACTATTTATGCGCGTACCTATATGTGTTTCTCACTCGCACTGTTCGCAGTGAAAAATTATTTAGAATTGCCCTAAATGCTTTCATTCATTAAATAGCGCATAATTTACTATTGCATAAAAAATAAAAGCAAAGCGACGATACGTGTCATCCCTTTGCTTGCTGAAACACAACTGACATGAAAATTCTGTTCTAACACTACTGTGACTCAATTGATTTTTCGCTCTCAACAGCAACTGAAATAAGAGCGTAAGAATACGTGTGCTGAGAGTAACTGCTCATATGAGTCAAAACGCCCATCAGTGGTCTATGGCTACGCTCACACTGTAACCGCCTTTTGCCGTCCGGCAGCAAACACATCCACAAACATATCTGTTTTAAATGAGCTCACCCGATTTCACCCGAATGTAAACAAACTTTGCCCACCTGTCCTGGTGTTATTCTTACCAATACATGAAAGTAATAGGAGATGATCCAATAAAACTTTTTTCAGTACATTGTTTTGTTTTATTTATTTATTAGCCATTTATTCTTGTTCAAAAATATTAATATATTAACCAGAGACCATAACAATTATAACAAATAAATATAAAAATCACTCATAACAATTATTGAGCAATGGAAAATTTTTTCCATCATCAATAACAATTATTCAAAGATCGATATTTTTTCGATCATATCATAATTGTTACTCGCAATTGATATTTTTTTCGATCTTAAATAACAATTACTGGATGATGGATATTTTTTAGATCAGTTCATAATTGTTACTAGCAATTGATATTTTTTTCGATCTTCCATAACAAGTACTGGATAATGGATATTTTTTAGATCATCCCATAATTGTTAATGTTAAAGTGTAATTTTAATGTTTTTGGGCAATCACATTTTGACCGATAACTCAGTTATCGATAAATTTATCGAAATATGTCAAAGTCCAAATGAAACCTGGGGCCATCCCCTTTCGTTTTATACCCATATTGTAGTGTAATTTTAATGTTTTTGTGTATTCACATTTTAAACGACCATGCGACTAGAATGCATAGTCGTATTTTTGTTGCTTTGACTACTTGCTTGTCAGCAATTCAAACCCTGCATGGAATAGTTACCGTTTGTTTGGTGCCTAGTGGTCACATTTCAAATTTTCAATAAACTATCGATAGTTCAAACGATAGTCGGAAACCATCGATAGTGTAAACGATGTTCAGAAACCATCGATAGTGACGATAGTGCCATCGATAGTTTCCGACCACTACTTCCTAGATCTACCTTGGTCCATGCTTCTGCGCCGTACATGAGAACTGGAACGATGAGTGTCCTGTAGAGTGTGATTTTTGTTCGTCGAGAGAGCACTTTACTTTTCAATTGTCTACTTAGTCCAAAGTAGCATTTATTGGCAAGAGTGATTCTTCGTTGGATTTCAGTGCTGGGTTATCAACTTTAAATATAAATAAAAATGAAATCAGACCTATAGGCCAAGGGACGTAAAAGGGTGGTTGACCCCCGCAGGGGGGTGTTACTTTTCATATATAAAATGTATACCAAATTAAAGGGAATCAAAATACCTATCGAATGGTATAAAAATATTCGAAATCGGCTTAGTAGTTATTAAGTAATTGCAATTTAAAAAATGCATAATATAATTTTTGACCTTTAATAACTTTTGTTGTTGTTGTTTCCAAAAAAAAAAAAAATCACTTTAATACTCAGCTTAGCCATGTTTATCAATTCTCATACTTCGTTTTTTGATTTTATAATTTTAAAAATTTCATATTTGCACCAGATCATGCTTATTGCTTTCAACTTTGCACGGCTGGGGGCAGTTCAAAACGTCATCCTATAGCCATAAAATTTTGTGGGGTTCATTAACTCGTATAACGGCAAATTTTCATTGCTGGTACGTTCAAAAAAAAAACAAAAATTTCCATATGTTTTCACTCCACCTTAAAGCTGATGCCACATAGAACTTTAGCTGATTCCACATAGAACTTTGTGTTGCGCTACGTGACACTTACTGCGTGACAGCTGATATTAAAATACATGTATCTATATGAGGTTTCTCACATAACAAAAAGTAACGCAACGCCGAAGTTACGTAAAGCACAAAGTTGCCCAAATCTCAACTTTTGGGGCGTTGAAATTTTTTTTCAGTTTCACTTTAATTCAAATGTAAATAAACAAATTTAAATTTCACACAATTGAAAAATAATTTAATAGATTTTTATTTTCTTATTTACTTTTTTGTAAATAAAACGGAGAATGAAAGATTTTTCAGAAAATAAATATTTTTTGAGTCATGTTGCAGCGTTCATTGTGGCATAGTTTTTCAGTTTTGCGTTGTTTGACATAGAAAGCGGCGTAACGCAAAGCGGAAAAGGTTTTATGTGGAATCAGCTTTTGTGTTGCGCTACGTGACACTTACTGCGTGACAGCTGAGATTAAAATACATGTATCTATATGAGGTTTCTCACATAACAAAAAGTAACGCAACGCCGAAGTTACGTAAAGCACAAAGTTGCCCAAATCTCAACTTTTGGGGCGTTGAAATTTTTTTTCAGTTTCACTTTAATTCAAATGTAAATAAACAAATTTAAATTTCACACAATTGAAAAATAATTTAATAGATTTTTATTTTCTTATTTACTTTTTTGTAAATAAAACGGAGAATGAAAGATTTTTCAGAAAATAAATATTTTTTGAGTGATGTTGCAGCGTTCATTGTGGCATAGTTTTTCAGTTTTGCGTTGTTTGACATAGAAAGCGGCGTAACGCAAAGCGGAAAAAGTTTTATGTGGAATCAGCTTAATATTTATTCAACTGTTTCCAAATTGTATTATTTCGCATTTTACCTAAAAAGCTTTTACCAAGAAAAATTCAACTACAAACAGTGGAGAAACGCGAAAAATGAACATTCGCAACTTTTTTTCGCTCGTATCAATCGTGTGCACCTTCACATTGTCTTATTCGAATTATGGTGTTAATGATAAAAACAACTTTTTGGGTGTTGTGAAAATTCCACACAAAACTTCTGTTGGTGCTAATAAGAACAACCTTTTGGATGGTGTCAAAAAACAACAAAAAACTGCCGGTGGTGTTACTCGTAATAACCCCAAACCTAAAATCAATTTAAATATTGCCGTGGCATTATACGCTGCTAATGTATATAAGTGCGAGGGAGCACTAATTTCCAAATGGCATGTGATTGCATCGAAAAAATGCCTAGGCACAGCCAACTGGATTGTTGCTGGTGAACCAGATATGTACAATATTGAGAAAAGACAAGAACGCGAAGTGAACCGTGTATATTATCCAATAGATAATCCTATTGCTGGCGTTGATATCGGCATTGCTAAAGTTTGTCAGGCTTTTGAGCTTGGCCCAGCAGTCGCAACAATATCTCTCTGCGGCGCTAATATATCGGCGGGCAAACAATTGAAAGTCATCGCTAGGGATCACCCTTTCCGATTAAACATTTTAGAAACCGTTATTTCGCAAACTTCGAGGAACTTGCGAACCGAGTCATACACCTTTCAATCAAAAGTCGTAGGAATGAAAGCTTTCAAAAAGACGGGAGCGCTCGGTATTGTAGACGATCGACTCTGTGGTGTGCTGCAGCTGGATATTTCGAATGAAAAGAGTTATACGTATACAAATTTGGGAAATATTAAGATAAAGAAATATATTGAAAGTATTATAAATCAGTGAAATTTTGTGTTCTGAAGAAATTCGTAAATAAATTGAAATAATGGGCCTAATGGGCCCGTCAGAATGAATACTTTTCCGGCAATCCAGCAACGTTTAACTGACACATACTTCAATTTCATATATTTGTTACGGCAAAGTTGAAGTACTGAATGTGTCGATCGTCATTCAATTACATATAATTCCACTCTGCTGTCAGTTAAACGGATTGCTGGATTGACGGAAAAGTATTCATTCTGACGCCCCTATAATGCACAAAAATCGAGCCATAGCTCAGAACCATTTTTTTTTTTCGTAAAATGTGGATTTTGTATGCAAAAAAAAACTATTAAAATTGCTTGATTTTACAAAGCAAATGAGGTTAATCTCATAAAAAATAATAAAACTTCAGCCCATAAATTTAAATTTGGTGTTTTCGAATCGCTATCGAACAAGCGAGGTCGGATCGAACAAAAAATTTATAGCGAGCAGAGAAATTGTGAATAGAAAACGGCTGTTATTTGATTGTTTTTCGAGATTGTGTAGGCTATTCTGGCAACTGTCTTTCAAAAGAAAATTAAGTATCTTTCGAAAGTAAAAAAAATGTTTTTCTTCTGGAAAAATAGGTAGTCGTCTTTGCAAAGACAGTCATCAGAATAGCTCTAGAAGTTTGAGTGGAGTCTCTTGAAAAAGAGCTCAGTAAATAATTCTATATACATATGTACTATGTAAGAATATGCATTTAAAATGATTCTAAAAAAATTCGTCGACCTTAGCGGCAACTGCTCTTAGACGGTTCCATCCAATTCTTTCAAAAAAAAAAACAAAAAAGGAAAAGCAAAAATAAGGAGCACATCACAAATTGTAACAGAGGATCGGCATAAGGGAGATTAAAGGTACATATCGTCGTTTAAACTTCATAAACACCTAAGTGAAACTTTCATAATCACTTTATGCCGAAATTGAGATTTGTCAAACCTTAACTCCTGATGCACAGCTCTATCGATACATAACATAAATTTGGTCTTTGGAAAGCTCGGCAAACTCTATATTTCCCTCTAATTCCTTTTCAGCTGTGAAGTGTTTATATTGTTGTTGTTGTTGTAGCCACCAAGACACTCTCCGAACGTTTTGGGGAGTGTAGGGGAAGTGACAGTCCTTTGCCGGATAAATCCGGTACGCTCGGATACTAGTCCCTTCTGACACCAGCCCGACTGTCGTGCGAACGATCGTTTTGGCCATTATCAACGGGTAGGCCGGTGATTTTTAGTCGCCTCTTACGACAGGCATTCCCTACCACGGGTATATTCTAATCCCCCTAACCCGCTTAAGGCGTGAAGTGGTTATCGTAGAGTTTGGCATTAGGAGGCATTTTTAATTTTTGGCACATATGATGAATTTCATATCAAATCCAATATGCGTTGAACCTGACCCCTTCAGAATTTGATGAAATTTTGCATAGAGGTACATCTTACGTACCCAAACACAACCTCATTTTTAGAAATTGCATTTTCGAAAAATTGTGGGCGTGGCAAGGTATCGAAATATTCGAAAATATTCAAAAAATGACGATAATAGGTACTTTTAAAGTGTGAAGGAGCTCAGTTTTTATGCATTAGGGCCAATGATTTGAAATGGCATTGTTGAACTAAGTATTTGCTTAGGACGTGTGCGTAAGTATGATGTTCCTCGTTAAAAGTCAATAATTCTATATACATACATACATATGTACTATGTAAGAATATGCATTTAAAATACTTTTCGACCTTAGCGGCAACTGCTCTTAGACGGTTCCATCCAATTCTTTCAAAAAAAAAAAGGGAAAAGAAAAAATAAGGAGCACATCACAAATTGTAACAGAGGCTCGGCATAAGAGAGATTAAAGGTATACATCGTCGCACATAGGTAGATTTTCAAGTTTTATGCGGCCAAAAATATTTTATTGTCTACATCATAGATGCTCATGCCTATGCCCTTGAATCATATTTGTTTTTGTTTTTCCCCCCAGACATAGGCACAGATACAAATTCGCCCAATGAATATAAAAATAAAATTTTCTTCCCCTGCCATATGCCCACAGGTATAAAAAATTTCAAATGAATGTGATTGAGTTTCTTATGGGAAGGGCGAAGATACGTTAGCTTCGCCCTTTCCATATGAAGCTACGTTGGCGTCGCCCTTCCCATATGAAATTGAAAATTACACTAACAAATTGAAAATAAAATTTTTTTGAAAAAATTGAATTCTTGATTTGAAAAGCTACGTAACTCAAAACCCAAATAAATATAAAATAAATGGAAGAAATGCAAGAAAACCTTTTTCTTTACAAACGAAGCTTTGAAGTAAAACCTTGGGTAAGGAAGAAGACTTTTGCTGGGAGGAGACTAACATTTAGCAGTCCCTAAATACGTTATTCATGGATTCAAAAAATTTTGAGTTGTGCAATTTTTTGATTTAGGGTGCGATTTGTAGGCAAACGAAAAAACTGAACAAAATTTCTAGTTAATATTGAAAAATGTGTGGCAAAAGTGTATTTCAAATTATTTGAAGAAAAATAAAAGCAGATTTTAATAAGAAAAATAGGAATTAGAGCTTTTTTTAATTTTAAAATACTTATCCAAGTTCGGAAGCACATATGTGCATATATTTGCGAAAAAGCCTTTTCTAGCCTTAAGTTAATCAAAACAAACCAAAGAAACCTTTTATCACAAAAGCATTTGGAAGCAATTCTGCAATTATCCACCTCTGATTCGACAATAAATATTGACAATTTTTTAAACAGCCTTGAATAAACTTGTCACTTATTGTTATTATGTAATATGTAGATATATTTTTTTTATATGTACGAATTCATATCTTAATTTATTATAAATAAAATATATTGTAAATATTGTACATATGTATGTATTTATGTTGTATGTAAAATTTTCCAATCGTACAATAAAAATTTACTTGTAGTTTGTAACTTTTTTTTAAATCTAACACAAATTTTTTCTCGGTGCACTAATAAATTTTTGTAGATGTATTGGAGTTTCCCCATTCAATACGAGAGCGTTGAGCACCCTTGGTCTACATCTATTCCGAATTGCTTGTTTAATGCAAAATTTAAATAATTTGTGTTAAAAGTCGATTTTATTGAAAAATATATGTATGCAGTGACTCCAAAAAAACAAAACCATACGCCAGAGTTTTTAAATTTATTTCAAAGAGTTCTGTCGAAAGTGTGACTTCCTTATTTTCGTTTAAAAATGTAGACAATTTTTCAATAAAAATCGTTTTAAGCAAGATTTCTAGGCTTATGGAAAAAATCCGAAAAATCGTAGAAATTTCTATAAGTGGATTAAAAATTTCAAAGCGAGGCCAGAATTTATAAAAGATTTTGAGGAGATTTCTAAGTGTACTGCTATATAGCCAATAGGGATTCCAATCCCGCCCTTTTGGACACCCCGAAAATCCCGGGATCGCTAGAATTTTATCCCGGGATTTTTGGGATAAGATAAAGACAGAATATTCCCCTATTATAGCAAAGAAAAGTAGTATTTTATATAATTTTTAGTGGTCTCAGATCTGTATACTAATAGCATTTCCTATTCTGCATGAAAATGTTGCATTATTACATTGCACCATTATCAACATGTGCCCTGTGCCCTATAAATGTTGCATTGTTCATGTGATGAATGAAACAAAAATAATGCAATGTGCTAAGAGGAGAAGATGTTGCCCCGTAGTCGGGCCAGTTTTTTATTTTGCCAGTAGAACAAACAGCCTTAAAAAAGTGTTGAGTCTGTGTGGAAGAGAACAAAAAATGTGACAGCCCGAAGAAAGTGCGACATTTTTGCCAGAATAAAAAAGTCCATTAGTCAAAGTAAGGATTAATATTTTTGATGTTTTTTTTAATAATCAAATTTTTTTGTCGTGAAGTACGCTTTGTAAAGAAACGTACGTTAGGTATTTTTAAAGCCTTTAGAATTCCTATGGTAAAATTCATTTCATAATTTCTATTTTTTGATTTTTGGTCATTTATTTCCCAAATGGTTTTTGGAATTTTCCCATATGGAAAGTAAATAATGGAAGAAAATGCAAACAAAATTTTAATTAGACTTGATAGTTTTACATTACTCTACTAAAATTAAATACGCAGCTGCATCCTCGGAATTCATATCAAAATATGTGCCTCCGATTTTTAAATATTTTCGGAAGTTGCATTAATTTTCAGAATTTTTCGGCAAGCTTGGAAATATTCGCTTACTATAACGTTAGATTCTAAAAGTTTTTATTGGAAATTATCAAATGATCGCAAACTTTTTATCCTAATATCCTAAAAGTACCAACTATAAAGGAAAATGTTTTGTTCACCAAATGTATTTATTTTCTTTGCACAGTAAAAATTTTAGTTTAATTTTAATACCATTTTGGTATTTCTATATAACAATGCCAAAAAGTATAAAATTAAAACCATTCTGGTTTAAAAAAAAGAAGAGAATATGAGACACAGAAATTATTCTTGGTCAAATTAATACTTTTTTGGAATTAAATCAAAACCAAATTTTAATTATTTTTAGAATATTTTTGGTATTAAAAATAGTTGAAATGGTATAAGATCTATCTGAAAATTGGAATAAATACCATACTTTTTTGGTATTAAATCCAAAGCAAAAATATGTATGTATGTAGAAATGCTCATTTTATTTCATATATGTATATATATATATATATATACTATATTACAACGATAGAAAATATCACATAGACTTTGTTGTTTGTATTCCTAGATAATAGGATGGGCTGCTCCTTGTCGAGTTGTACCACCGTCAGTAAAAAAAAACTGCTACAGCTACTGGCCTGTGCCAGAGAAATTTCGGCACCGTCGCGGTGTTGCAGAGATATTGTTGCCTCAAGACTGAAAAAAAAAATAAAACAAAATTTACCCTCAAAATATTTACTTAATCTCCTGTATTACTTACTTGATACAATTGTTCCACCAGGCATAAAAAATTCGCTTTTCGGGAAATTTGTTTTAATAAATTTAATTTCTGCATCGTACCCATTTCACTTTAAAAACATTTTGTATATACATATTTACATATTTTGACAAATTTTTTCTAATATTTTTTTGGTTTTGATTTCAAACCAAAAGTGAGAAAGAGAGAATTTTAATACTTTTTAAGACTTTATTTTTAAACCATTTTGGTTTAAATAAAATTGTAAAACTTCTCATAGTTTCAAAATAAGAATTTTTGGTATTAAAATTCATATTTAATTCCAAGAATGATTAAATTAAGTACCAAATGATATTAGAAATAAACTATAAATTTTTACTGTGTGTTGATTGTGTTTTTTAAAGTAACTCTTAAGTGTTATTAAATAATAAGCATGATTTTACGTTCCTATTTTATTTTGTTAGTAATGATGGCAATAAAATCTATTTTTTCTTTGCATATTAAAGTTGTAGCGTTTCTCGAAAATATACATATTTAATTTTTCAACCTCAAATGTGGGAAAATAATACTGGTCGACAACTTTTTTTAACAGAAATAAAATTCTACGTTTCAAAAGGATTTCGGTGCACTTTTTGAAATATTCATGCCCAAAGAGGCGAAAAACGCGGTTTTTGGCCATATTCACTCCTCAATATCTTTAAAATTGCTCACTTTCATTAAAAACTGATTAAATCTACTGAAAGCACAATCATTTGTCTTGAAGACAAAATGTCCAAAATCCCGGGATAAATCCCGGGATCCCGGGATTACAAAAAAAATCTCGAAAATCCCGGGATCGTAAAAATCGGAAAAATTGGAATCCCTAATAGCCAACCAATTTTAGTGTAAAAAGTGAAATTCTCAATGCTGTGAAAAATTTTTTTCTGTAGGGTGTTTGCCTTATATGTACGTGAGACCGTTCCAATTAAAATTTCCGCAAAGCCAATGAAAATTTTCAAAAAGTTGCATGTTGCATATTATTATATTAAAATTGAATGAGCCTGAAAATTGTATACTCAAAAATCTTCTAAAAAAAATGTAGCTTAAGAATTCTTAGCCCCTTTTTATGATAAGTATTTCCTTGACTTTGAAAAATTGGAAATACTAAAAATACTGCCTAAAAAGTTAACAATAGTCGGTGATAAATATCTCGTTTACTTTGGAGCATCACCTACATTAACCAAGATATGCGTTAGAAATATAAACATTAAAATCAAATAGAAAGCACAAAAAAGAAAATATTGTAGGTACATATGAAAAACCTGTATCTAGTAGTGAAGTGCGGCTTTGTGTGACGTAATGTTTTGCCGGAAAAATACTAATTGTACTAGATATCATGTCCGAGGGTTAATTTGACTGAGTCTGATAGAGCAACATAAAAAAATCAATTTTGAACACAAAAAAAGAGTGAATTTTTTTTTTAAATATCCCAACGTTAAAAGCTTAAAACTATAAACTTAGAATCATTGGAAATCAAGGATATTATTGAAAAGTGTTAATAATTACTTGAAGCTTAAGGATTTATCACGATTACTTACATGAAATGATTTAAATAATAAATATTCACGTTGAAACTAGCACTTAAAAATGTGTAAGAAAAAAACTAAAAAATTAACTTCAAATATGCTAAGTTTTGACCATTTGGGAGCAAGTGCAGAGTATGAGGTCGGGAAAAAAAGCGATGAATTATTGTTCCCCATTCTATTTCCAATATGTGGGTATGCGTTTTTCTGTAATTGTAACAACTTCACAAAATTCAATTTTGGCCGCATAAAACTTGAAAATCTACCTATGTGCGTCGTTTAAACTTCATATGCCGAAATTGAGATTTGTCAAACCTTAACTCCTGACGCACAGCTCTATCGATGCATAACATAAATTTGGTCTTTGGGAAGCTCGGTAAACTCTATATTTCCTTCTAATTTCCTTTTCAGCTGTGAAGTGGTTATCGTAGTTTGGCGTTAGGAATTCATTTTTAATTTTTGGCACATATGTTGGTTAGGCGCTGTTATGAAAGTCTCACCTAGGCGTTTATGAAGCTTAAGCGGAATATATATATTTTTTATAACATTCTAAAGCAAAAAACAAGTAAAAGCGCGGCTGTCTTCGGCCGTACCGAAGACTTCATACCTTTCATGAGTGGGGAAATGAAAAGTTACCTATGTATGTACATAGCCGGATTAAGTTTAATTTATAATTTTAATTCTGTGGGTTCATTTATGGAAAGATTTATTAGAAAAAATGGTGTCTTGGCTATTTAAATGGAGGAGTTATACACCAAAATGTAAATATCTGAACAATCGGTTGTATGGGAGCTATATGTTATAGTGGTCCGATCTTGACAATTTTCGGTAATCCCGTTTGGGCCCATATGGTTACAAATACTTCAAAATTTCACACCCTTAGCTGTTAAAATGGAGGAGTTATACACCAAAATGTGTATATCTGAACAATCGGTTGTATGGGAGCTATATGTTATAGTGGTCCGATCTTGACAATTTTCGGTAATCCCGTTTGGGCCCATATGGGTACAAATACTTCAAAATTTCACGCCGTTAGCTGTTAAAATGGAGGAGTTATACACCAAAATGTCCATATCTGCACAATCGGTTGTATGGGAGCTATATGTTATAGTGGTCCGATCTTAACAATTTTCGGTAATCCCGTTTGGGCCCATATGTGTACAAATACTTCAAAATTTCACACCGTTAGCTGTTAAAATGGAGGAGTTATACACCAAAATGTGCATATCTGAACAATCGGTTGTATGGGAGCTATATGTTATAGTGGTCCGATCTTGACAATTTTCGGTAATCCCGTTTGGGCCCATATGTGTACAAATACTTCAAAATTTCACACCGTTAGCTGTTAAAATGGAGGAGTTATACACCAAAATGTGCATATCTGAACAATCGGTTGTATGGGAGCTATATGTTATAGTGGTCCGATCTTAACAATTTTCGGTAATCCCGTTTGGGCCCATATGTGTACAAATACTTCAAAATTTCACACCGTTAGCTGTTAAAATGGAGGAGTTATACACCAAAATGTGCATATCTGAACAATCGGTTGTATGGGAGCTATATGTTATAGTGGTCCGATCTTGACAATTTTCGGTAATCCCGTTTGGGCCCATATGTGTACAAATACTTCAAAATTTCACACCGTTAGCTGTTAAAATGGAGGAGTTATACACCAAAATGTGCATATCTGAACAATCGGTTGTATGGGAGCTATATGTTATAGTGGTCCGATCTTAACAATTTTCGGTAATCCCGTTTGGGCCCATATGTGTACAAATACTTCAAAATTTCACACCGTTAGCTGTTAAAATGGAGGAGTTATACACCAAAATGTGCATATCTGAACAATCGGTTGTAGGGGAGCTATAGGTTATAGTGGTCCGATCTTAACAATTTTCTGCAATCTCGTTTGGGTCCACATGGGTACAAATACTTCAAAATTTCAGGCCGTTAGCTGTTAAAATGGAGGAGTTATACACCAAAATGTGTATATCTGAATAATCGGATGTTGTGGAACTATATGGTATAGTGGTCCGATCTTGACAATTTTCGGTAACCTTGTTTGGGCCAAAATGGGCACGTCTACTTCAAAGTTTCATGTCCTTAGCTGTATAAATAGGGAAGTTATGCACAAATTACATCCAAAAATTTCATGTATATCTGAATAATCGGTTGTTTTCTATATGTTATAGTGGTCCGATTCGGCCGGTTCCGACAAATGATCAGCTGCATATAACAACATACCTGTATTCCGAATTTCATTCAGATATCTCAAAAACTGAGGGACTAGTTTGCGTTCACACAGACGGACGGACAGACGGACAGACGGACATGGCTTAATCGACTCAGCTCGTGATTCTGACCATATCGGTATATATTTTGGTGGGTCCCCCACGCTTCCTTCTGGTACTTTCGACAAAAATTTTTTGGCACTAAGTTATAATACCATTTCATTCTCATGAAAGGTATAAAAAATAAAAATTAAATCATACTTCACTTAATTGATTGTGTAGGTACAACTGAAACCCGCAGCGAGGCTGCATATGGTGCACTTTGGCAAAAATAATGCAAAACAATTTCAAGGAAATTATTTGGGAATTCAATAAATGCCGAAAAAGCAAATGATAAATGATGCGAAAAAAAACATATTTTTCAATTAATAATAATTTCCGTAGATAGACAGCGTAGACACATTTAGGCCATGAACTCATTTTTATCCAAGCAATTGTAGTTAAGAACATTTACTTTTATTATTATTTTCCCTTCAATACACACTTACTACATATATATTTAAGATTTCTTGCGTTATTTTAATAATTATTTTCATAATTATACCTCAATCACCACATCATATACCGTTGCTTGTGCGTTATTGCTGCAGCATTTTCTTGCATTATTGTAAATATTTAAGTATTCGCTGCCACATACAGACCTATTCGCCTTGAGAAAGAAGAAACACTTAAATACTTACAAAGCTACCTACATATATGTATATCAAAACTTTTTAATGGATATCTCTTTGTATCTTAGAAAATAATCACTTTCTAACCGCTCAAGCACACGTTTAAATTTTAACTGATTTCTTTAGGCAGCAGCCAAGAAGGTTTTTTTTTTATCAGTTGCTTAGAGTTAAGCTGTTATTAGACTGCCTCATATAGATAGACGGCATAATAATAATAAAAATTAATTGTCTATACATACAAACAAAAATGCATATTAGGATGGCTGCTTAGAGAAAATCAAACAAACGATTTTTTTTAGTCACACCTCCTCAATCGTTAATACAATTGTCAAAGATACGTTTTAGCACCGACTTAAGACCGACAAAGGCATGCCGCACATAGCTCAAATTTTAGATTACCGTATAAATTCAATAAATCCAATCAGTACAGCAACATTTGTAGCTTCGAACGTACATAATAGTACCGCTGCACACTGGTCAGCCCCCATACACAAAAGTCAAAAACGTTGGTGCTTGTAAAAGAAACTTCTGTCATGCCTTTCCGTAGAAAATATATTGAATTTTATGGAAAACCTCCTTCTATACGCAATAGCCACCATTAAATGTTACTTTGGTTCATTTAAAGTCAACACATTTGAAAAAAATTCTCTGGAAAAAGTCTGTGTAAATAAGTGTATTGTGATTTTTGCGATATTTCAAGTTTGAGTGCTAAAAAAAATGCGGATAACTATGGAAACGAAAGAAAAACGTATGTTTCATGATTTAGCGAAAGAAAACAGTGAAACCAATTTATTTTTAGCAAAATACAAGATGAAGAAATCTTGGCTTTTCTATGAGCGTAATTTTCAAGCATTAGCATTTTCATTTAAACTTTTAACAATTAAGGACCACTCCGGACCAGGTCTTATAAGCAGATTTGAGTTCTTTCAAGTCTTCTCTTGAGAAGCCTGTTTATACATTTTTCCCTTTTTTCCCTTTTTCTTAAAATATCATATTAAATATAACTAGTCTATACAAAATATTGTTGCCGTTTTACGATTTTTGTACATATTTACATCGACTGTTTTCGATAAAACTTTATTTTCGATAAAATCTGAGGAAATGAGACCAGTGTGCGCTGTAGTGGTTAATGTTTAGGCAATCTGATGCAAACATTTCCTTCTAAACAACCCTAATGTGTATGTTCATAAAAATATTTATACTAAACTTTGATATTCATAAAAAAGCTGTTTTATTTTCACTTCAGTCGCATATTTAAGTATTGTTTTATCATTTTTTATCAACTGTTTTGTTGTTTTTGTATATTGTGCTGTCTGTAGACGCTTCTGTTTACTTATCCACATGCCATAAACGTAAATCATGTTTGATAACAACAAAAAGCTTCTTTATATACTCTTAATATTCATAGTAGTTGTTTTTGTATATACCAGGGACCGGGAGTTTTATTCCTTTTATAACAAAACACCAAAGAAAAAATGTATATTTGGAGGAATATTTTATTTGGACAAAAATAATCAATCAACTTGGAGTATTATTTTTTAAAGACAGCGATAAAATAAAAAGTTGGTGTTTTATTTTTTAGCACCAGCGATAAAATAAATACTTGGTGTTTTATTTTTTAGCTCCATCGATAAAACAAAAACCTGGAGTTTTATTTTTTAACTCCAAAATAAAACTCCAGTGCCAATAACTAGCGAACCCCTTAACCGAATTGCATAAGTTTGGTATCAGATGAAAGGTAATTCAGTAAGCCTTTTAATGGTGCCACCCATGCCAAGGTTACCACTCAAACCAAGGTTGACACCTATTTCTTTTTAATTTTTTCAATTTAGTATAGGCTTTTATTAGCTTCACCTGTATGTATGTATATATGTATGTATGTAAACATTGCATACCTTTAGGCGAAAGCGTGTGGATTCATACACTGAATAGAAGTTTTTCAGTGTGAGATGTGCTTATTTATTTTATAGCTGGTGTTTTTTAAAAAAAAATCAGTAAAATTAATAGAGCCCAGGTTATTGATCCTGGAGGTCCTGGGATGAAAGTAAAGTTAATAATAATTTTTCCCAAGGACACAATCTAGCCCTGGAGTTTTATAGCATCGAAAAAAATAATAATTTTTATTTTCGGTCCCTGGTATATACATATGTATGTACATAGGTATATGCCTATCTAGCTTTATTTCACTTTTTCTTTTATTTTTGTTTTCTTTTATGCTCACATTCTTCATATCTTAATCATAATTTGAGAGAATTACACTTGACTTAAACAGTTGTCTTTATTGGAGTATAATATAATTCAAGTTCAAACAAAACAACAACAAAACAAGTAAGGAAGCCTAAGTTCGAGTGGAATCGAACATTAGATACTCAGCTGTATGCTTTAATAGTTTGTTTGCGTTTGATGGAAACACAGTGTATTTTATATAAAGAGAATACCGTATAAAATGGGCATTTTCAAAATAATTTTTTTTTGTTAATTTTTCATACAATTTTTCTCCAAATAATGCCTAATAGTATGCTTCAATTGTTTTCCAACAATAGTTTTGTAGGAAAATTTTATTATAAATGCGTATAAAATCCTCAAACATGCATATATTTTCTTCATTTAAAAATTGCGTAATAGTTCTTTTAATTCTCTGTAAGACGATATAAAGATCTTCCAATGAATTTAATACGATATATGAGTTATTGGGCTTGAAAAAAATGCCTATGGTGAGATTTTAACCTTGGTTGCACAAAACTGCAATAACTGATGCAGATACGTGGAAATCGTATATGAGAAAATTGTTCACCTATTCATTTTGAATGAAAGTGTTTATGTTGCTTTTTCACGCAGAATGACTATTTTCGGAGTTATAAAAAAAATAAAAGTACAAAACCATATATCTGAACAATCAGCTGTATGGTAGCTATATGCTATAGTGACCCGATCTCGACGATTTTCAGGGAATAGATTAAGGCCAATACGAGTACAAATTCTCCAAAGGTACATGTCCTTAGCTGTTTAAATAGCGAAGTTATACCCAAAAATGTCCATATCTGTAAAATCGGCAAACGGCAGTAAAGCAAATTTGTGTTATTGCGCCCCAATTAAGAAATAACACCAATTTGATGTATTGTGAAACAAATTTCCGTCATCCCTTGTCAAGATTGATTTGGTTATAAACCGGTTTCGGCTATGTGCCATCTTCAGTATTTTGTTTCGTTCTCAAAAAAGAAACACCAATTTGCTTTATCGCACAGGGCCTTGAGAAATAATACCGAATTTTTCAGTAGGCGATTGAGCAATAAAGCAAAATTGCATATTTGACGACCTTATTTACTCATTTCTCCTTTTGATGTGCATTCTTCGCTGCAGAGTGCACATATAGACGCGCGATTTCTAATTCCAAATTTTCATTTATTTAAAGTATTTTTTATTATAACAAAACTGCCGATTTTTCATTCCAAATTTTCGCCTGCGGCGCTTTTTTTATAATAAGAAATACTTTAAATAAATGAAAATTTGAGATTGAAAATCGCATAGTTTTCCAATTTTTGCGGTGATTTTCTTTTATAATAAAAATAATTTAAATAAATAGAAATTTGATATGAAAAACCGCACGATTATTTATATAATTTTCGCACGCGGCGCTTTTGTTTTATATTAAAAAAAAATGCAGCGAAGGAGAAGCGACGAATGCACGCCAAAGGAGATATCAGTAAATAAGTCGATCATCATGGAATTTTGCAGGGATAAAAAAGTGAAATAAGACCAATTTTACGTTATTACCTAGCTCTGCTGGAAATTAGGAAAACCCCAAAAGTAGGTGTTATTTCCCATTCGGAAGGAAAATAAAGCAAAGTTTGCTTTATTGCCGTTTGCCTTATAGCACCCCACCACCTCTACATAGGGCGGAGTGAATTGGGGCTTTTTTTGAAATCATTACTGCTCTACCTGCAGAAAGTTGCCTTTCTAGTACAGAAGTAAGACTGCAAAATATTATTGGCCTAGTCCTTTATTTGGAGGTGCCCCAATTCCATTTAAGAATGGACAAAATGCTCCAGATGCATAAAATTCATTTGCTAGATAAAATTAATTTGCTAATTTCTCCTAAAAATATACGAAATTTTTCGATGAAATATGTTTAAATCAGTGTCTCCACGCTTATACACAAAATCCGGAAAATTCGAGGATATTTCCAAAATTTCAAAAAAATTTTCTCGAATTTTCAGAATTTTTGTTTAAGCTTGGATAAACTGATTTAAACATTTTTCATCGGAAAATTACGTATATTTTTAGGAGAAATTAGCAAATTAATTTTATCTAGCAAATGAATTTTATGCATCTGGAGCATAATGATTTCAAAAAAAGCCCCAATTCACTCCGCCCTACTCTACACCATTAATCAGTGTCGAGTATTCAGAATTGTAACGAATTAAGAACATAAGTTGTAATACAGTTTTTTTTCGCCAACCACATTCTGCTAAGCATGTCTCATTTGATCCGCATAACTCACATATTACTATTCTGTTATTCCATTTCATTTAATTATAATTATTGAAGTTGTTCGCGCATTCATAAAAGTGACACTTTTCTGGATTTTTTTTTTTTTTGTTACCTTCTCATTTGTATGCATCAACAGTTAGCGACAAATGCTGCAAACATACAAGAAAGCAAAAAGAAATAGACACAAGGTGGAACTCATTAATTATTTCAAGCTCTAATGCTTGCTAACTACTTTTTATTACCATTTTTATTGTATCGCGTTTCCACTTTTCTTGCTATACAAAGCAATAAAATATAAATGGATGGAATTTAATGCTCAGTAAAAAAACAAGAATGATTAATTAAACTGAATTGGCGTGAAAATTTAATTTGTAATTAAAATAAGAATTTATGGTTTATTTCTTGTAACAATTGCCGACGGCAACGTTACTGTTGTTTTTCTACGTTTTTTGTCCATAGACTAACCAATAATGATGAAAATATGCGATATTTGTGAAGTTAAGTTCTGTAATGACGTTGATCTTAAAAGTAGTTTATGATCACTAACGCTTATCATCAGCGTAAATTTTGTGCATACGTACATATAAGTATGTACTATATTTGTATATTTCTTGTAATTCTAGACGTGCCGCGGTTACGCAATAATACCGTTACGAAAACATATAAATTAGTATTACTAGATAAATCGCAAAGCACAAATAATTAATACAAGAAAAAACAAATTGAAACTAAAGTTTTCCTAAGCGGACAACCTTGACTAAATGCGGTAGACGGAATCGTAAGTGAAATCGAATCATTGCAACAAACCAAAGCCAAAAGGCCAGTTCAGCTTAATGTTTGTTTTTGTATTGTGTTTTTTTTTTGTCTTCTAGCACTAAGTTTTATTGGTATGAGTATGTGTATACTATTTAATTTTAAGAACTAGCGATAAAATTAGTGAGTAAGATAACGAAATTAATAGTCTAAGATACGACAGAACAAATATATCCCCTCATCTGTTATTTACCAAGGGACAGTGGTAACTGACAGATCATAAGCATACTAACACATCGCACATGGGTTGCCTAGCTAAAACGCGTACGAAAGGTACTAAATATTTAAAACAAAAATTAAATTTTTAAGTATACTCCCCTTTTCTGTTATTTAAAAAAAACGATACACCAGACGATAGAGGGCAATTAGGAGAGTCCAAAAAACTGGGTTGCCTATCAAAATCTGGGGCAAACTGGAGGGTTGCCAGCTTTGAAAAGTGCGTGAGTGATTTCTAAATAAAGGAAAAAAACGGTTAAATACATGTCGTATAGAAATATGTTGTTAGGAAACGTATAGTAAAATTTCACGATCTTTAATTTCGTGGAATACTTCAACCCACTAACACCTCCACGTAAGGGTCGTTTTGACCCCCCTTTTTTTAAAGTCCAAAAAAATAGTATTTTGAAGGTCGATAGAGCGTTGAAATATTCTAGAAAATTATTCGCCATAAAATTTCACTAGGGGTTCCCTCAGACAAAATCTTTGTATAAATAACCCAAAATAACACAGAAAGCAAAAAACATATTCCTTTGCTAAACACTAAAACTCTTTCAAGTAAAAACAAAGGAATACGTTTTTTGCTTTCTGTGGTCTTTTGGGTTATTTATACAAAAATTTTGTCTGAGGGGACCCCTAGTGAAATTTTATGGCGAATAATTTTTTAGAATATTTCAACGCTCTATCGACCTTCAAAATACTATTTTTTCGGACTTTAAAAAAAGGGGGGGTCAAAACGACCCTTTCGTGGAGGTGTTAGCGGGTTAAAGTATTCCACGAAATTAAAGATCGTGAAATTTTACTATACGTTTCCTAACAACATATTTCTATACGACATGTATTTAACCGTTTTTTTCCTTTATTTAGAAATCACTCACGCACTTTTCAAAGCTGGCAACCCTCCAGTTTGCCCCAGATTTTGATAGGCAACCCATGTTTTTTTGACTCTCCTAATTGCCCTCTATCGTCTGGTGTATCGTTTTTTTAAGTAACAGAAAAGGGGAGTGTACTTAAAAATTTTAGTTTTTGTTTTAAATATTTAGTACCTTTCGTACGCGTTTTAGCTAGGCAACCCATGTGCGATGTGTAAGTATGCTTATGATCTGTCAGTTACCACTGTCCATTGGTAAATAACAGATGAGGGGATATATTTGTTCTGCCGTATCTCGGACTATAAAAGCATTCGCTAACGGACACTTGAAGGAACGAGAAAGTCAGTTCTAAGTATTATTTGCTCCTGAATTAATAGCTTTTTACAATAAGTTAGGAAATGAATGATCTGTGAATATACATAGTTTTCTCACAGCTTATAAATAATAAGTTATAATCGTTCAGCTTTTGCTCAAGTTGTCGTCTAATACTTCCATTCTTTATGAAAATCGGCAACTTTGCCAGTGCAAAAAAATGTCGTTTGACAAAACTAAATCTCTTGCACAACAACAAATGTATGTAAATCTCTTGCACAACAACAAATGTAAATCTCTTGCACAACCGACTTTGTTAGAAAAGAAAACAATTAAACAATAAAAATTTCCAAACAAACATTTTAAAATTTCCGGTTTACTAAAATTTCTATTCATCGTAGAGACTTGGGCAATTAGCGGAAGCGTCACCCGCACTTAAAACACTTACATTTGTATACAATTAATGGGAAATGGTAAATTAAGCATTATATGACGTTTTAATAGGAAATGTGTCGCAATTGAACAGAAACTAATGTTTTTTCATTGCATTTAACAAAAAATAAAAATTTCCTTTCGCCACGGGGTAGTGTACTTGGTTGAAGCAATAAAAACGACAGTTAACGATTATGTTGGCTTGAACGGATGCGAAAACGTGGGTGCTTGAGGTTAAGTTGTAATATTTCATGAACTTTTTTTTGTATGCAATTTTTTAACAATATCTGCAGCTAGTGATGGACTTTTTGGAGTTAAAGGTTGGAAAATATGTATTGTGGAACGAATTTCCGTCATCGGTTGTCAAGTTTGATTTGGTTATAAACCGGTTTCGGTTTTGTGCCATCTTCAGTATCTTGTTTTGAACAAAGACAATCCTACCCTGTCGGAAAAGCAAACAACAAAAAAGATGTTGAAAAATATATTTTTATTAAGTTTGTTTGTTTTTAAATTATATTAGTTTTTTTTAATTTTTCGTCACATTATTATTTTATTATATTTTAATTTATTTAAATTTTTTTTAATTGATTTGAATTTATAATTTTTTAGTTTCATTTTATTTTATTTTATTTTATATTCTTTTATTTGATTTTGTTTTATTTTATTTTATTTTATTTCATTTTATTTTGTATTATTTTATTTTATTTTATTTTATTTTATTTTATTTCATTTTATTTTGTATTATTTTATTTTATTTTATTTTATTTTAATTTATTTTTTTTTGTTTTTTATTTTATTTTTTTATATTATTTTGTTTTATTTTATTTTATTTTATTTTATTTTATTTTATTTTATTTTCTTATTTTAATTTATTTTATTTTTTAATTTATTTTTTTTTTTGTTTTTTATTTTATTTTTTACATTATTTTATTTTATTTTATTCTATTTTTTTATATTATTTTGTTTTATTTTATTTTATTTTAATTTTTTTATTTTATTTTATTTTATTTTATTTTATTTTGTATTATTTTATTTTGTTTTATTTTAGTTTTTGTTTGTTTTTTATTTTATTTTTTTTATATTATTTTGTTTTATTTTATTATATTGTATTAGATTTTATTTTATTTTATTTTAACTTATGTTTTTTTGTTTTTTATTTTATTTGCTTTATATTATTTTGTTTTATTTTATTTTATTTTGTATTATTTTATTTTATTTTTTTATATTATTTTGTTTTATTATCTTATTTTATATTATTATATTACACTTTATTTTATTTTATTTTATTTTATTTTATTTTGTTTTATTTTATTTTGTATTATTTTATGTTGTACTATTTTATTTTATTTTATTTTATTTTATTTTACTTTATTTTATTTTATTTTATTTTATTTTATTTTAATTTACTGCTTTTTTTTGTTTTTTTCTTTTATTTTTGATATTATTTTGTTTCATTTCATTTTACTATATTATATTTTATTTTATTTTATTTTATTTTATTTTACTTTATTTTTTATTATACTTTATAACATTTAATTTTATTTAATTTGATTTTATTTTATTTTATTTCATTTATTTTATTTTATTTTATTTTATTTCATTTATTTTATTTTATTTTATTTTATTTTATTTTAATTTATTTTATTTTATTTTTGTATATTATTTTGTTTTATTTTATTTTATTTTATTTTATTTTCTTATTTTAATTTATTTTAATTTCTTTCGTTTTATTTTATTTTATTTTTTATTTTATTTTACTTTGCTTTATTTTTATTTTTATTTATTTTAAAATTTTTTTAATTTTACTTCATTTTACTTTACATTTAATATTTTACTCAAGTTTCTACGCGTATTTGTACCTTTAATTATGTGCAGCTCTTCCACCAGGATGTACAAAGTAACTTACATAGCAGACTAAACGAATACCTTTCCCAACGCCATAGTAAAGTGAAAATAAATAATAATTATCCCCACTCTGCTACAGAATGGGCCGCATTAGAAGTCTTCAAATTCTTGCAACCGTCAATTAATAATATAATAATACAATGGCGCTATTATAACTCTGACGAGTTTTATGGCCGAGCTTCTCTCCCAATTCGAGGTGTGCTCCTTTTTTTGTTTTTCCTACTAATTGGGTGGACCTACAGTTTTATGCCGGCTCCGAACGGCGAATGCATTTTTTGTGAGAAGCTTTTTCATGGCAGAAATACTCTCGGAGGGTATGCCGCCCACTGCCGAGAGGTGACCGCTGCTCTTAAAAAACCCAATAATTGGATTTTTACTAATTAGAAAAATTTGTTTGGCTCGGACCGTGGTTTGAACCCGAGACCTCTGGCATAGCAGGCGAGCACTCTACCCACTGCACCACAGCGGCCACCGTCAATTAGTGATTACAAATCTGTTTTGCAGCTAAAAAGCTTTTAAATTGAAGCTTTTTTAGTAAGAAGCCGCCCGCTTCCGTTTCTATACATTGTCGCAATAAGCGGTAACTAATGAAGATCAGCAGCAGGGCGTGGTGGCAGCATTTTCTAGCTTGCCTCCATACAATGAATTTACAAAGAAAACTAATTGATTTGCTGCTCTGCCACACGTGTTTAAGTTGCAAGCAAGCCGAAGCTGCTCTGATGTTGGTCTTAGTTCATTAAGGAAGTCATATATGTATGTGCAGATGTAGACTTGAGTGCGGCTATGAAATGTGAAAAGAATTGTTATTTTCTAATTACAGTTTATGGAGAAATTTCTCGGTTAACTTTAAAGTTTATAACCTATAAATTGTAAATGCTAAAGTCGACCCAACAGATTTTTACAAACATATTTTTAAACGCAGCAGATTTTCTTACAAGACTCATGCGTACTTGGTACTATTCATTCGGCTAACAGGGATTGCCATCGGCACTATCCCAAGTTATTTGTTCCAATAACAAAAAGTTGAATCTTGTTGGTCTTTTAGTGTTACTGGATAAGTTTAGTTAATTTACTCAAATTCATATTATTGTAATTATTATTTTTACACTATATTATTACACATAATTTTCGATTCGATATAAATATTTATGTTAATTACTTTCGATTTATGTTTTGTGTATTTCTAATTGCCAATGCTAAATGCCCAAATGTGCATTTTGAGCTGGCCAATGCTGTTAAATCTAAAAAAGTTATAAAAAAGACAACAAAAAAACTGACTAATGAATTTGCATAAAAATGCATATACAAATGTTGTGTATCTACATCACTTTGTTACACAAACGAAATACTCAAAAAAAACAAACAAAAATTTGGGCAATATGCAGCAGATAAGTGAGAAATTCCATTTTGGTTTTAATTGGTGACCGTGAGTCATATTTAAATTTTCGAAAAAAAACAACAACTAATAATGATGTAGAAATTAATCACATCAACGCCATTTGCCATTTGTAGTGTTAACTGCTGTCCAATAAATTGGCCAACCTGCGTACGAGTGCATAAAATAGGTAATAAAACGAAATAGCTTTGGATGTGCAATGCCACCCATCAACGGCAATTAAATGCAGTTGGCGGCAAGTTTGAACATTAAAAAGGGCTTCATTACGCAGCGCAGATTATGCATTAAGGGCGTACATATGTAGATATGTATAATGGATGTACATAACTGTTATAAAACTATATGCTTATGCGGCTTAACGCAAATTAATAGCAATAAATTATTTTATCGATTAATTGATGAAAAATCTTTGAAGACTGAGAACCACCTCTGGCAATAATTATTGTAAATTATTATAATTATGAAATTTTCCTTAAGATTAGTAGGTAATTCTATGTTTTTATGTGATCTAACATTTTGTATAACAAGGTACTCAGCCAGTGGCGGATCCACGGGTGGGGGGTTTGGGGATTGAAACACCCCCCCCGCCCTTGTGGTTTATAATAGATCCCAAATTAATGCCTTTATAGATTCTGCGCCCAAATTTCCTAAACTGATCAAGGAAAACTCTATCATTCCAAAAGCAATGGTTGGATGGGTTTAGCTGTCAAAAGGCAAAACTCGACATTTATTTTCATTTATTTTCAGATTATATTTTATATGCACATATCCACAAGGTGAAACAGGTACAATTGACTCAGTTCATTAAAATAGTTGTCCTTGTAGGCAATAATAACATACAATTACAACTTATAGTTAAATAGAAAATACCCGAAATTTAGAGGAATTAAATCTAATACAATAAGCGCGTACTATATTGTTTGACATGCACAATGTAAATGGCTCGTTGGCGTAGCTGTAGCGCCTTTGAGTCGCCTGTGGCTTGTATTTTTTTTTTTTTGTTTTTTTTTTTATTTATTTAAAAGTTAAAAAAATATTTAAAAATGAATAAAAAAAATATATATTTTATTCATGCATACTGGGCACACCACATAACACGTGCATAAAATCAAATTTGTCAAATGCTATTCGCAAATTGCCAAATCGCAAATTTATTTTCTTTTCTTTGTTATCCCTATTTTTATCGGGATTGTACAGAATTAATTTGGTCAGAAATGTCTGAATTGTTGGAGAAATTGCCTTTTTCAGAGGCATTTCGCAATTCTTGTTTAAATTAACCTTTTAAAAATTTGAGTATATAAAAACAAGAACTTAAATAAAGTAAAAATTCTATTAAAAATATAAATATAACCAAAAAGTACTATATACATACATACATATCGCTAGCTTAGAGTGCAAATTGTGTAAGTCCATTTTTCAAACTTTGTAGGAGAGACAAAAAACACAAAATAAAAAAATTTCAAAATGAAAAAAAATTTTCTGTTCATATAAAAATTTTGGACTTACACAATTTTCTTCGCTTTTTGGACTTACACAATTTGCGTATCACTGAATAACAACGAGTAGAAATATGACAAGTATCACAGACTTGTTTAGCGTGGTGCGTATTTAATTTTTCTAGCTTTCTACACTTAAAACCACTTTTTCATAAAAATGGACTTACACAGTTTGCACTCTAAGCTAGCGATATATTCTTATTTATTTTGGCTTTAAATGCAAGGGTAAGTGAAATTGATGATCAATTTGCCACCAATACCATACGATACTCACTCGCACGTACCAATGCAAAAATATACATACATACGTTACATGTTATTTAGAACTTCAATTGAAATCTCCTGCACTTTATGTGATGACATACATATTGTTAATTTGGAGGGTTTTGAGTTTGGTGTTTTTAAGGTGCGGGAAATGGCGCAACTAGTATATAGAATAATAACAGTAGGTGGTATTAGTCCATATTTTCACCAGCGTCTGCCCTTAAAAACATCTTCCAAAAAAAGAAATGTTCAAAACCCCCCCCTTTGCCGAAATCCTGGGTCCGCGCCTGTACTCAGCTGATGTGTAAATTTGGTCCACGCGCTTGGGCGAAAGCCGGCGACAAAGAAATGGGCTTGATTTTTATACATATTGCTTGTTTCGTGCAAAATTTTAATAATTTGTGTTAAAAGTCGATTTTATTGAAAAATATATACAGTGACTCAAAAAAAATCATACACCAGAGTTTTTAAATTTATTTCACGGAGTTCTGTCGAAAATTTGACCTTCTTTTTTCGTTTAAAAATGTAGATAATTTTTCAATAAAAATAGTCTTAAGCAGGATTTCTAAGCTTATGAAGAAAATCCGAAAAATCGTAGAAATTTCTAAAGGTGGATTAAAAATTCCAAAGCGAGGCCAGAATTTATAGAAGAGGAGATTTCTAAGTGTATTGTTATGCAGCCAACCAATTTTAGTCTAAAAAGTGGAATTCTCAATGCTGTGATAATTTCAGGCGATTTTAGAATTTTTTTTCTGTAGGGTGTTGCCTTATATGTACGTGAGACCGTTCCAATTAAAATTTCCGAAAAACCAATGAAAATTTTCAAAAAGTTCAATGTTGCATATTATTATATTACAATTGAATGAGCTGCAATGTAGCTTAAGAATTCTAAGCCCCTTTTTATGATAAGTATTTCCTTGACTTTGAAAAATTGGAAATACTAAAAATACTGCCTAAAAAGTTAACAATAATCGCTGATAAATATCTCGGTTACTTTCGAGCATCACCTACATTAACCAAGATATGCGTTAGAATTATAAACATTAAAATCAAATATAAAACACAAAAAAGAAAACTATTGTAGGTACATATGAAAAACCCTGTTTCTAGTAGTGAAGTGCGGCTTTGTGTGACGTAATGTTTTGCCGGCAAAATACTAATTGTACTAGATATCATATCCGACGGTTAATTTGACTGAGTCTGACAGGGCAACATAATAAAATCAATTTTGAGCACAAAAAAGAGTGATAATTTTTTTTTTAAATATCCCAACGTTAAAAGCTTAAAACTATAAACTTAGAATCATTGGAAATCAAGGATATTATTGAAAAGTGTTAATAATTACTTGAAGATTTAGGATCCATCACGATTACTTAAATGAAATGCTTTAAATAATAAATATTCACGTTGAAACTAGCACTTAAAAATATATAAGAAAATAACTAAAAAATTAACTTCAAATATGCTAAGTTTTGACCATTTGGGAGCAAGTGCAGAGTATGAGGTCGGGAAAAAAAGCGATGAATTATTGTTCCCCATTCTATTTCCAATATGTGGGTATGTTTTTTTTTTTCTGTAATTGCAACAACTTCACAAAATTCAATTTTGGCCGCATAAAACTTGAAAATCTACCTAAGTGCGTCGGTAATGCCTCCAAATTTGAACAATAATAATATAATAATACAATGGCGCTATTATAACTCTGACGAGTTTTATGGCCGAGCTTCTCTCCCAATTCGAGGTGTACTCCTTTTTTTTCCTACTAATTGGGTGGACCTACAATTTTATGCCGGCTCCGAATGGCGAATACATTTTTGTGAGAAGCTTTTTCATGGCAGAAATACACTCGGAGGGTATGCCGCGCACTGCCGAGAAGTGACCGCTGCTCTTAAAAAACCCAATAATTGAATTTTTATACTCAGCTGTACTAGTACACAGAGTATTATAGTTTTAATCACATAACGGTGGATTGTAACAGAATGAAATAATCGAGACAGATATAGACTTATATATATCAAAATGATCAGGGTGAAAAGAATCGATTGAGCCATGTCCGTCCGTCCGTCTGTCCGTCCGTCTGTCCGTCCGTCTGTCCGTCTGTCCGTCTGTAAATACTCTAACTCGCGCAAAAATTGAGATATTTTGATGAAATTTGAAATGCAAGTTGGTATCGAGACTGGGACGGTTGGTATTGAAAATGGGCGAAATCGGACCATGACCACGCCCACTTTTCCTATATAGAAAAAATCGGAAATTTGGTATCTCAGTCACTATAGCTGGAGCGATGAAATTTTACCCACGTGTTGAACTCACGCCCCTAGGAAGAAATTTGATGAAATTTTGGAAAATGGGCGGTGCCACGCCCACTTATTAAGGGTCAAACATTGAAAGTTTTATATGTCATAACTCAGAAACCGTTGAAGATATAGCGATGAAATTTGGTATGCCTGATGTACTTATTTAGACAAATGTTTTGACGGAAAATTGTGAAAATCGGTTGACGGCCACGCCCACTTTTATATATGGGAACTATAAAGGGGCCTAATAAAAACATTTTAAGCGATATTTCTGTCAAATATAAAGATATATCATTAAAATTTTATGGCAGGAGTCTAACTACGGACATAAAACAAAAATCACAAAAATTTTGGAAAATGGGCGTGGCACCGCCTCTTTTTAGAAGCTGGAATATACGAGATTTCTGAGCCCATAACTCGACAAATAATTGATATATAATGATGAAACTTGGTGTGTACACTTTTATTACTTGTGGTAATACATGTTGAAAATTTTAGCCAAATCGGTTAACGACCACGCCCACTTTTATATATGGGTATTATAAAGTGGCCTAATAAAAACATTTTAAGCGATATCTTTGTCAAATATAAAGATAATTCATTGAAATTTTGTGGCATGAGTTCTACAACAGATCGGAAACAAAAAATAGAAAAATTTCGGAAAATGGGCGTGGCACCGCCTCTTTTCAGACAAAGGAATCAACGAGATTTCGGAGCCCATAACTCGACAAATAATTGAGATATTATGACGAAACTTGGTTTATACACTTTTATAACTTGTGTTAATAGACACGCAAAAATTTATTGAAATCGGTTTATGACCATGCCTACTTTTTAACAAAGATATTTCTGGAACACCCTTTGGGAATTTGTAACGTGGCATCTTTGTAACTAGAAGTCATAAAGGAATGAAATTTTGTACAAAGAATAATATTCATATGCTTAGTTGGATGGCTGATAGAAATTTTGAAAATGGGCGTGGCTGCGCCCACTTTATGCGGCACTCGATTCATATAAAATACACCGTGTTTCCATCAAACGCAAACAAACAATGAAAGCATACAGCTGAGTATCTAATGTTCGATTCCACTCGAACTTAGGCTTCCTTACTTGTTACTAATTAAAAAAATTTTTTTTTGATGTTTGCTCGGACTGTGGTTTGAACCCGAGACCACTGGTATAGCAGGCGAGCACTCTACCCACTGCACCACAGCAGCCACAATTGAATTTGAACAATACTCTCGATAAGCGGTTATGCAATTTACTGTTATTATGCATTTTGTTGTTAAAATTGCAAAGTTTTGGTATGTATCGATAAAGCTGAGCGTATCGAATTCAGGGTTGACAAATCTCATTTTGGGCACAAGTGTCAGCTTGGCTGTTATTAAAATGTCAAAACTTATGGCGTTTTCTTTTCTGACAAAAAATGTTGCCCTTTAATATCTCAATTATCGAATTACGTAACATGACTTTCTATAAAATGTGGCTGAATTTGTAGTTAATGATGCCCTCTTACTTAGTCAGAGGACAACATTCGTTGAAATCACCACACAAGCTTACAAAATGGCTAAGAAAATCAAACAGGGCAACATTTTTTCGAGAAAAGAAAACGGCATTAAATGGATAAACATTTTTTTTTTTGCCCGACGAAGTAAACACACTCCAGCCATCGCTATTGATACGAGTATATTTTGTATACCTTTCATGAATACTAGAGTGCTGCCTACTGTCGAAACTCGACAGTTTTTCTAGATGTTTTCTTATGACTAAAGTGCAACTATAGTTTTTGTATAATTGTTTGTTGCTACTGTCACTGCTACTATTATGTTGTTGGTGTTCCAAATTCTCCTACCTACTTCTTTATTTCCATTTCTGCTCTTTTCTTTCCTCAATTTCTTTCCTACTTATTCTTTCTTATCCTACTTATTTTTTTACTTTATATTTGTGTTGTAGTGATTTTGCTACCTTTTTACGTTTCTACTATGAAACTACACACCACATCCAGCCAAACATGTTCAGAATTGCATGGTAAGTTTGGTGAAAACGCACAGAGTCAGCTACATATGCTTGCGCATTGAGACAGCTGTGTTGTGTGCAAAAGCATGCAACAACAACCACACGGCAATTTTTCAACGACGATTGTGGACACATTTTCCAACCAATTTTCATGAAAATATGGCGCTGTTCTATTTGAGAGCAATATCTTTCTAATGGTGTGCTTAGTTTTAAAATCGGTTCAGAAGTTTCGACGGAGAAGATGGAACAAAATTTATGTTAGCGTATTAATAATATAGATGAAATCGTATTATTTATAAGTCTGGTTCAAAATACGACTGTTGTCAGCAGAGATGTAGAATAATTATTATTTCATTTTGAAATTACAAAAAAGTCTTACAAATTTTCTTCAGAATCATAAAGGTCTTTTGATAATAATTTTTTCCTGATGAAAATTATAAAAATCCTCTATAATTACACAGTGCTACAGTGAAAATACACTCATCAAGCGACCTAGCTAAGATTGTTTATCTAGTCAAGTGTAACAAGAAACGGTATTTGAAAAATCCGCTGTACCCTCAAATTTTTTTTTATCGCGAAAAAACCGTTATTCCATACTTGTCGGCACATAAAAATTCCTAGAGGGGCTATTTTTGAACCGATTTCAATTTTTCCAACGGTTTCGGAAAGTTAAATAATGGTAATCTTAATATATAAACAGCAGTTTGTTAGTTTATAAGGTATAAGAAGAAATTTTTGCACTTAAATCTGAAATTTTCGTAAAATTTTTTCGTTTTTTCGAGTTTGACGCCATTTTTTCGGTACAATTCGAAAAACATGCTTTAATTACAACAAATGTTATTGTTCTACTATTAATTCTGAGTAAAACTAGACCTTATTTATTGAAAAATTTTAAAAATTGACGAAGTTACAACGCTTTTTCGAAAACAAGAATTTCAACATTTTTACCACCCAGTGCATAGCATAGAATATAAGATGAATTTCACATCAAAGGCTGAAAAAAAACGAACATTTTCAACCCGACCCCCTCAGAATTTGATGAAATTTTGCATAGAGGTACATATTACCTACCCAAACACAACCTCATTTTTACAAATTGCATTTTCGAAAAATTGTGGGCGTGGCAAGGTATCGAAATATTCGAAAAATGACGATAATAGGTACTTTTAAAGTGTGATTAGTAGGGAATGGCTTTCCCGATTTCAAAGATATTCATACCACTAGAAAGGTATTGAAATTAGCTTTCAAAAAATACACTGTAAATTTTTTTTTTGTTTTAGTACACTGAAAAAAAATGTTTTTTTTTTTTTACTGAGTAAAACTAGACCTTATTTATTGAAAAATTTAAAAAATTGACGAAGTTACAACGCTTTTTCGAAAACAAGAATTTCAATGTTTTTACCACCCACTGTATAGCAACGTATGGTTGACATGCTTGGTCGACCGGTCGACCGGCCAGCAGTAAAACTGCATGATATCACATCATTATATTATTTTTATTGATTCCATTGTTCTTTGTATACAGATTCGAGTTAGAAATGTTTGCTTGATCTTTTTCGTTTAAATGCCGAATCATCAGTTTCACGTATAAGTGACCAGCAGTAATTAGCTAACATCCTCACTTGGTTCTTTCCTGCAAACCAGTTTTCAATCGTCAATATCTCTTGATGAAAACGTTCTCCTTGTTCGTCGCTAAATTGGCCGAGATTGTCTGGGAAAAACTCCAAGTGGGAGTGCAAAAAATGAATTTTTATAGACATGTTGCATCCCATTTCTCCATACGCTTCCAAAAATTCATGGACCACCTCAACATAGTTAGCACTTCTTACGTTTCCAAGAAAGTTTTTGCATAAAGAAATAAAACTAAGCCATGCTCTTTTCTCCACTTGGTTAAATTTTTCAACGAAAACTTCATCTACCATAAGCCTACGAATTTGTGGTCCAACGAAAATGCCGCTGTGGTGCAGTGGGTAGAGTGCTCGCCGGCTATGCCAGAGGTCTCAGGTTCAAACCCCAGTCCGAGCAAACAAAAAAAAAATTAAAATTTTCTTATTAGTAAAAATCCAATTATTGGGTTTTTTAAGAGCAGCGGTCACCTCTCGGAAGTGGGCGGCATACACTCCGGGAGTATTTCTCGGCCATAAAACCAGTCAGAGTTATAATAGCGCCCTTGTATTATTATTATAATGAAAATTTATGAACAGAAAAACTATGAAAACTATGATTTTCCAATTATACACAAGTAAAAGTTGCTCATTAAATAAAAAATATGAAAATTTTTTTTCAGTGTAATATGGAATTTTGACAGTGTATGTTTTCAAAAGGTGATTTCAATACCTTTCTAGTGGTATGAAGATCTTTGAAATCGGTAATGCCATTCCCTAGTAATCACACTTTAAAAGTGCCTATTATCGTCATTTTTCGAATATTTTCGAATATTTCGATACCTTGCCACGCCCACAATTTTTCGAAAATGCAATTTGTAAAAATGAGGTTGTGTTTGGGTAGGTAATATGTACCTCTATGCAAAATTTCATCAAATTCTGAGGGGGTCGGGTTCAAAATGTTCGTTTTTTTTCAGCCTTTGATATGAAATTCATCTTATATTCTATGCTATGCACTGGGTGGTAAAAACGTTGAAATTCTTGTTTTCGAAAAAGCGTTGTAACTTCGTCAATTTTTAAAATTTTTCAATAAATAAGGTCTAGTTTTACTCAGAATTAATAGTAGAACAATAACATTTGTTGTAATTAAAGCATGTTTTTCGAATTGTACCGAAAAAATGGCGTCAAACTCGAAAAAACGAAAAAATTTTACGAAAATTTCAGATTTAAGTGCAAAAATTTCTTCTTATACCTTATAAACTAACAAACTGCTGTTTATATATTAAGATTACCATTATTTAACTTTCCGAAACCGTTGGAAAAATTGAAATCGGTTCAAAAATAGCCCCTCTAGGAATTTTTATGTGCCGACAAGTATGGAATAACGGTTTTTTCGCGATAAAAAAAAATTTGAGGGTACAGCGGATTTTTCAAATACCGTTTCTTGTTACACTTGACTAGATAAACAATCTTAGCTAGGTCGCTTGATGAGTGTATTTACTTTTTTTTATTTTGTAGCACTGTGTTATTATTCAGAAACTTATATTTTAAAAATCTTTCCATAATAGTTATTTCAAATATATATTTTTTAAGTCTTCAAAGACTTTTTCATTGACACAAAGTTCAAAAAAGTCTCAGAAAATTTTCAATAACTTTCATATAAGTCTATATATATAAGGATGAAAGTTTGTTTGTTTGTTTGTATGTTTGTTCCCTATGGACGCCGAAACTACCGGGCCAATCACATTCAAATTTTGACACAATGATCACCTGGTATTAGATTGAAATTATGACCACATTTAATTCTGGTATCTCAACCCCTTCCCGAGATATAGGCCAAAATATGGACCCAGATTCCTCCGAAATATTTTTCTGCATTATTGGTATCAAATTAAAGATATCAATCAGAGCTTCAATAGAGAGTTCATTCCGTTCCAATTTTCCAGTCGGTTCTCCAGATAGAGACCAAAACGTGGACCCGGATGGCCCCAAATATTTTTTCGTAATATTGGTATTAAATTAAAGGTGCTGATCAGGGTAGCCATATATATTTTACACTATACGGATATCTCAATCGGTTCCCGGGATTGAGGCCGAAACATGGACGTAAATAGCCCCCGAAATATTTTTGGCCATTATTGGTATCAAATTAAAGGTATCAATCAGAACTTCAATAGAGAGTTCATTCCATTCCAATTTTCCGGTTGGTGCTCCAAATAGAGACCAAAACGTGGACCCGGATGGCCCCAAATATTTCTTCGCAATATTGGTATCAAATTAAAGGTGCTGATCAGGGTAGCCATATATATTTTACACTATACGGATATCTCAATCGGTTCCCGGGTTTGAGGCCGAAACATGGACCTAAATAGCCCCCGATATATTTTTGACCATTATTGGTATCAAATTAAAGGTATCAATCAGAGCTTCAATAGAGAGTTCATTCCATTCCAATTTTCCAGTTGGTGCTCCAAATAGAGACCAAAACGTGGACCCGGATGGCCCCAAATATTTTTTCGTAATATTGGTATTAAATTAAAGGTACTGATCAGGGTATCCATATATATTTTACACTATACGGATACCTCAATCGGTTCTCGGGATTGAGGCCGAAACATGGGCCTAAATAGCCCCCGAAATATTTTTGGGCATTGTTGGTATCAAATTAAAGGTATCAATCAGATCTTCAATAGAGATTTCTTTCCATTCCAATTTTCCAGTTGGTGCTCCAAATAGAGACCAAAACGCGGACCCGGATGGCCCCAAATATTTTTTCGCAATATTGGTATCAAATTAAAGGTATCAATCAGAACTTCAATACTTAGGGAGTTCATTCCATTCCAATTTTCCAGTCGGTTCTCTAGATAGAGACCAAAACGTGGACCCGGATGACCCCAAATATTTTTTCGTAATATTGGTATCAAATTAAAGGTGCTGATCAGGGTAGCCATATATATTTTACACTATACGGATATATCAATCGGTTCCCGGGATTGAGGCCGAAACATGGACGTAAATAGCCCCCGAAATATTTTTGGGCATTGTTGGTATCAAATTAAAGGTATCAATCAGAGCTTCAATAGAGAGTTCATTCCATTCCAATTTTCCAGTCGGTTCTCCAGATAGAGACCAAAACGTGGACCCGGATGGCCCCAAATAATTTTTCGCAATATTGGTATCAAATTAAAGGTACTGATCAGGGTATCCATATATATTTTACACTATACGGATACCTCAATCGGTTCTCGGGATTGAGGCCGAAACATGGGCCTAAATAGCCCCCGAAATATTTTTGGGCATTGTTGGTATCAAATTAAAGGTATCAATCAGAGCTTCAATAGAGATTTCTTTCCATTCCAATTTTCCAGTCGGTTATCCAAAATATATTAGTAATCATGATGTACACCGATATGTGCACCGGATGGCCATGGAAAGTTGTTGATAAGGAACGTGAGACGGGGAGAGAGAGATAGGGTGAACGGGAAATGCTGACTGGTGGGGAGACCGATAGGGTAGGGAGTGGCATAGTGTGATTTGTCGCAGCGAAGTGTGACGGGTATTTGCTTGTATAAAATAAGAATAACTTTCATATAAGTACTTCAAAATTCAAGCAAATTTCCAATTTGAAATTGTATGAAAGATTTTTTCGAAGATATAAAAAATAAATTTATTACTCAAAATAATTACTTAAAGATATTTTTGAAATTCGTCTCAATGAAGAAGTCTTTGAAGACTCAAAGAACAATTTTTTACGGATAATAATTACTCAAAGACTTTTTTCACATTTGTCTCAATAAAAAAGTCTTTGAAGATATAAAACAAAATTTCTCATTCATAATAATTACAAAAAGACTTAAAAAAAATATCTCAGAAATAACTATTATGGAAAGACTTTTAAAATATGTTTCTTTCAATAATAATTATTTTTTGATATTTATTTTTTCTCTTATAATAATTACAACTCTGGTTGTCAGAGTAACGAGCGGAGTCGATGAAGCCAATTTTGTCTAATAGATCTTTATATGCATAACCCACAAAATTGGCAGCACAAAATATTGAAAATCAGATCAATTAAAATTTCATTTCGCCATTCATGAAGGCATGAAAGCTTCGGTGCGACCGAAGTCAGTCGCGGCTTTACTTGTTTTTCGTTTAATTTCCTGCAAATGTGTACAGATATGTACGTGTACTTAGTTTATTGGAACTTATTCAAAGTGATATAAATTATTTGTTTGTTCAGTTGTTTCCAAGTAGTTAAATTTTATGCATTTGCTTCAAAACCTTTGCTGGATTTTAGTATATTAGGGCGAAAATTTCTCCCAAATACTTCATAAGTAGTGAAGTTAACAACAAAATGAATGTCGGTATAATTTTTGCGCTTCTGGCAATGCTGCCCGCTGTTGTGTTGGCAATGTTACGTGGTAATTGTTATAGAGTGCTCCAACTAAGGCAAGCCACATATTTGGTGGCAGTATATAATGGAAGCGAATTTTACGCTGCAGGTGCATTACTTACTGGAAAGTATGTAATTACTACTAATTTGCACCCGCTTCAGCATGAAAATGTCACCGTGATGGCCGGTGTTTCTCAATTGAAAAACTTTGTGTATGAAGAACGTCACCCTGTTAAAGTCAAACATCATGTGGATATTCCAGATATTGGTTTAAAAACAGTCATTTTCGTCTGGGTTAGAGGGTTTAAGTATACCGCAAAGAAATTGCTTATTAAATTCTCTGGAAAGAGGCACGAGCTCAAAAATTTAATTTGAAGTCATTTGCATAAAGAAATTGCACCTGCAGCTAAAACTGTAAAACTTTAACCCAATCTAGAACAAGTAAGGAAGCCTAAGTTCGAGTGGAATCGAACATTAGATACTCAGCTGTATGCTTTCATTGTTTGTTTGCGTTTGATGGAAACACGGCGTATTTTATATAAAGCGAGTGCTGCATGAAATAGGCCTGAGTAAGTAAATCACAGTAGATTCATGTGGTACTAGCGCACATAAAGAGGTATATAGAATTTCGAAAAAGTCGGAAGTTCACGGAGTATAGGCCCAAATATGGACCCAGAGTGACCCCGCAAGTCTTTAAGCAATATTAGTATCAAATGAAAGGTGCTGAGCAGGCCTTCAACGTAGAGTTATTTTCATTTGGATGCCTAGGCCGGATCCCCAGATTTTGACAAAACGTGGAACCGAGGAACCCCTGAATTTTTCTGAGCGATATTGGTATCAAATGAAAGCTGTTGAGGAGGACTTCAACAAAAAGCTCTTTAAATAGTTATGCCTAGGCTGCTTTCCAAGATATGGGTGAAAACATGGACCGGGATGACCCCTGAATGCTTCCAAGCGATATTGGTAGCAAAAGAAAGGCGTTGAGCAGGGCTTCAATCTACCTTTCCCAGAAATGGCTCAAATAGTGATGGTAAAGGTAAAGGTAAAGGTAAAGGTAAAGTTAAAGGTAAAGGTAAAGGTAAAGGTAAAGGTAAAGGTAAAGGTAAAGGTAAAGGCAAAGGTAAAGGTAAAGGTAAAGGTAAAATTAAAATTAAAGGAAAAAGAAAGAGAAAGGGAAATATAGAGGGAAACCCTCATTATAACATATAAATTTTTTCGTCGCTGCGAAGCGGGACGGTTATTTGCTAGCTAAAACTAAAACAACAGTAAATGCATACATATTGACCAGTTAACGAGTAGCGATTGGTTAAAGGAATAAAACTGCATAAAGAGCATTCCATGATTTGTACGGGACAAATTGTACGCAGTTTTACAGTTCTGGATTTGTATATTTTTCATTTAATTTTTTTTAAGACCGAAATTCATTTCAATAAAACGTGTGTTTAATTTTTGCATTTAATAAATTGACAAAAAGGATCAAAGGCTAAGTGCATGCGGGTAATAAAATTTGCAAATGCAAATGTCCGCATTGCTTGCGTAAGCCAAATTGACGACATACTTTACGTTATGAAATTCTAATCATCTTTTTTCATTCAATTACATTCCGTCTTTTGTTATTTTTTGTTTTTTTTTTTTTGTTTTTTTTAGTTTTGTTTTGGTTTTGTTGTGATAACATTTTTCCACAAGTTTATTTCGCACAGAACCTGTTGCTCAGCTGCAAAGTTGCAGCAACAATGTCTCTGAGCTGGGGAGTTGTAAGCAATAAATTTGCAATGCGTTGCAGGCGCTTATCTTGCCACGAAAAAGAAGCAAAAGCCAAATAAAAAATAAACATAGATTGCGAAAGAGAACAGCAAGGAGTAGCAGAAGCAGTAGCAATAAGAAGAAGAATAAAAGAAAGAAGAAGAAGAAGAAAATACGTAGTAGCAATTGTAGTGTGACAGACACTCTTACGGCACTTCCGCAGAATTATTGTTACATAGATCTGCTTTTGTGTGTGTGTGTATTTGTGAAATAAAATGAAAAAAGCAAAACAAAGTATTGTATGGCGCATAAATTTCTAGTTGCTTCTTCTTTCTGTGTTCCTTGTTGTTGTTGTTGTTTAAGCGCTTTTTTATTCATACTTGGCGCTATTTTTCTTCTTCTTTCTGTGTTCTTTCTTGTTGTTGTTTAAGCGTCTTTATTGCATGAGGCGCCGCCAATTGTCGCTTCATTGGCTGCTGATGATGATGCTGATCGGTGCTAGTGATGGGCGAGTCCGAGATGTTTTATTCGATTCTCTCGATTGTTGAAACATCTCGAATGCTCTCGATGGTTTTCATTCGTATTCGAGTCAAGTCGTAAATGGTCATCAGTCGAAGCAATCGCTAAAACATCTCGGAATCGCCAACAATTCCTCTCGTTTTCAAAGCAACCCTACAACATCTCGGACTCGCTGCAAAAAATACAAAATATTTGTTGTTGCCGCTTGAATATTAAAATTGCTTTAAAAAACATACAGAGTGATACAAATCTATTGCCGTTGTTGCTACTCGTAAAATTCATTTGTTTCATAAGCGTCTCACTTCAGAAAATTTATTAATGTTTAAATAATTAATTATTATTATTATGCACAACACTCTTTAGTTGTGATTGCAATAATGCAGATCTATGTATAGCATATTTTTCAATTTGGTTAATTTATTTATGTATTTGCCTCACTTCCATTGAAAATCCTACTTTATTTTTCAACAAACCTCATTCAGTTTATTTTATCAACTAAAACATATCATCAAAACAACAGCCGGCCCGCCGACTCGGAACAATCGTAAAAACATCTCGCTTATGTAGTCGAGATGTCATCGAAACAACCTATGACTTAGTGATGGGCGAGTCCGAGATGTTTAGACAATCGAGAGAATCGCCATCGTTGCAAAATCACAATCGAGTCAAAAGTTGACTCGCTCCTCGACTACACAAGCGAGATGTTTTTGCGATTGTTCCGAGTCGGCGGGCCGGCTGTTGTTTTGATGATATGTTTTAGTTGATAAAATAAACTGAATGAGGTTTGTTGATAAAGAAAGTAGGATTTTTAATGGAAGTGAGGCAAATACATAAATAAATTAACCAAATTGAAAAATATGCTATACATAGACGCTGCATTATTGCAATCACAACTAAACAGTGACGTGCATAATAATAATAATTAATTATTTAAACATTAATAAATTTTCTGAAGTGAGACGCTTATGAAACAAATGAATTTTACGAGTAGCAACAACGGCAATAGATTTGTACCACTCTGTATGTTTTGTAAAGCAATTTTAATATTCAAGCGGCAACAACAATTAATGGGTCGTATTAATAAAAACCAAGCAAATGCTTTTACTCAAGATTTTAAAAAATTGACAATAATTTGTATGAACCAAATTTCAAAATTTAAGTAAAAGGTCTGAAATCTTAAGCAAAAGCAAATGCTTGGCTTTTATTAATATGACCCACTATGTATTTTTTGCAGCGAGTCCGAGATGTTGTAGGGTTGCTTTGAAAACGAGAGGAATCGTTGGCGAGTCCGAGATGTTTTAGCGATTGTTTCGACTGACGGCCATTTACGACTTGACTCTAATACGAATGAAAACCATCGAGAGCATTCGAGATGTTTCAACAATCGAGAGAATCGAATAAAACATCTAGGACTCGCCCATCACTACTATGACTCGCCAACTCGGAACAATCGCAAAAACATCTCGCTTGTGTAGTCGAGATGTCATCGAAACCACCTCCGACTCGCCGACTCGGAATAATCGCAAAAACATCTCGATTGTGTAGTCGAGGAGCGAGTCAGCTTTTGACTCGATTGTGATTTTGCAACGATGGCGATTCTCTCGATTCTCTAAACATCTCGGACTCGCCCATCACTAATCGGTGCTGTTGTTCTTTTGCTCCTCTTTTGTTCCATCAGCTCGTTTGACCAGTGCAACAGAAAATGTATGTTAATGTGCGTAACGGTTGATTGCATACTTTTTAATGTGTGAATGTTACGTAATTTCAGACAACAAATGCAGTATAAGCTGGCCGAAATGGAAGAAGAGAAGAAGAAGAAGCATAAGCACTGAATGGTGAATGGTAATGTGAAATGTTGCATCAAAAGAAAAGAAATTCTCGCATTTTTTTTTTGCAAATATTCCTTTTATAAAGCATATATCATTCTTATATAAAGTCATCTTTTTGGTGCACCAAGGGAAAAAAAATTACAAAATAAATATAAATGAAAATGTGGACATTTTAAACAATTAAAATAAGCACAAACGTATTTAGCTTAAAAGGTTTTTTTCTTGTTTCTAAAAATTAAAAAATAAAATATAACCTGGGCCTGTGCTCGTTAAATTAAATAAAAAAAAAATTTTTAATTTATGTAAAAAATTTAATTTTTAATAAAAATTTTCATTTTTAAAATCAAAATGATCTGGCTTAAAACGTGCCAAATGTTAAAAAAATTTTGTTTTTGATTTTAAAATGCTGTTTTTCTCTGAGTGTATAATTCTACATTTCGCTAGCTTAGAGTGCAAACTGTGTAAGTCCACTTTTATGAAAAAGTGTTTTTAAGTGTAGAAAGCTAGAAAAATCAAATACGCACCACGCTAAACAAGTCTGTGATACTTGACATATTTCTACTCGTTGTTATTCAGTGATACGCAAATTGTGTAAGTCCAAAAAGCGAAGAAAATTGTGTAAGTCCAAAATTTTTATATGAACAGAAAATTTTTTTTCATTTTGAAATTTTTTTATTTTTTGTTTTTTGTCTCTCCTACAAAGTTTGAAAAAAGGACTTACACAATTTGCACTCTAAGCTAGCGATTTCCTACATCGACATATATATGTAGGTAGGTACATACATATATTTTTGTAAATTTCTTTTTTTAAATTATTCATATCGCTAGCTTAGGGTGCAAACTGTGTAAGTCCTTTTTTCAAACTTTGTAAGAGAGACAAAAAATAAAAAAATTTCGAAATGAAAAAAAAAAAAAATCTGTTCATGTAAAATTTTGGACTTACACAATTTTCTTTGTTTTTTGGACTTACACAATTTGCGTATCACTGAATAACAACTAGTAGAAATATGACAAGTATCACAGACTTGTTTAGCGTGATGCGTAATTGATTTTCTAGCGTTCTACATAAAAATACACTTTTTCATAAAAATCGACTTACATAGTTTGCACTCTAAGCTAGCGATATTCTTTATTGATTTTAAACGTTTTTTTTTCAAGTTTTAATTTTAATTTTGATTTTAGTTTTAATATTAATTTAATTTAATTTTAATTTCAATTTGCTTTAATTTTAATACTAATTTTAGTTTTAATTATTATTTTAATTTTAATTTTAATTTTAATTTTGATTTTAAATTTAATTTTAATTTTAATTTTGATTTTAAATTTAATTTTAATTTCAATTTCTGTTTTAATTTTAATTTTTATTTCCACTTAAAATTCAATTTCACCTATTTTAATTTTAGTTTTAATTTTAATTTTATTTATAATTTTAATTTTAACTTTAATTTTAATTTTAATTTCAATTTCTAATTTCAATTTCAATTTTAAATTAAATTTCAATTTGTTTTAATTTTAATACTTTTAGTTTTAGTTTTAATTTTAACTTTAACTTTAATTTTAATTTTAATTTTAATTTTAATTTTAATTTTAATTTTAACTTTCATTTTAATTTTAATTTTATTTTTAATTTTAATTTTAAATTTAATTTTAATTTTAATTTTAAATTTAATTTTAATTTTAATATTGATTTTAAATTTAATTTTAATTTCAATTTAAATTTTAATTTTAATTTTTATTTCCATTTTAATTTTAATTGTAATTTTAATTTTAATTTCAACTTCAATTTTAATTCTAATTTTATTTTAAATTTTTTATAACATTGTTTTATTTATTATTTCCTTCCACATTAATACTCACAAGTACAAAGAAAGCTTACGTTTCGGTCACCATGAAAATAAATAAAATTTGTTTATTGATCTTATAATACTTTCAATATTGCAGCCCACTTCATCACCACAAGCTCTCATCTTACAAAATACCCCATTACTCAGGCTACCCAGAAAAATATGGGTTAAAAGCGCACTGCGCTAGGCCATCGTAGTCACACGCTGCCAACTAACAATACTTTCTATAGAATTATTGTAACTACCTAGAAAAGTGTGTATTGGTCAGTTTTCTTCATCGCTTCGGTGCTTTGTTGTTTTAATTGTTTTTGTTTCTTCTGTTTTTTAATTTTTATTTTGTTTATTTTGTTTATTCGCTTTATTGCATTATTCGCGGCATTGCGGAAATGTGGGAAATCAAACATGTGACTATGTCAGCGGCATTCTTATGCCGTCAAATACCGTTACCGCTATAAATGGCAAACGAATTTGTTGCTTGGTCAGCAGCGGCAGCAGAGTTTCAAGCAACAAATCAAAAGACTCAAGGCACAAACGCCCATATCGATATTTACATATGTATGCATGTGTGTAAGGTGGAAAGAATTGCCAAGCTTTGATTTTCACTTTATGCCATTTCCGCTTTTTAACGCTAAATAAAAGTTTTATTTGCATTTGTCTTAATTTTAAATGTTAAAATTTGCTACTTAAACCGATGCTCAAGAAAAATATTAAAGCAAATACAAATTTTAACTATTGCTGTTTGTGCTAGTTAATTTAAAGAAGCATTTTGCGGAGTTTAAAATTATGTTTATGTTCAGGGAAGTGCTTTGTAAGTCATTGGCATTCTAAGACCATGAAATTGCATGCAAAATTATATTAGGGCTTTGCTTAGTATTATGTTATTTTTCTAAATTTTTACAAAGAGTTTTCTACATAGTAAAGCAGTTTGTTATTAGCGACTAAAAAAAAACAACTTGATTTACTTGATTTTGTTGACAAGAGAGATATATTCTTATGCTTAAAGGAACGTAGATAAATGTTTATTATAATATTTTTATTATCAATTAATTTACTATTTTATTTTATAAAGTTTTATTTTGTTTTTGCTTACTTACTTACGTACGAAATATGCGATTGATATCATTATTATTTAAAATTTTTACGTACCTGAAAATGAAAGGAAAAAGAAAATTTATTAAATTACACAAATTGAGTGTTATTGTCTGGGGTCGGAATAATTTCTACACAGAACGAAAGGGCACTATCCATGTAGTAAAACCTCCAAACCGTTTTGTACTCTGCGATCAAATCTTTTTTATTTCCATTTCAGTGATTTTTAAATAAAGCAAAAAAGGGTTAAAATACATATAACGTGTAGAAATAATTTTTTAAGGAACATATAGTAAAATGGCACGAGCTTCAATTTCGTAGAATACTTTAACCCTCTAACACCTCCACTTCATTTAGTAAAATAGCACGAGCTTCAATTTCTTAGAATACTTTAACCCACGTAACACCAACTGGGGTCTTCACAACGAGCTATTTCTCAGAGGCCTACCAGAACTCCCAACTCATAACCCCTCATCGACCGGAGAGTTGGAGGATCTGGTAGGCACTTTTACTTCAGCACTTACAAATGCGTTTAACTTAGCTTGCCCGGAGCCAAAACCTCGGGGGAAGCGGAAACCTCATTGGTGGTCCAGCGATCTGGACTCACTTCGCAAATCTTGCAGAAAGCAATTTAATAAAGCCAAACGACTCGATAGCGAGCCCCAATGGCTGCAATATAAGGAATACTTAAGGACTTATAAAAAAGCCCTAAGATTAGCGAAGAGAACCTCCTGGAGGAACTTCTGTACTGGAGTCGAAAGCGTCGATGAGACGGCAAGACTAAGATGTGTGCTCTCTAAAACACATACGTCCTTGGGCTATCTTCGGAGGCCTGATGGATCCTGGACCGAATCGGAAAAGGAAACCCTGGAGCTACTGTTGGATACACACTTTCCTGGTAGCTCGCGAAACGTGCCGGCGATATCATCAACGAACATCGCGGTTAATATACCTGTTACGGAGGAACCGGTTAGGTGGGCAATTAGAAGCTTTAAACCTTACAAAGCTGCTGGACCAGATGGGATCATTCCTGCACAACTCTTGTATACCCTCGAGACATCAACAAGCTGGCTTCATCGCATCTTTCTTGCTTGTCTTGCGTTTAATTATATTCCGAGCACGTGGAAACGCGTCTCGGTCATATTCATTCCTAAGGCTGGGAAAGCCTCGCATTATGAGCCAAAGGATTATAGGCCAATAAGTCTTTCTTCCTTCTTGCTCAAGACTTTGGAGAGAATAATAAGCAACTTTCTCTCTATATCAATAGATAGCGGACTCATCTCTAGCTGTCAACATGCATATCTCAAAGGGAAATCTACTGAAACGGCACTTCACAGCCTGGTTTCTACCATTGAATCATCCTTAACCGATAAGGAGTTCTGTCTTGTGGCCTTTCTGGACATAGAAGGCGCTTTTAATAATGTCATCCCAGAGGCTATCAGCAATGCCCTAAACCATTTAGGGGTTGACGTCTCTCTGATTGGGCTGATAGATCAACTTTTGAGGGGAAGAATTGTACTCTCATCAATGGGTGAGGTCGAAAATATACGCTATGTCACCAGAGGTACACCCCAGGGCGGTGTCCTCTCTCCGCTGTTGTGGAACCTCACTGTCAACTCACTTCTAAGAGACTCAGTGTGGGGCGGCGGAAAGGTCGTGGCATATGCGGATGACCTTGCTATAGCATACAGAGGGAAGTTTCCACAGACCTTGTGTGATCTGATGCAGGTAGCACTGCGAGAGGTCTCAGCGTGGTCCTCTCGCAGTGGGCTCAGTGTCAATTCAAATAAAGTGGAACTGGTCCTCTTCACTAGACGGTATAAAATACCACCGTTAAATCTACCAGAACTAAACGGCGTTCGCTTGAGCCTAGCCGACAGGGCCAAGTTCCTAGGGGTAGTTCTGGACAAAAAGCTGAATTGGAAGGACAACATAATTCAGCGCCAAAATAAAGCATATATTGCTTTATATACATGCAAAAGAGCCATCGGCAAAAAGTGGGGACTCAGTCCCAGCATTTGCAGATGGATTTATACTGCGATCATTCGACCAATCCTGCTGTATGGAGTCGTAGTATGGTGGCCTGCGCTGAGTAAGGCGTCTAACCTTAAGGTTCTGAGCCGGGTCCACAGATCTAGCATGATCAGCATAAGTGGTGCACTCAGAACGACGCCCAGCGAAGCTCTGCAGGCCATTCTAGATATCCTGCCATTAGATTTAGCAGGTTTTCAAGTGGCGGCTACTTCAGCCCTACGTCTAAGAGAGTCATCCGGTTGGCACACAAAAGCCACAGGACACTCTAGCATTCTAAGCAATTTAAGTTTTCTACCCGGTAGTACGGACCGCTGTACCACTACAATGGTTGCAGATAGCAACTTCGAAACAAGGATTCCAAATAGGGATGATTGGGGAGAGCCAAATCGGTGTTACCCAATCCCAGATGGCGTTTCCATCTACACCGATGGCTCTAAGCTGAACAACAAAGTTGGAGGTGGAGTCTTTTCAAAGGACTTGAATCTAGAGCTAGCCTTTAGGCTACCGGACCACTGCAGCGTTTACCAGGCTGAGATATCAGCTATAACGGAGGCTGTTAACCTCATAGGACATGAACCTATTCACAGGGATTTATTCATCTTCAGCGACAGCCAAGCAGCAATTAAGTCTCTTGGCTCCAACTCGTTCAATTCTAAACTAACACTGGACTGTCGCCGATCTCTACAGGAGATGGCCAAACAGACCCGTCTACACCTCGTGTGGGTCCCGGGACATAGGGATATCGATGGAAATTGTAGGGCAGATGAACTTGCGAGGCAAGGCACTACCGAGCAGGTTCTTCCTGACAAAGAACGCATAGGTATGCCTTTTGCCACATGCAGGCTAATGCTTAAACAGCACATCTATAAACTCGCAAGCGATAGATGGCAACAGAACCCAGTATGTCGAATATCAAAACTAACCTGGCCGAAATGGGATCACAAGCGATCTCGTCAAACATGTTCTCTAAGGAGAGAGGAAATCTCGAACCTTGTGGGAGTGCTTACGGGACACTGCCTTATCGGGAAACACGCAGAGAGGCTAGGTGCACCCTACCGTAGATGCTGCAGAAGCTGCAAAGATGATGAGGAAGTGGAGACAATCGAACACCTCATTTGCCACTGCCCGGCTCTTAACAATGCCAGACAACGCTTTCTTGGGGCACCTATCCTGGATAGCCTATCTAAAGTCGCGGACGTCGAAATAAAGGACCTGATGAATTTCATCAGGTTATCAAACTGGTTCAAAAGGGAGGAGTAACCTGGTTTTCTTCTTGTGGTATCACAATGGGCCTCTGCACTGGCCTAAGTGTGCCCCTAGGGCAGCCACTTCAACCTAACCTAACCTTAACCCTCTAACAACTCCACTTCATTTAGTAAAATAGCACGAGCTTCAATTTCGTAGAATACTTTAACCCTCTAACACCTCCACTTTATATAGTAAAATAGCACGAGCTTCAATTTCGTAGAATATTTTAACTCTCTAACACCTCCACTTTATATAGTAAAATAGCACGAGCTTCAATTTCGTAGAATACTTTAACCCTCTAACACCTCCACTTTATATAGTAAAATAGCACGAGCTTCAATCTCGTAGAATACTTTAACCCTCTAACACCTCCACTTTATTTAGTAAAATAGCACGAGCTTCAATTTCGTAGAATACTTTAACCCTCTAACACCTCCACTTTATATAGTAAAATGGCACGAGCTTCAATTTCGTAGAATAATTTAACCCTCTAACACCTCCACTTCATTTACTAAAATAGCACGAGCTTCAATTTCGTAGAATACTTTAACCCTCTAACACCTCCACTTTATATAGTAAAATGGCACGAGCTTCAATTTCGTAGAATACTTTAACTCTCTAACACCTCCACTTCATTTACTAAAATAGCACGAGCTTCAATTTCGTAGAATACTTTAACCCTCTAACACCTCCACTTTATATCGTAAAATAGCACGAGCTTCAATTTCGTAAAATACTTTAACCCTCTAACACCTCCAATTTATATAGTAAAATAGCACGAGCTTCAATTTCGTAGAATACTTTAACCCTCTAACACCTCCACTTTATATCGTAAAATAGCACGAGCTTCAATTTCGTAAAATACTTTAACCCTCTAACAACTTCGCTTTATAAAGTCCGAAAAAATAGTATTTTGAAGGTCGCTAGAGGGTTAAAATGTTCTAGAAAGTTACTCGCCATAAAATTTCACGAAGGATCTGCTCAGACAAAATCTTCGTACAAGGAACCTAAAAAATGCTATCTGTTGCACAGTGTTATTTACGCTTTTTAATTTATCATAAAAGACTTAAGCAGCGAACTCGCTTTGTTTGCCAAAGGAATCTGGTATGCAATACAACTTATTACAGCACAAAAAACGAGTAAAAGAATCTAGTTGCAAATGTTGTTGTTTACAAAGAAAAAGAACGTTGTTGTTTTTCAACGCACAAAAATAAGACTAATATTAAAAAAAAATCTTCCAAATCTCTGCTGTCGCTCAAGTTGACAGCCGCTTTTAATTATGCAATCATACAAATACATATATACATATATACGTATGTATGTACGTTACTATGAAAAGTACGTCAGCTGCGGCTGACTACGTTGATAACTTGCTTAAGCGGGAAATTCATGTAATGTTTATCGCATAAAATTTCATTTGACAATGAAAAAAAAACAAATTAAAATGAGAAAAGTAGAAAAATATGAAAGAAATTTCTGCAAAAGCGCTTTTGTGTGTGGCTTAGTGTGCCTCGGTTATACTATTGAAGCGCAATTTAATATAATGGCACTAGTTTTTCTTTTAATTTTTGTTGTTGTTATTGTAATTCGCATTTATAAGCTTAAATAAGCTTAAAAAAATTGCCTAAGCACTTGCGCGCAGCTCATCTATTCAATAAAATGATTAGCACCACAAAGCAAAATATTAATAGCTTTCAAGTGGTTAATTGTTGTCTTTGTTGTTGTTGGTGTTGTTGCACAACCGGCTTTCTTTGTCGCCGCAACCAGAGCCGCCGTACACACCGAAGCAGGAAGAGGAAACAATTTGCGTTGTTGAAAGTGAGTGCATAAGTAAGTCACACAAAAATTGAAAAAAAAAAAAAGAAACAGTGAACAGTGAACAAATTAATATGTACATGATTTTCATATTTTAAAGCAATAAATTGTATTTGTTTCTGTGTATGTGTGTGTGTGTCGGTGCGTATGCACAGCTGTTAAGGCTTGTAAAATAGTTGTGGCAAGTCTTTTTTTGTTTTGTTGTTTGTTTGTGACACATGTTGCTTGTGGCATTTAAATGTTTGCAATTTGTTGTTGATTTACGTTGTTGTTCTTGTTGTTTTCATTTTTTTCGTCCTCACCATCAACAACATTTAATTTGCCGCCTGATTTACATATTTCTTTCACCAACATTTTACCTGTCACTTTTGCCCAAAAACAACCTTTCACCCACTTCAGTGCAGTGACAGTTTTCAGCGGCGAGAGTTGATGTCTAAATATTTTTTTGTTGTTTTTTTTTGTTGTGAAAGCAGCAAAATTTGCTGTTGTTGAAAGCACTAGCAAGTGTTTTTTGTGTAATTCGTAATTCGAGCACTGGGCCAAGATGCTTTTTCCCCTTTTTTACACGAATTTGCAATTTGTAAAATGTTAGCTTTTTGGCTGATTTGTGCTGGTGATGTGTTACGTAATTTTTTGTTCCTAGGTAGTGCATTTTTTATAGTGTATTTTCTTACTAAAATCTTACGTAAATAAATAACGTAAATGACTTATGCCTTTTTGGACAAATATCACACATTAAGTTTAAGTTGCTTACTTTTAGGTACAAGTGATACAATACTTCGGCCTGCTATGAAAGCGGTGCCCATTTCCTGGAGCGAAACCCACTTTTAATGTTCAGCGGCCATTTTCCTTAGTCAGTAAATTGAGCTTCGGCTAATCTTCTTAATTTATAGCGCGATTTGTTGACTGAATACACTTTTTTAGATTCACATAAAATCATGAATACGGGTTGAGACCAAATTTAGAAGGAGATGAATAAAAAGAAGAATAAGAATAAGAAGAAGAAGAAGAAAAAGAAGAAGAAATAAGAGACAAAATAAAGAGAATAAGAAGAAGAAGAAGAAGAAGAAGAAGAAGAAGAAGAAGAAGAAGAAGAAGAAGAAGAAGAGGAAGAAGAGGCAGATGAATGTACAGCGCAAAAAAAAGTTCGCCAAACGCCCCCCATACACTGAGAAAAAAAAAGCATATGGAGTGGTCAAAGAAATTACTGCCCTATATTGAAAACTACATATTTTCCCTAAAACGTCTCATATACTTTTCTTAAAGAAATTCACACATCAAAATAAGGAAAAATGTCTTAAGCGCAATGAATTTGTTTGAATGTTTCTGGATGTTTTTTCACATTTTTGAGAAAATTTAAACAAAACAAAGAAAATTTTGCATTGGAACGCGTGTTTAATATAATATAAATATTTATTTGATAGAGACATTTTTTTTTAGTGTCTAATGTATTTTCGGAAAACATTTCCGGAAATTTTTTTTAATTTTTTTTTGGACGCCACTAGTGTTGCTTAAATAAATTTTTTTCATATATTCGGTATTTACAGATCGATCTCTAAGTAGTGTATTTTGCCTGAGAGCAAGATTTCGACTATATCAGGGATGGGCGCCGCAAGGCACATAAACGCAGCAGAGGGGCGATCATGGGCTTTCGTGGGCACTGCATATTTTTCCGGGGAAAGGGGAGCTAAGGCGATATCGAAGTTGATGTACACTCCGCCTTAAGTGATGTTCATCGCACAGCGCGTACGGAAACACTAAAAATGAAAATCACATTGTTTTATATGGAGAGAGGAATTCACCAATAATAAAATTTGCAGTGTTGCCGCTAAAAAATTTCGAAAAGTGGCCGAAAAAAGTAAAAAAAGTGTTTCCCAAATTTTTTTTTAGCTAGAAACACATTTTTATATATTTTTGTGGTTTATTTAATGCTTAAAGCAATTTGCAAGCGGTTTGTACCCTTGGTCTTAAATAGTGAAAGTTTTGAAAATAATCTTTCTGCTGATGCACTGCTGGCAGCGTTAACATATTTGCAACAAATTCACAACTAGTTCTCATTTAAGTTGTTTTTCATTCCCCCACGTTGTGCGAAAACACTTCTATTTCGGTTTGTTAAAACAATTTTCTTGCATTCTAAAAATTTTTACTCCCAAATAACTTTTTCGGGGTTTTCCTTCGCAGCGGAGAATTGCTAATGAAAAGTGAAAAGGTAACAAAGAGGCTTTTTTATGTGAATTTTATATGAGCTATTGGCCAGTTTTTAATTAAGAAAAATTTAAAAAAATTTTTTGGTAGAGGTTATGGATCCATTTCGGAGACCAACACATCCCCTCATCAGACTTCTTCCGGCGGCCTCAACCGAGGATCGGACTTAAGTCGTTTCGATTGGTAATCCAATGGCATCCCATTGAGCTACCACCGTCGTCAGCTTTGTTTCGCTTAATTCTCAATTTTCCTTTTATTACAATCTACATACCAACAACAGTAGCAGAAAACGGCAATGTAAAAACAAACGTAAAAAACTTTTTTTATATTTAAGGAAAAAACTAAAAAATATTTATTACATTATAGGTTTGAAAGTAAAAAAGGACCAAAAGGGGCCCAAATTTTTAAAAAGGTTCAAATATTGCATATTTTCAAAAAGTTGGGTTCCGGTAGCCTGACTCTTAAAAAATGTTCAAATTGTTACTTTAGTGGCCTCAGCGGCAATGCTGTACAATCGCTAATTTTGCAGTTTTTTTCTCGCTCTCCTGCTTTCGACTCCGATGCCACTTACTTCATTAGTGTCATAATTTAAAAAAACCAATTTATGTCTTCTTCGCTATATATGGAAGTAAGCTACTATACTAAAGCAACAATATTTTTTAAATAAAGCCCTTAATTTTCATCTATGACCATAAAATTTCATAACAAATAAATAACACTGATTCTCACTACTAAGTATCGATTCAGAAAATTGTGTTGTGTCGTTATTGAAGCAAGTGTGCTTTGTGCTTTTGGCATGTACATTAAGGTGGAGTGAAAACATATGGAGCTTTTTTTTTGTTTTTTTTTTTTTTTTTTGAACGTACCAATGAAAAGTTGCCTTAATGAACCCCACAAAATTTTATGGCCATAGGATGACATTTTGAACTGCCCCCAGCCCCGCAAAGTTGAAAGCACGATCTGGTACAAATATGAAATTTTGAAAATTATAAAAGCAAAAAACCAAGTATGAGGATTGATAAACATGGCTAAGCTGAGTATTAAAGTGAATTTTTTTTTGGAAACAACAACAACAAAAGTTATTAAAGGACAAAGTTTATATTATGCATTCTTTAAATTGCAATTACTTAAAAACTACTGAACCGATTTCGAATATTTTTATACCATTCGATAGGTATTTTGATTCCCTTTAATTTCATATACATTTTACAGTGCGTTCCATAACACCCCCCAGCGGGGGTCAACCCCCTTTTACCCACCTTACTTTTCATATATAAAATGTATACCAAATTAAAGGGAAAATACATGCGAGTAGGTCAATAAAATTTTACAGGCTTATTTCTGGGTTAGGAAGGTGCCGTTCTGGCTTTGGAACAAATTGAATTTCCAAAAAAAAAACATTCGCCCCACCTTAATGTACATATGTATATATATATATGCTCTCTTGTTCTCAATACCGAATATGCATTAGCGCGCTCAATATTGGTTGATATTGGTTGCCACTATCCTAAAAAAATGTTGATAATAATTCCCAACAAAATAACCAAAAAATTACAAACAGACTAATAAATTATCGCCTTCATAATTCGAATGATAAAAGAAACTTAAAAGAAGTACATCTGCTTTGGTTTACAAAAAAAAATTATCTGAAACGTAAATCACATCTATGAATGAATTTTGTTTGTAGTTCGTTTGATTTTTCTTTGGTCATAGCTTTAGTAGAAATTAAAAAAAAAAACATTTTTAACATTAACAAATTAAGTATACCTTAGAATAGTTTTATCATATTGAAAAAGAAAAATACTAAAATCATTTGATAGTTACCAAATTACCAACCGCAAAAAAATACCTATTTTGGAATTAATTACCAAGTGTGGCAACCATATGCTCAGTTTGAGTTCGTCCTTCTCCCCACCAGCTGGTACATTTACCTATTTCACCATCCCCATGCAATGAGCCGACGCGACCCGTACGGGTAAATACCCATATGGGCTCAATCGCCCATGGCTGGACTATATAATCGCATTAACCCTATGTGCGCCATTGGGGTCACTTCCATCCGGTTCTTATTTTATACCACCTTAATGTATATATTTTTTGCCGGCATGTTAAACGTCGTCAGAAATCAATGGGCAATATTAATAAAAAGGAAGCAAATACTTTTACGCAAGATTTTAGAAATTTGACATCAATTAGTATGAACCAAATTTAAAAATTTGAGTAAAAGGTCTCAAATTTTAAGTAAAAGCAAATGCTCAGCTTTATATATGTTTTTCGCTTCCTGCTGTCTTTTAAGTTAATTTTTCAAAGATTTTTTTTTTTTTTTTGGGAGACCCCTACTGAAATTTTATGATGAATAATTTTCTATAACGTTTTAACCCTCTACCACGCTCACTAAGGAGTTATTTTGACCCCTTTTTTATAAATTCAGGAAAAAAGTATCTCTAAGGTCACTAGAGGGTGAAAATATTCTAGAGAATGATTCGCCAAGAAATTTCAATAGGAATCTCCTCAAAAAAACTCTTTGTAAAATTAACCTAAAGAGCCAAGAGGGAACAATGTTTTCCAACAAGACTTCATATGGGGGGGGGGGGGGTACGGTACGCTTTTTGGTCCATATAAGGCGAGACGGCCTAATGTACATGTGTTACTTGAAATAGAAGGTATGTTTGTGGGTACTTAGGTACTTAAAGTCGGCCCAACACCCTTCCCCACCAGCCAGAAGCTTCAGTGAGGCTGCCAGGAACAGCCTGACGGTGGCGGTCATAGACCGAGGCCACCCGGACGGTCACTTGACGCCCGAGTACTGGAGGATCATCCTTGCACGGCTCATGAAGAAGTACAAGGAACTGATCCGAGAGTTTCCGGGTCCTGTCGTTAGCGTCCGTGATGCTGGCTGGTACCAGGGGAGAATAAAACTCCTCACCTGCGGAGACGAGCGTTCCTTGAATCTTTACAAGCGAGCCATATCTTCTCTGGAGGATCTATGGGCCCGGGCTAATCTGGACGTGGTCAGTCGGGAAGAAATTCCCAACAGACCTAGAGCCTGGGCCTGGGTACCATGTGATCCAGAGGAGCCAGAGGAAATCTTGGAGGCCATCGCGCTGAGTAACGACGGCATTCCTTCGAGCGATTGGAGGATTGTCCGAGTTAGCGAAGTGAGGGACTGGCAACGTCATGTCAGTTTTGTCATAAACGAGGCCTCAATCCCTTACATCGAAAGTTGTGATGGTATTCTGGGCTACGGCTTTTATTCCATCACGATGAAGGTGAAGCGGGATGACAGCCAAGATGAATCTGCGGGCAACGCCACGAGCGAGCTTGAACCACCAGGGCCTGAGCCCACAACTCTGACGGAAGGCTACGCCACGAGCGGACCTGCCGAAAAAACTTTAACTCCTCTACTGGCCGCATGCGACACCGTGAGTGGACATTCGGCATCTGAAGATGGGGCAGACAGTGACGCAACCTCTGTGTCCGGTCTTGCAGGCCCCTTCTTCAAATCGTTTAACAAGGACGAGCTACTGTGTTCGGAACTGGAGGACGCCGATCTTGACTCCACGGTCATAGCGGCGCCCGAAAGGGCGGAACAGGTAGCCATAGACCTCGGGTCAAACGACGACATCGATGGTGCAGGTACTGCAGATTAACCTGCATCACTCTAAGGCGGCATCAGCTGCCCTTCTTTTGCGCCTCAGCAGTACTGCTGAGGCCCTCGTTCTGGTCCAGGAACCTTAGGTAGTTGCCAATAGGGTTTGCGGACTGCAAAGTGATGCCTATCAGGTGGTGACGTCGACAACGTCAGGTAGGATCAGGGCATGCATTTTAATCAATATAACTCTTTCCTATTTTCTTCTACCTCTTTACAGCGATGGAGACACAGTAAGTGTCAGCCTCGAACTGGAGGATCAACAACTTTGGATGATATCCGCCTATTTAGCTCACGACTGCCCCATATCAGAGCAAGCGAGACTTGCGGACGCCGTTATAGAGGCGCAGCGAAAGGGTTTTCCGGTGCTGATTGGGGCCGACGCGAACGCACATCACCAAGCCTGGGGCTCCTCTAATACAAACAACAGAGGTGAGTCTCTCTTTAATTTTATTATTAACAACAATCTTAGTATATGCAACTCTGGGGATAAACCCACCTTTGTTACCACAAACAGGTGCGAGGTTCTTGATATCACAATGGTCTCCCATTCCTTTTCCGATCTTGTCGGCGACTGGAGGATTTCCGATGATAACTCCTTCTCTGACCATAGGTATATAACTTTTTCAGTTCTCTTACATACTCCGCCTGTAACAGCTTACAGAAACAGGAGACGCACAGACTGGGCCTTGTATAAAGAGGTCCTGGTCTCAAACCTCTTGAAAAACGCTTCTCACGGTAGACACAGCCTACCGTTACGAACTGATGAAGCGAGCCTTACTCGGTACAAGTTTGTTTCTTTCGGTGAGCTCGGCTCATCGCATAAAATTGATGAAGCGGTAGACTTTGTTACTACTTCTTGTAATGCTGCTCTCAGAGCTTCATGCCCGGAGATTACGACCAGAGGCAAGAAGAAGCCATACTGGTGGAACCAGGAAATCTCCGAGCTCAGGAAAAACAGCAGAAAGCTCTTTAACCAGGCCAAGAAAACCGGTGATTGGCATGCCTATAAGGAAGCCTTAAAATCTTTTAAAAAGTCAATCCAGAGAGCCAAAAGGAACTCTTGGAAGGACTTCACAAATAATATCGAGGAAGTTTCTGAGGGAAACCGGCTAAGAAAAGTCCTCTCGAAAAACCCGACGGCCCCCAGCTGTATACGAATGCGGGGGGGCGGCTGGGCCACATCTAGCGAAGAAATTTTGGACACCCTGGTAACCACTCACTTCCCAGGATGCTCCGCAGAACCAGATCAAACTCTCTTTAATCCAAGGACAGACAGCTGCCTTGAGCACATTATAAACTGTAGCAGAATCTCTTGGGTGATCAAAACTTTCAAGCCCTTCAAATCACAAGGAATAGATGACATTTCTCCCGCCGAACTACAAGCAGCCACTGACATCATCAGTCCTCTGCTTGTTCCTATATATAAAGCCTGTCTAACCCTGGCATACATTCCTAAGGAGTGGACTAAGGCTAAAGTAATTTTTATACCTAAAGCAGGTAAAACATCTCTTACTCATCAAAAGGACTTCAGACCAATAAGTCTGACCTCTTTCCTTCTTAAAATCTTAGAGAGGCTATTAGACCGCCACATCAAAGTGACGGTGAGTCCGAACCTAATTTCACAAGATCAACATGCATATTCTAAAGGCAAGTCAGTAGAGACGGCCCTACACTCCATCACATCAAGGATAGAGAAAGGACTAGCCTTCAAAGAATTTACTTTAGGCATCTTTCTAGATATAGAGGGAGCCTTTAACAATGTTCTCCCGGAAGCCTGCGTAATGTGGGGGTGGAACGGCATCTGGTCAATTTCATCGAATCTTTACTTAAGAGAAGGACCATTCTAACGTCAATGGGGACATCTTCTATCACAAAATGCGATTAATGTTATAAACACCTGGTCTAAGGAAAGCGGGCTAAGGGTCAGCGCCGAGAAGACTGAAATGGTGCTATTCACACGAAAATATTCTATACCCGACTTTAATCCACCTCGTCTTAACGGGGTAAACATCAAACTCTCTACGGAGGTAAAATATCTCGGAGTTATTCTGGATAGGAGGCTTAACTGGAAGAGGAATGTAGAGGAAAGATCCAGGAAAGCCACTATGGCACTCTATGCATGCAAGTCCGCCATCGGAAAAAGATGGGGACTCGGGCCTAATATTGTACACTGGATTTACACAGCAGTAGTACGCCCAATTCTTTTCTACGCAGTCACCGTGTGGTGGCCTGCGCTCGAGGTTGAATCAGTTAAAAATAAGACAACTAAGGTGCAGCGCCTAGCGATGATGCTCATAAGTGGGGCCCTCCCATCTACACCCACAAAAGCTCTAGAAACTATTCTTTTTCTTCTCCCAACTGATCTTTTTGGCAAATACACTGCCAGTTGCAATGCGGCCAGACTAAACGCCGTGAAGCCCTGGAGGGACTGGAGATTTGGGCACACCCGAATACTAAAAAAAGTTCCAGAAAACTACTTTGAGTTAGACTATGTTGGAACAACAAGTTTTCCACTAGAATCCCTGAGAGGAGAGAGTGGGAAAACTTGATTGGGCCCTTACCCCATACTTCATCGATTTTCACGGACGGCTCTAAGCTAAATGGCAATGTAGGCAGCGGAATCTTCTCTAAGGATTTCAAACGCTGGCCTACGGCTACCAGACCATTGCAGTGTCTTTCAGACGGAGCTGGTTGCCATCTGGGAGGCAGCCCGCCTTCTAGGACAACTGCATTTAGGCAAAGCTGTCACAATCTTTTCTGATAGTCAAGCGGCTATAAAATCTCTACAGAGCAGTGACTCCACATCGCGGGTCACCATTAAATGCAGGGAGGCCCTAAACCAACTTGCAGAAAGGTGCAGCCTGAGCGTCGTTTGGGTCCCAGGGCACAGTGATATCCCAGGAAACTGCGCCGCGGACGAGTTGGCAAGGGAAGGAACCCTCCTGGAAGCAACGATGGCCACCAGCTGGGTGGCCCCTCCTCTTAATACATGTAAAAACTACCTTCGGTCCTATTTTGTAAAACAAGCAAATGACAGGTGGGCTGAAGAAACCACTTGCTTGATTTCCAGACAAATATGGCCAAAACTGGACCATGCAAGGTCTAGATCAATAGCTCTTCTCAGTCGGCCCCACATCGGCCCTTTGGTCGGCATAATAACGGGCCACTGCCTCATGGGAATCCATGGTACTCGCATGGGTCTCCTTACAAACGACTTCTGCCGCAGCTGCAGGGATGAGGAGGAGGTAGAAAGCGTAGAACACTATCTATGCTCTTGTCCCGCGCTGTCTAACTCTAGGTACGCTTGCCTCCACAGACACTCCTTTGGGGGTCTGGAGGAGCTCGAAGACGCAAAGGTATCTGACATCTTACGCTATATGAAACGGACCAGGTGGTTCAGTTTTATAGGCGTCTAATCTCTCAATATAGGGGAATTTTAAAATCAAGAGTTCCACGTGGTATCACAACGGGCCGCCAGGCCTATGTGTGCCTCTGTTTTCGGACGAACAGGGGCAGCCACTTTAACCTAACCTAACCTAGGTACTTAAAGCAATGTTAATTTGGACTAACCTTTCTTGCTTCCACAATAAAACGCAGGTTTTCGATAACAGAAAAAGACTTTCTGCCATAACTTGATTGCACTAAATTAATTCTATTATCTTTGCCTAGCTTCAACTAGTTTTTTTTTGCTCTTCTCAAGATTAATTAGATTCTTTCTTCATTATAATTAAAACTCATATCTGCACAGCAATATTTCTAATTCGACGTAATTTTACTTATGCGCAAAGTAGGGTGTGTTTAGCATAACAAAAATCTTGACAATAACCAGACCTGTTATTTAATGATTAAAAATTTTAATGATTATTAATTAAAGCATGTCTTGTTGTTGTAACTATTTAATGATTAATTACGATTATTTTCACCTTTTTAATGATTAAAAGTTAATTAAATTATATAAAAAAAATAATTAATCGATTAATTATTTTTAATTGCACAATTATTTAGATTATTTTCAATTATTTTTAATTGCATGATTAACGAAATTACTTGATTATTTTCAATTATTTTTGATTTTTTTTAATTGCATGATTAATACAATTATATGATTATTTCAAATTATCTATGATTTTTTTAATTGCATGATTAATTAATTAATCGATTAATTATTTTTAATTTTTTGTTTCTTTTCAAATTTGTTTGTGAACAAAACATACATACATATATTCATACATACATAACCACGTGCATACATACATGTGCTGAGATTATGCTGTGCGTTTAAACCCGTATCGGATGAGGCCGCACTAGTAATTGCCAGTCTATACTGCTGACGCAATTCCTATCTCTACACGGTTGTTCCAAGGCCCATCTCTTTCGCTTTAAGCACGAGTCGAACCTAACGTGCGATCACTGCGGGAGGCAAGCAATAGACGATGCATACCACGTATTCTTTGAGTGTACAAGATTTTACGAATCTAGAAACAAGTTCCGTAGAATATTTGGAGGAGACTATATATGTGAGTCGTTCGTGAAGCATATGCTAGAAAGCAAGCCAAAATGGACTGCAGCGAGCGATGTAATAGCACACACCATGAAAACACAAAGAAGCCTAGAGAGAATACAGCGAGGCAGTGGCGACTAAATTAGCACTAATTGTATCCCTCTAATCATAGGCACCTCAAGTGGAACGGATACGTAAGTACAGGAGCTCGGCCTCCTGTATCCGTCATTGCGCGTGGTACGGAGCTTTGGCCTCCGCAGACCACGTAACAGTGACCACTTTTGTAAAAAATAAATGGGTGAAGCCTTTTAAGGCAGACTGAGGGCAATAACGCGACCATTACGGACTTTCGAGCCTGGTGCTCACCCACCACCCGATGGTAGCCTGACTGCAGTACCGGGGCGTTCGGTACGATGACAGTAGAACGTTTAGTGCGGTTAGAGTCCCGCACTGAAAGGGTAAAGGCTTTCGATGCTTCCTCCTCGTTAAAAAAAATATATATATATATGTATACACATACATACATGTGCACATGCATACATCCATACACACATTCATGCACACATACAAACACACATACATGTATATATGTACATACCTACACATACCTATTTTCAAAAAAAATTTAAAATAATCATATTAAAGAAAATGATCGCACAATTGAAAATAATCGAGCAATTAAAAATAATCATACAATTAAAAAAATTTTGGCAATTAAAAATAATCAAACAATTAAAAATAATTGGGCAATTAAAAATAATCATGCGATTAAAAAAAATAATGTGATTATATAAATATTTCCGATTATTTTTTTAATGGTTAGTAATCATGATTTTTTTACAATTTTTTTTATTTAATCAATTATTAATTGTCCGCTTAATATAAGACAATTAAAATAATCATTAAAATTAAAAAATCCAAAAAAATTAATCGTTATTAATTTTAATCGGAATTTAACTGGTCTGACAATAACTTTCTTTACTTTTAGTTTCTTTTTGCTTTGCTTAGCTTTTCGAAAGCAATTTATAATAATTTTATAGACAAAAACAATAATAATTATATTCACTTCAATTATACATACATAAATAAATACTTTCCAATGAATATAAGCGCACCGCATAAATTAGTATTCTAAGCATTCTTAACCCACTAAACCCACTAAACTAAATTTCGTTTTTCAATTTTTTTTTTTTTCATTATTTCTTCCTTCCCTTTTTATAGCTTGATTTTCCAGCACGTACACAATAAAAGAAGCACATAAAAACAACGCGTTGCTAACATTGCATACTTGAAATCACACACCAACAAGTGCATTCAAAATTACTGCTAATTTACAATGTCTTCACTCTTTTTTTATTTCTTTTAATACAAAGCACGTTTCTCCTCCTTTTCCATATGCATTTAAAACAACATTAACAATAATATTAAATGCAAGACACGAATGGAAGCAAGTGCGCAACAATTATTACCATTTACTTTCTAATACAAGTACGTTGTGAGGATGAGCAAATGGATAAATGTGCGTGAGTGTGCAAGAGGAAAGGCAAGAAATAACGAATACAAATCATTTTATAAATAGTGGTCAATAATTTTGAATTTTATGAACATTTTTGGAAAATTTTTTATAATGTTAATAGAAATTTGCAACAAGGTAAAAGCGTAAAAATGAAAAAAACGCGGGTGCGGCGTTTAATTGTTTGGTCATTATTCTTCTACAGCCGAGGGAGAAACGCAATTTTTTTTTTTGTTTACTTTCTTTTCAACATTTTTCTTTCTGCTTTATTTTAATTTGCGTGCGTGTGATGATTGTTAATTAATGTACACAAAAAAAACACTTTTATTTTTAATACAGATTCATTGCATGTCCAGTTTATATAGGTATGTATATATATATTTTTTTTTGAATTTATTTGATTATTACAATTTCCTTACAGCCTTATTCATAAAAACATATCAAAGGTTTATAAATAGTTTATCAATCAAATAAGCAAAAACATTATTCATAAACAATTTATAAATTTAAAATGCTCTTAAAAATCAGATAAAATGGAAACGAATTTATAACAAGCTTTGCCCTTGTATAAGCTGTTTATAAAACAATTATTTCAAAAAATAAAGAAAAATTTCAAATTCAAAAAAAAAAAAACCGAAACGCCCAGTATTGGTCAGCTGGAAATGAGCACATATTTCCTACTGAATATTCAGTAGAGATGGCCACTGTGGTGCAGTGGGTAGAATGCTCGACTGCCATACCAGAGGTCTCGGGTTCTAACCCCGGTCCGGACAAACACCAAAAAATGTTTGTAATTAATTAAAATCCAATTATTGGGTTTTTAGAAATAACGGTCACCTCTCGGCATTGGGCGGAATACCCTCCGAGTGTATTTCTGCCATGAAAAAGCTTCTCACAAAAAATACGTTCGCCGTTCGGAGCAGGCATAAAACTGCCATTATTTTATTATGTAGTTACAAAATCTGAGCTTTCCCTTTCGACCTAAAAACTGCCGAAAGAGAAGGGAGAGTTTCTGTCTGAAAAAAGGCCTGAAGGCACAGGGAGAAATTCCATAGGAAAAGGCTAGTACATTGAGCTTTCATGGAAAAATTCAATAGCACCGATGCCTTCACTGCGTATTCAGTTAATTTTTCAGACAATGGCTTTTGAATCTAGTTTCAAGGTATTTTTCATACTGAATATTCTACTGAATATGCAACTCCTTACCTCGAATACTACTTAGATCTTGCAATAAACATGACTCGGGGCACCTTTCGCAAGGAAAAAAGGTATCGTGTAAGGACTGGCGCATTCTTGTTGTTTTATCAAGGACAGCGTAAAAGAATAGTTAATTTAGTAAAAGCTTATATCTCAATGGATAAACGAGGTTTAGGGACTTCAGTGATATTGCAGATGCTAGTGGCTTTGCGATGTTGGGGTCAAAAGAAGTGAGATATGTCTGTCATTAAAATTCATTTGAACTGCTAAGTATCTATGTTTGCATGTATTCTATAATCCGAACAGATTCAAGACGACACAGGTGATCCCCACGGGCTAAGTCAGACTACAGTATGCCGTATTTGTATTTTCGGCCGTCCAATTATATTATGTACTTGTACTTGTCTTTCACTAATAAACGCACTACCACAGTATTTATTTTCAGCGAAATAAATAAATAAATAAATAAATAAGGTTGTATAGTGTACACTGCTCGCGAATCTTCGAGGAATTGCGTAAACACACTCCAAGTAGGCAAGATTATTTTCTCTACTTGTAGCGTGGCGCGAACTTAGTGTACACTATTTGATCCAACAGAACAAATACAAATGGTATTTGTACTCCAAATGAAGAGTAGAGGATTTATTCGTAGCGGCATTGGAAGTGTGCTGTGAGTATTGTACAATGCAAAGTGTATTTGCAAATATAGAAGAGGCAAATCGTACTCCGCAGAGGTTTAAATTGTATGAGGGTAGCGGTGGCACTTGCTAAGCAAGCCCAGTTGTCTCCTCTACTCGCCTTTTCTTCTGCATTACCCTTTTATTTTCCGCATTCGTTTTTGTTTTTCAAATTTGAATCCATTTCTTTACATATTTGTTTATTTTAAAATTGTCATTTTTGTCAGGTTGACATTTTTTTTAACCAACATTGCCACATTTATTTTGATTTTGGACAGCAAAAAACTTATAAATCAATGATAGTAATAAAACCTTTATAAATCGTTTATGAATAATGTGCATTATAACGGCTTTATAAAGTTAAAAAGAATTTTTACTATTGAGCGTTTATAATGTGTTATAGGATTTTTTTATGAATAAGGCTGTTAATTTTTAGTAATTTATTGCTCATCACTAGGGCAACCAAAAATTGGCACAAGCAATTTTTTTTCTATGGTAGCTATCACATAATGCTTAATTTAGGGTAGTTTTTAAGAAAAATTATACATTCTGACCTACATTTGATAGAGCTAAAAATTGCCAAATTCATAATAAATGCTAATTTATGCTAATTTCACTATTAAATGAAAAAATTACAAAAAAAAAATCGGAAAAAATATGTTACGAATTTTCTGCTCTCTGATTGGCTAATCGCTTCAATTTGTCAATTGAATTGCTCCAGATATGGCATGTATAGACGTCGGGTAATTTCAACAAAATTTTATTGCACATCTAACCCTCCATATATGTATATTTCGTTTAATCTTCACAACCATGGCATCGGAGCAAAAGTTTGGTTTTTCTTTAGCTACGTTCCTGCTCCATTCTAAAACATTTTTGTTCCCTGGCTCTGCTCCTAACTCCCAATTTTTTTGCTGCGAGCTCCGCCCTCGCTCCGATTTTTATGTTGTGTTGATCGGGGATGCCGTATGTGCCAATATGAATTAGATTTTTTATACCGGAATCCAAATTTGGCGTTCGGTCGGCCGCGCTTTTGACAGGTGAGTAGAAATGTATGGAAATATATGAAGCAAATCGCATTGTGACCTCAAGCGTTTGATCGTAAATTTCTTGTAATATGAGTTGAACATTTCTCTACTAAGTCGGGCGTTTGACATTAAGTAAATTAAAATTGTTTTTTTTTTTCGATGAAAAATTATGAAATTTATGAAAAAATTCAACAAAATATATTAGTGGCAGTGAACACGTTTACAATCCAACATCTAATATCGAATGTCAGTGTGAAGCGGCTTTGAGGTACGATCAACGTGCGACCGACCTAAAAGCCCGTCTCCACATAACTTGTTTCACCAAAGAAACATGTAGCAAAACATCTCGCTAAATAACCCGTCTCCACGTGGCTGATCGTGATTCAGTTTAACATTTCTCTTTCTTGCTCTTCTTAAATGTTTGTATGTTTGCTTATTTTTGCGTTTTTGTTTTGGTCTGTGTGAGATTTCGATAGATTTTCGATACAAAATTAGAGAAGACATCGATATCATCGAGGTTGGCAAGATGATTCAGAATGAAACAGTGTTTCAATCTTCACTCGCTCTCAGAAATTTTGTATGGAAATTGGCGAGATTCGGCACTGGTTTCCGTGTCGAAACAAGATTGAGAGAGAAAATGGAGAAAAAAAGAGCGAAACACGTTATGTGGAGACATGGTATAACGCTAAATTATGATTCCGGCATATTGTCTTTCTCTTTTGAAACATGTACCTAAGAGTTTACATTTTGTTATTTTATTTTATTTTATTTTATTTTATTTTATTTTATTTTATTTTATTTTATTTTAGTTTACTTTACTTTGTTTTATGTTTTAAGAAAATGAACTGAAATAAAATAATTTTTAAGGCTAATTCTTTAAATTTAACGACAATTTAAATTAATTTGTTTTAAAACATGTACCTAAGGTTTACATACATTTTAATATTATATTTTTTACGTCTAAAGAAAATGAATTGAAATAAAAAATTTTTAATCCTAAAAAGTGACAATTCTTTAAGTTTAACGGCAAAAAAGCATTTTTTAGAGCAATTGTTTGGTTGCCCTACTCATGAACATTCAAAAACAAAAAAAAATATATGCCATTTTCTCTGCGCATTTGCACAAAATATTTCTCATTTTTCAAATTGGTTTTTAATGTTGCACCACCAATAGCATGTTATTTAGTCAAATGTGCATAAATATTTATTTTGTTTTGTAAAAGGAAAGCAAAATATGAGAAATCTTTGTTTTTGTATGCTCTTTTTTTCCTCATACTATGTATGTTGCGTGGGCAGAAAAAAAGGCGGCACGTAGCAACACCAAAAGCGCACCGACACAAAAGAACAACCCACTGCCCTTTGGCACATACCAAGCGTTTCCTTGCCACTATTTTGTATACAGATTCGAGATCACTGAATCCTGCAATTGTTTCCACGCCTTATCAGCCTGGTCTATCATACACATATCGCACCTTAAATCATAAAATGACACAACTCAAAATTTTTTGAAATCGGGTTTTTATCATAAACCGGTACACATAATATATCTCTATCGATTAATATAATAATATAATACAATGGCGCTGTTACAACTCTGACGAGTTTTATGGCCGAGCTTCTCTCCCAATTCGAGGTGTGCTCCTTTTGTTTTTTTCTACTAATTGGGTGGACCTACAGTTTTATGCCGGCTCCGAACGGCGAATGCATTTTTTGTGAGAAGCTTTTTCATGGCAGAAATGCACTCGGAGGGTATGCCGCCCACTGCCGAGAGGTGACCGCTGCTCTTAAAAAACCCAATAATTGGATTTTTACTAATTAGAAAAATTGTTTTGTTGTTTGGCTCGGACCGTGGTTTGAACCCGAGACCTCTGGTATAGCAGGCGAGCACTCTACCCACTGCACCACAGCGGCCACTATCGATTGCCAAAAGAAAACTATTCAATCGGTTTCTATATCGACTGAAAAATAACCATTATACGTGATCTGTACCCTTGTTTGCCAGCTCCGCAGCTTTCTCTTTACCGTCTATCTGATTGTGATCTGCGATCGGGTGTAGATATACAAGGACATTACTATCCCTACATATTAAATACACTTAAGGCTTCCTTGCAGTGCGCTATACACTTGGATGAGCTGCTATGCGACAGTATCGACTTTATAGCAGCCTGATTATCTACATATATAAAATTAATACGCGCTCTTTGTGAGGAAAAACAGTCTATAAACTCCACTGACCTACTTACAGCTAATAATTTTGCCTGAAAGGCAGTTCAGCTGCCCCGTGGCCCTCTTGGTGCATTGCATTACTCATTTTAGCTAAACAAAACATTTCCAGATCCGTACATAAAGTACCATGTCACAAAATAAGAATAAGCATTATGACTAGACGAATGTCCCAAAAATAGTAAGGATGTGAGACTCAATAAGTTTAAGTAGAAATGGTTATGATGGGCTTAAATTACGTTTAGAGCGGAATAATACTAATAATATTACTGAAAATTTTTTAGGTAACTTTGCAAGTAAAAATTTCCTCCTTGTTGTAAACTCTTTCTCACACACTTACCGTATTCAATTTCTCCATAAGAACATTTATTTGATTTTTGGAACACATTTTGCATGAGTATTTGTTGCGTTTGCGTATTGTTGCTGTTTTGTTTGTAATTGATGTTTCTTGGTCATGCACACATTTTAAAAACAAGTGTTGTTGTTGTTGGTGAAAAATCTTTGATATTAAGTGTGAATAAAATCAAAAAGAGCACAAGTAAATTATAAAGAAAAATTTAAAATTATAAACAAAAATTTAAAATTATAAACAAAAACTTAAAATTATAAAAACACTAAATAAACGCACAAAAATTGATCATAAAAAAAGATTGAAAATACTAATGTTAAAAATTTCAAAGTTTAGAAAAAAACTCAAAAACAATTTTTGAAAAACAAAATCCAAAGACAAAAAAAAAAAAATAATTAAGAATTTTCTTCTGCGAAGAAACCTTATTTATGGATTTTTTGCTGTTACTCACTGATATTTATTTTCAGCAGAAAAATTTTTAGCAAGAAATAAAAAAAAAAAATAATTCACATACATACATTCAATGAAGATTTTGCAAATAACTGTTTTTTATGTTTCTCAACATGTAAGATTTATTTTGAAGAATAAACTATTTTTGTTGCCGAAAGACCAAAAAACCTGAATTTCAGTTTTTTTTTGTTGATACCTAAACTTAATTTTTTCTGTTGTTTTTTGTTTTTTTTTTTTTTGGTTTTTACTCTGTGATCAACAAAAATATTTTAAAGGTTAATAGTTAAATACAATCTCTGATCATAAACGATTTCAGCTGTAAATTTTGAACATTAAATTTCTGCAATTCACAGCAGTTAGTCTCATAAGAAATAATAATAAGAAAAACAGCAAAATTACGTTGAAATAGTTTTAAGTACTTGAAAATTTTTTTTTTGTTTTTTTTTTTTTTTGTTTTTTTTGTTCTTATTTTTTTGTGCTTTCTGTTTTTATTGTTTTTTTTTGTTCTTATTTTTTGTGCCTTTTATGTTTTTATGTTTTTGTTATTGTTTATTATTTTTTCTGATTTTTTTTATTTTTTTGTTGACGCTGGTAAGTTCAGAAGTTGTGCGAAACGAACCCGTGAGATTTTTTGGTTTTTAATTTTTGTTTTTTTTTTTGCTTTGTTTTCTTTTTCTTTTTCTTTTTGTTTTTTTTTTTTTTGTTTTTGTTATTGCACTTCAGATCTTTTTTCTGTTGTTTTTTGTTTGTTTTGGTTTGTTTTTATTTTCCTTCTTTAATTAAAGAGTCATTGTGTGTGGCAAGCTCTATTTAAATTGCTCACTTTATTGCATTTGTTTTTCTTTTTGTTTTTGTTTTTTTTTTCTTTAATTGCTTGATATTTATTTAGGCTTATTCCAAGTTTTGTTAAGTTAATTGGTTGTGTTACGTAGATATTTTTGGGTGAATTTTTTTTATTTACATTGCCACACACTCAAAACACCACAAATTATGCCTTTAAACACGTACAATTCATACAATATGTTTGTTTATGCAATAAAACCATCACGCCTTCTCGGAACAAACATATAACGCACGATTTTTTTTTTGCGTATGTTTATATATTTTTTCATGTTTTTATGTTTTCATGTTTGTCAACGAGATTCAACGTAACTGATAAATCTTGGTCGAGTGGAAAATGTGCGCTAAATTGCGTTAAATTGTGCAGCTAAAGCAAAGAAAACAAAAACAATAAATAAATACGAATTACTAGATATAAGAAAAAAAGATGTAAAAGCAATAAAAAATTTTGTAAATGGTGCCAGCATATCTCTCTAAGCGCTGCTACGCAATGCAATGCAGACGGTCATAGTTAGTGCTGTCTTGTGGTCATGAAAAAATATGAAAATACTTTTTTTTTTTTATTTTTTTTAAGTGTGCTCTTAGAGCTACATGTACACACATAGTCTTTACGTTCGTATGCTAATTTATAATGGTCAGCAATCGAGTTGTGTGTGGCGTTTTCAGTTCCACGCACAGCTTGGCATCTCTTTTTATACTCAGCTGTACTAGTACACAGAGTATTATAGTTTTAATCACATAACGGTGGATTGTAACAGAATGAAATAATCGAGATAGATATAGACTTATATATATCAAAATGATCAGCGTGAAAAGAGAAATCGATTGAGCCATGTCCGTCCGTCCGCCCGTCCGTCCGTCTGTCCGTCCGTCCGTCTGTAAACACTCTAACTCGCGCAAAAATTTAGATATTTTGATGAAATTTGAAATGCAAGTTGGTATCGACACTGGGACGGTTGGTATTGAAAATTGGCGAAATCGGACCATGACCACGCCCACTTTTCCTATATAGAAAAAATCGGTTGAGCTCAGGGCCCTAAAAAGAAATTTGATGGAATTTTGGAAAATGGGCGGTGCCACGCCCACTTATTAAGGAGCAAACATTGAAAGCTTTATGAGTCATAACTCAGAAACTGTTGAAGATATGTCGATGAAATTTGGTATGCGTGATATACTTACTTAGGCAAATGTTAGGACGAAAAATTGTCAAAATCGGTTGACGGCCACGCCCACTTTTATATATGGGTATTATAAAGTGACCTAATAAAAACATTTTAAGCGATATCTCTGTCAAATATAAAGATATATCATTGAAATTTTATGCCAGGAGTCCACCTACGGACATACAACGAAAAACACAAAAATTTTGGAAAATGGGCGTGGCACCGCCTCTTTTTAGAAGCTGGAATATACGAGATTTCGGAGCCCATAACTCGGCAAATAATTGAGATATTATGACGAAACTTGGTTTATACACTTTTATAACTTGTGTTAATAGACACGCAAAAATTTATTGAAATCGGTTTATGACCACGCCTACTTTTTAACAAAGATATTTCTGGAACACCCTTTGGGAATTTGTAACTAGAAGTCATAAAGGAATGAAATTTTGCACAAAGAATAATATTCATATGCTTAGTTGGATGACTGATAAAAATTTTGAAAATGGGCGCGGCTACGCCCACTTTATGCAGCACTTGCTTTATATAAAGTACCTACACCGTGTTTCCATCAAACGCAAACAAACAATGAAAGCATACAGCTGAGTATCTAATGTTCGATTCCACTCGAACTTAGGCTTCCTTGCTTGGTTTGTTTAATTTGTTAGCTTGATTGTGGTTTGTTGCTGTTTTTGTTGTTATCGGCAATTATTAAAACGTTCGCGCAATAGACAAATGGAAAGTGGAAAAGCTGTGGAAATACATACATATGTATATATTTTCAATACAAATTAGCAAAAATGCGAAGAAGCAATAAAAAATTTTATGAAAAGTGGTGAAAAAAAAATAAAAAGGCAAAAAAGACAAAAATAAAAAAGAATTTTTTTTTAAAGAAAAATATTCATATTATGAAAACGAAAATTACACAGTTAACAGCAGTTAAGTTAAGGCGGAATTTTTTGTGTTTTAAACTTATGCATGTTTTTTCTCCAAGCTTTTATATAATAATTTTCTTTTATTTAAATGTGTGTTTTTTATAGAGCTATTAGGCAGTTTTATTTAAGAAAAGTTTAATTTTTTTTTTTTTGATTTTCTTCTATTTTAAAATATGTTTGGGATAGTTGACCAATCATTAGCTGCTGCGATGCTACATGCATTTTTTCTAAATTCTTATTTTTTTTTTATAATATATTGTTGGCCTTTGAGAGCTTTTTTATTTTTTTAAATTTTTGAAAATTTATTTACTTTTTTGTTTGTTTATTTGTAATAACACAACTTGTCATATTGAAGAAAATAACATGTTACTAAAGCTAATGAAATATATAAAATTTTTTTTTCGAAATTTTTATTTTTTTAATATGTTGTGAGCCAATTACTTTTTTTTATATATACGTGCATAACAGTTTTGAGGACTTTTTTTATATTTTTATTTTATTTATTTATTTTTTTTTTGTATAGTTGTAATTAAATTTTATTAAAGCTAATGAAATATATAGATATTTTTTTCTAAATTTTTATTTTTTTTTTTGTAATTTATTGTAGGGCAAATATTTTTTATATATAAATATATAAAAGCTTTGAGAGCTTTTTTATTTTGTGACTTTTTTAAATTGCCATACTGAAAAATTTTTTTACTAAAACTAATAAAATATATACATTTTTTTCTAAATTTTTATTTTTATTTTTTTTTTTTTTGTAATTTATTGTAGGCCAAATATAAAAAATATTTTCTTCTAAATTTTTATTTTTTTTTTTGTAATTTATTGTAGGCCAAATATTTTTTATATATGAATATATAAAAGCTTTGAGAGCTTTTTTGTTTTGTGATTTTTTTAAATTGCCATACTGAAAAAATTTTTTTACTAAAACTAATAAAATATATAAATACATTTTTTTCTAAATTTTTATTTTTATTTTTTTTTTTTTTTTGTAATTTATTGTGGGCCAAATAGTTTTTATATATGAATATATAAAAGCTTTGAGAGCTTTTTTATTTTGTGATTTTTTTAAATTGCTATACTGAAAAAAAATTGTTATTAAAGCTAATCAAATATAAAAAATATTTTTTTTTCTAATTTTCTTTTTTTTTTGTACTTTATTGGAGGCCAATTATGTTTTTGTATATAAGCATATAAAAGCTTTGAGAGCTTTTTTGTTTTGTGATTTTTTTAAATTGCTATACTGAAAAAAAATTGTTATTAAAGCTAATCAAATATAAAAAATATTTTTTTTCTAATTTTCTTTTTTTTTGTACTTTATTGGAGGCCAATTATGTTTTTGTATATAAGCATATAAAAGCTTTGAGAGCTTTTTTGTTTTTATTTATTTTTTTTTGTTTAGTTGTAATAACGTTACTTGCCATACTGAAAAAAATGTTTATTAAAGCTAATCAAAGCTTTTTTATAATTTATTGAGAAATTTCTTTCTTTTTACTGGCCAACCAATAAAACCAAAAGGCTTGACCTATAAGGCTAAGGCTGAGATGAGGGAAAGTCAGAAACTATAGAACATCTATTGCGTGTAATGTCTCACACTTCGATTTATGAGCCTATAATGTTTTGATTGGTCTCCCACTATTGCGCTAAACTCAGTGACTTGTCTACAATATAATTTGAGAATATTTTAATAGTAAAATGTCAGCGTAAGCCAATCCGGAAAGTCGTAAATAAAATTTTGCTAATACACTTAGAATTTTTTTTTTTTTGTATTTTATTTTGTTTTTTGTTTATTAGTTTTTCAACCGAAGAAACTTCTAAAAATGGAAGCCGATGCCATTCATATTTAGAAAACAGTTCCATCTGCATCCCCTTAACCACTGTCCACCGCGATCTTTGTTGGCTTTGACATTTTCTAGAGAAAAGCTTGACAGTAATTAGAATTTACTTAAAAAAGTATATAAACATTTTTTTTTTATATTTAATATTTAAAATCGATCATTTGTCTTTGATTTATTAAAGTAAATTCATTGACCAGAAATATTAAATTTTCAACTTTCTGCTGCTCACTTTAACAACACGATTTTTTCACTTCACACCAAAATATTATTTAAACTCCAGCGACCGCACAACGTTAAAAAAGCGTGCTTTTCATTCAACGTCTGTAAACCGTTTGAAGTGGCATGCATTGGCTTTAGCTTGTCCAAGAGCTAGCAGCAGCAAAGACAAGATATTAAGTAAGTAGCAGCGCACAAAAAATAAAAGAAAAAATAAAAAAGCAAAAAAAAATAAAAAAAACCAAACCGTAAAATACCAAACCAAAGCCATGATAAATATTAAAGCTAAACCCTAAACAATAAAAGCGTCAAAGCAAAAGCAATTTTTATGCAGCAAAGTCAGCAATCAACAGCTGAGAGCGTGTGGTGAGTTTAGTTGTTGGCCAAATGCGCAAAAGTGTGGTAAACCGAAGAGCAACAAGCGGTCGAATAGTAAGAAGTGGGAGCTGGGAGGTGGGTGGTGCTTGTGGTGTGACGGCTGTGAAAAGCAGTGACAGAACAAATAACAGGTGCCTCACCAATGCACGGCGCGCAATAATCAATGGGCAATACTGATGTATGGTTATTTGTGTTTGTTTTTGTTGTTTGCTTATGTAAAAAATTAAAAGAGGTTTTGAGAAGCATGGTGAGAGCGCTTCACCAGCCAGGCAGCTTGTCAGTTTGTCAATTGGTAGCGCGTATACATATGTATGTATTTTGTGCTTTTGCAGCTAAGTATCTACTTGCTGTTAGCTAAAAACAAGTTGCTCGCTTAAGTCTTTCGTTCATGTTGTAATTTGTAATTTGGCTACTACAAAATTGCATAGTTATGTATGTACATATGTATGCTTGGCGAGAGCGCTCGCTTTGCTTTACTTTGAGTTTTTAAATACAGAGAAACCTCTCCTAACGGACACCTCTCATAGGCGGACACCTCCCTTGAGCTGACATTTTTTCATGCACCAAGGTTTAGGTTCAATTTTTAGAACAAATTGCCCTCTCTTAGGCGGACACTCTCTTGGCCGGACGCGGACAGTTATTTACTATTGAATTGAACTAAAAACTTCTATTAAGCGGACATGAACCTCTCTTCAACGGACACTTTGATTTTTTTTCATAACGAATCACATAAAACCCTCTGTTAGGCGGACACGAACCCCTCTTATGCGGACAAAATATAAGTATGTATAGCAATTTAAAAATTCGCGGAATGTTCGTTAGGTAAAAAGCGCTACGATGAAAGGAAAATAACCAACTAAAATAAATGCCCGCATGACTTTATTGGAGTAGATATAAATACATTCACGGATTTCCAGTTAGATGTTCTAACTGACGAAAACGTCGAAACCATCGAAGGTGATAATACTGATACTGAAAGTATTACCGCAATCTCCTCGAACGAAATGGCTTTATGTATATGTATTTATGTATTGATGTGAAATTTTGAAGACATAGGAATCCTTGTTTTTTCAGTGAAATATGAATAAATAAATCCTTTAAAATCCAAAAAATTTCTAAAATAGCAACCCACTCCCTTAAGCGGACACCTCTCTTGGGCGGACAAAATTTGCCCGACGGTGAGTGTCCGCCCAAGAGAGGTTTCACTGTATACGTATTTGTTGTGTATGCTTAGTTTAGCCATCACTGTTGTTTACCTTTTAGAATAAGTGATATGTATAGTTTAAAGATTTCGTTAACTAGCTAAGGGCCGATTTCATAATTAAATTAAAAGTTCCTTTAAATTCTAAAGGAGCCTTTAATTTGCTGATCGATTTCATAAAGTTGTTTTGAAGATAAAAGTTCCTTTAAAGTTAAATACCCAAAAACGGGCATTTAAGTTATTTAAAGGCTCCTTTTGCCAGAAAAAATGTCATTTTTTTGAACCGATTTTGTTTGTTGTTTTGTTTGTTGAGTCCTATAATTCAATATTCATCTTCTTCCTCTTTTGTGAGGTTGGATGACCGCTTCCTATTTTTTCTGCACTGGGTTTCCAAATTATGCTTCTTTGTTCTTCTTTTTTCAACAAAAAAAAAAAAAAATAATAATAATAATAATAAAGCCGCAATCAAAAAATTTATTTATTTTCAGAAGAAACAAATTTCAAATTTCAATATTTTTAAATTTATGACAATCATTTGACATTAAAGGAGCCTTTTAATATTATATTATTATGAAATCACTCCCACTTTAAAGAACATTTAAATGGCTCTTTAACTAAAAGGCTCCTTTAACAAAAGGAGCTTTAAGAATTTCATTATGAAATCGGCTCTAAGTTAATAAAATTTTTTAAAAGAGGGGAGAGTAATGACGAAAAATAAAGGCGAATGTTAAGCACAAAGGACAAAGCTTTTGTTCTGGCGGTAATCTGCAAAATGTGGCATATGCTCCATTATTTGCTACAATCCACTATTACATCCAACTTCTATGGCCATCAGGCAAGCAAATCTATTTCGAATGTAGCTTGCTTTAGTAAAACAAAATTATTTTAATGTACTAAGGTAAAACTTAGCGTTGGTCTAAGGCAGTTATGCATAAATTCTTTACCGTTTCGCATTTCGCATTTCATGTTTTAATTTTTAATTTTAGTTCACTGTTGCAGTTACGCATCCGCAGTGGTTTAATCATTTGTATTACTGAACTTATTTCGTCTTACAATTCTACACTTTCTTTTCTACTTTTATTCCCATTCTCCTTTTCTTGTCTCTTTGTTTTGCTGTTAGATTGACAACAAGCTTAAATTAACGTTAATTGCTTAAAATTTTGTAAATACATATGTAAATTTTAAATTAAGCCACATCATTTAAACAATGGATAAATCAATCGAAACTATCAAGCGTGAACGATTCATGGCCAACATTTTTTATTTTTTTATTGTTGCAATATTCGTTTAATTGAGTTTTAAGTTTTTTAGTGTTATATGTATAAATATTTTATGCATAATAAAATTGCCAATTTTCAGCCCAAATAATAAATTGAATAACGAAGCCCTGTGGGATTTTCCGCAATTTGCCAAAAAAAAAAACCGCTCAGGCACATCGTTACAAAAGCAATTAAATAAAAGCAACAAAAACGTTCGCTGGTGTAAAAACTTTGCTTGATAAACCTGCAAAAGCTGAATTACCCACTTGGCCCATTTTATTACTTTCACTGACTAAAGTAGGAGTTAAGAAGAGTAACTCGAAACGGAAAAATTTATACGAATGAAGTACATAGCAAAGTTAGGTGGTAGGCAGCTGTATATTTAGCTCTAAAATACTGCTACAATTTATGCTGAATACCTAACAAGAATATAGTAAACGACCATATGAAAAGAGCATGCGGTTTGAAATGAAAGCCCGAAGCTTTCGCTTCATTGCTTTTTTTACTATACAAAATCATTCATGCGAAGGCGGCCAACGACGTGCGATAGTCACGGAAGTTGTTATCTTCCCTAAAGGAAATATAATGAGGAAAGTATTGATGATTTGTAGATCTTTGGGCCCACTAAGTAATGCTAAAATGTGTTTATTCGTAAAACCGACTTTTTTCAATTTATAGTTAGAAAAATTGTTGATTTCTTTGCTCATATCAGCTTCTCTATCACAATTGTTGTCGATTTTTATTTTATTTTATTTATTTTTATTTTATTTTTTTTTTTATTTTATTTTATTTTATTTTTTTTTATTTTTTTTATTTTATTTTTTTTTATTTTATTTTATTTTTTTTTTTATTTTATTTTATTTTATTTTACTTTATTTTATTTTTTTTATATTATTTTATTTTATTTTTTTTTTATTCTTTTTTATTTTATTTTATTTTATTTTTTTTATTTTATTTTATTTTATTTTATATTATTTTATTTTATTTTATTATTTTGCATTGGTTTAGTTGTTTGCTGCTTTGCACTCACTTTCTTAAACTAAATCTTGACAAATTTACACTAATTTTTACACCCACCCAAAAACCAACAACAGCAGCAGCAGTTGGCTTAGTTAAAAGTCAAAGACTTAAGCGACGAACTTTGTCTGTAAGGCGCTCCCAAAAAATACCACCGATAAAAGAATTGACAAGCATGCGCACCTTACCAGAAACAAAAAAAAAAAATATAAGTTATTTGTGAACTAACAACAATGCAAAAATCAGCTAAAATGCAAGTTGAGCAAGTGAATATGGTATTTCTTTCTAAATACATGCATGTCATTGTATTTTAGGTGCCTCTGCTTAAATATCAAAGTTTGCTATAAATTGTTCGCTTTTAAATGTTCTGCTTTTAAATGTTAAAATGACAAAGTATTATATCGTTGGTATATCGCTCGATATAAAAATAGATGCAGTGAGTAATAAAAAATTTGCAGATTTGTTTATACAAACTTACATACATAAGTATATGTGCATATGAAATGCTTGATTGCGCGTATTCCCTTAAATTATAAAGAGATTATAAAATTTGCTCGTAATTTACTCTCGAAATTAAAATAAAATACGTGCTTAACTCTTTGTTCAATATCCTATATCAATTCTTTTTGCAGATAAGCATGGTGAGAGTGGAAAATGAATTTGATACTGAAAATGGCTGTGATAGCAGTTTTATTGTAGAAGATTGATGCATAGATTGCTTCGATGTAATGAGACTTACTGTACCTTTTTTCACATGCATGTTAAAGGACGTCAAAAATCATTAACCTTTTGCAAAAAAGTATTTCGATCGCTTCGGTAGAAACCGAAATAACCCACTAAACAATTTGTTCCGATTTCGTTTCGAAATCGTTACGCCGCATCGGAAAATTCTTTCGAAATCGGAACGATTTTTGTATGAGAGGGTTGCCACGACTTCGTAAAGAAATAATCTTGGCGATTTCGTAAAGAATGTTCTTAACTAAATAGAAACGAATTTGTCATTACGAAATCTTTTAGATTTAATCTTTGCGAAAACGAAGAAAATTATTGGCAAGGGATGATTGAAAGTCGGTGCAGTGTACATGAATACAAATGAATCATACTTAAGTTGTGGGCTGGGTAGAATCAGAGGCACAAACAATAAAAATTTGGTACGTAAATGGAATTTCATCGCATCAACACATCGTATTGCTACCCTGTCGAAGAACACACTTTTGCATAAATAGTTTTGAACCCTTGTTGTTCATCGTACATACATAAGTTCTAAAAACAAAATTAAAAAAGCATCTTGGTTGCATAAAAACAAACACCCAATATACTTAAGCAAATATGCAAATTGAAATGACATTCTTAAAAGCATCGACAATTTTGCAATTTAGATTATTTTTATGTGCGCTTTTGCTTTTAATGCGGCTACCTTCACAAGGACTTATCGAAAGGAGTCTTTTATTGATATTGCTTTGATTATAGCTTTTAAATAACTTAAGTGCCGTAATTTAAATTTGTTCAATTTTTATTTGGTTGTAAACATGATCGTTTTATATTTATGCGTGTGTTGAGCAGCAGTTCATATTTTATGTGATAATAATTGCATTTCGACAGGGGAATGATAGTGAAAATGAGCATGAATAGTTAAATCGATGTAGCAGAACATCAAGCAAGCAAGAGAAACACATTTTTTCTACAAGTTTACAGTAAAAAACTACAACTGCAAATAATTTAAAACAACCAAGGGATACCGGGCTTTGTTGCTGATGTGTTAGGTGTGTTTTTTTTTATAAAAGTTGAACTTATGATAAAATAAATATAATCAAAATCAGACTTACTCTTATAAGAAACTATATAATTTTCCAAAGAACTAGATAAGATTTGCTCTTCATAAAATTTACATGCACAAACTTAACTGAAATCAACAGCTGCTACTTGATTCTTCGTACGGCATGAAAATTAGACATTTGCTTAATGAGTGATATTAAATGCCTTCACTGCACTTAAAGTTAAAGGTGTGCCAATGGCTGGTTGTATAGAGTTAATGACACAGCGGAGTTTTCTCAGCGCAATTTTAAATGATGCACAAATATTTTCTTGTTTGTTCCTATTTATCTTTTTTTTCTTTTGTTATTTTGAAATGTAGAAATTTGTATTTTTGTTAGAAATTTACTATGTAAAATATGAATGCGAATACCAAGAAATGCTAATCAAGCATTTAATCAGTTTAACGACTAGTGAATGAATTTCCAAAAAAGAAAAAAAAATCCAAAATAATCAAAAACCCCATCATATTTTTGTTGTGAAAATGAAAAATGTGAAATTTCTAAACGCTAAATGCTTTGGGGCGTGGCATTGCTGATGAAACGCTGGCATTTTTTTGCTCACTGAGCATAAGTCAACCTCGTTTATAGTATGTGTGTATGTAAACCAAAGCGCAGTTGGTGCGTCAGACGTCTTCTGAATAAGCGTCGCTACCCAATTGGGGCAAAAATAATGAACTGCACCAATAAAAACTAAAAAACTACAAACAGCAAAAACAATGCATAAAAATATATAATTTTTTATCTTTTTTTTTACCAAGCAAGTATGTATGTAAGTGGCCATTTCATTATAAGTAGCTGATCTAAATCGGTAGCTCGTTATAGTAAAAAATAAATTTGTGTTTAGTTACTTTTGTTTTTGTTTCTATTACAATGCACACTCTTTGCAATAACATGCCAACACTTTCGTTTCTTACGCCACCGCTTTTGCTGTGCCCAATCCTTTTTAATTTTTATGAATCAACCTAAATTTTTTAGCCTTTTTATGCACGTATTTTGTATATAACCAGCTGTGCGTTAGCTTTTAATGCAATGAATGGAAAAAAATTTATAATCTGAAAAATCTTGTACCTGACAGGGGTTCTACATGAAAATCTAGCAAAAAAAAATTATGAATATTTAAAAAGAATGCAAAATTATGAAACCAAATTTTCAAAAAAAATATTTCAAAATATTAAAAGTAAGTGTTTAAAAATTTTAAAACATTTAAAAAAATTTAAAATAAGTATAAAAATATTAAAAAATAAGCTCGAAAAAATACCAAAATATTTATTTTTCAAAAAAATATATATTTTAAAAAAGTTTAAAAGTATATTTAAAAAAATCCGAAATTTGAAAAAGAATGAAGCTATAAGAAAATAATAAAAAAGTTAAAAAATATAAAAAAGAACCAAAACAGTCGAAGAAACATATTTTAAAAAATTCAAAGTACTCTTTAAAAAATGTTGAAAACAAATAAAATAATTGAAAATAACTATAATTTGAGCTCGAAAAAATTAAAAAAGAAAGCAAAAAAAAAATGTTTAAATTATTGTAACAAAAACCTTACAATTGGGTTAGTTAACAAATGAGTTCTGGTTAAAAAAAAAACCAAAATAAAAAATCCGAAAAAATTTTAACAATTTTCGCAAATATTAAAAAGAAACTGAAAAAACTTCGAGACAAGAAATTTAAAAAATCTGAGGTTTTTTATATTTAATATTAATAAAACAAAATCTAAAAAAAAAGTTTAAATTTAAAACTCTTAAAGAAATTAAAAAAAAAAAATAATGAAAATAATTATAAAATTGTTTTGAAAAAATTCCAATTAAAATCGAGCAAGCAAGTAAAAAAAGGCAAAAAATCTTGCAACAAAAATTGTTTACAGTTGGGTTAATAAACAAAAACTTCTGGCTTTTCAAGTACAAAACAAAAAAAAAAAATTGAAAAAACTAAACAATTTTCAAAAAAAAAAACAAAAGTTGGAAAAACACAATACAAACAATAAAAAGTCGATGAAAACAAATTTCAAAATGCTTAGGCTTTTTATATCTAAAATTTCTATAACTAATCGCGAAATAATTAAAAACAAAGCCTTAAAGGAATTTTCGATTTTTTTTTAATTTCGAATATAAAAAAAATTAAGAGTTCGGAAAACTTTCGATAAAATTGCATAAAATCGAAAAAACAATCAAGGCAACAATTGAAAAAAATAATAATTGCATAAAACTTTTAAAAAGTTATTGTGACAAAAGACCCTAAAGCTCTAACTTTATGAAAAAAAGTGTGTAAAACCATCTATAAAACTTAAAAAAAAAGAAACAAAAATCAATTGAAAAAAATAATTCCGCCAAAAAATATATTTAACAACTAAAAAAAATATTTAACAATTTTCGAGAAAATTAAAAAGGAAACTGGACAAAATTTCAATAAAACTCACTCAAAAAAAAAAAAAATAAAAAATTTGAAAAAATCAATAAAATTTCAGCAGACTGCGGTTTTTTGTATTTAAAAATTTTATAAATAATTTTGAAATAATTAAAAAAAAATCTTAAAATAAAATTTCAATAAAGCTAAAAAAGAAATGGAAAAGTTAATGAATAAAATAAAACAAACTAGTAAACCCGGCCACGCGATGCCGTGGCTTTTAATTACACTGTGCGACAATTTGAGGGAGGAAGAGCACTTATTGCTACATTTAACAATTTTTTTGTTTGCCATTTTAAATTTGACTTCCCTTTAACGCCGATATATATTCTGCCATTTTTAAGCCCATAGATTCTTATTAATAAAATATAAAATTAAGCATATACATAATTACTGGTTATTTTTATTTTCCGTCGACCTAGATTTTGTATGCAACGATTTTGTCCGAGGAGTCCCATATTGAAATTTTAATGCGATTAATACAACCGGACAAACTGTAGCGTAAAAATAAATTTTTGAACAGGTAGCAAATCGTTTTGTAAAAATCGTAATAAATTACTAATTTTCAGGCCAAGCATTTTCATATACCCGGCAAAGCTATTTCATATGACACTTTAAATTTAAAAATCAAACTGTGGAGTAAAAATAAATTTTGGAACACGTGGCAACCCTCTTTGTAAAAATTATGATAAATTACTAATTTTGAGGCAAAGAACTTTCATATGACACCTCAAATCTAAAATTCAAACAGACTATAGGGTAAAAATTAACTTTTGAACAGGTGGCAACCCTTTTTATAAAAATTACAATAAGTTACTTATTTTTATGCAGGGCCCTTTCATATGACATCTCAAATTTAAAAATCGAACAAACTATGGCGTGAAACTGAATTTTTGAACAGGTTGCAAACCTTTTTGTAAAAATGGTAATAAATTACTCATTTTCAGGCCAAGCATTTTCATATGCCCGGCAAAGCCATTTCATATGACACTTTAAATTTAAAAATCAAACTGTGGAGTAAAAATAAATTTTGGAATAGGTGGCAACTCTCTTTGTAAAAATTATGATAAATTACTCATTTTGAGGCAAAGAACTTTCATATGACACCTCAAATCTAAAACTCAAAAAGACTATAGCGTAAAAATTAAATTGTGAAGAGGTGTCAACCCTTTTTATAAAAATTATAATAAATTACTTATGTTCACACAGATCCCTTTCATATGACTCCTGAAATTTAAAAATCAAGCAAACTATACAGGACAATTAAATTTTTAAACAGGTGGCAACCCTTTTCAAAAAAATTAAAACTTCCTGCACATCTACAGGCCAAGCCCTTTCATATGGCAACCCATTTTCGAAAATCGGTATAACGGTGTAAAAGTTATGGTGTTTACAAAAAATCGCTTAGCGTAATATATATAAAGATATATAAAAAATAAATAAATAAATAAAAATTGATAAAAAAATAAATTTCGTTCTAGCCACTAAAAAATTGCGTTAATGAATAAAATTTCAGCAGACTGCGGTTTTTTATATTTAAAAATTCTATAAATAATTTCGAAATAATTTTGAAAAAAAATCTTCAAATTAAATTTCGATTTTTTTTTTACTTTAAAAAATTGAATAATTTGAGAAAAATATTTGTTGATATTTATTTGATATTTACAGATTTTTGCAAATATAACCCTCAAAAACTACTAAAATAGTTCCACTTTCATGAAAGTTCAAATTTTGCTTAAATTAAAACTTTTGCCTTCACATTAAATATAAAATTAAAAACTACGTAGAAAAATTGCTTCAATTTAAAAATAAATTGCTGAAAAGCGTTATATGAATTTATAGTTACTGCACCTTTCTCTCAAAACGCAAAACCGGGTATAAAAAGAGCTTAGAGCTTCACTCGAAAAAATTATAATTTTTTTTTTTTGGTAAATCGAAATGTGTGGCAAGCTGTTGAATTCTTTCAAACAACAACAACAGCAGTAGCAAATTGATTTTCGTGCGACCTAAAAAGACAAGCGCCGCAATGGGAAGAAGCGAACTTAGCTAAAACAAAAAAAACTTAAAAAAGTGATAATAATAAAAAAGGCGTAAAATTCAAATCCCAATTCAAATAGAGACAAGTGCTGAAATTGTAAGTTAGATGATAACCAAACCCAACAACAACAAAAAACAAAAAAAAAATGATGGCAATTGCAGCAACAGCAGCGCTAACAGCAACAACAACAACAATAACTGGCAATTTTATGTGTAGCATCAAACGAAAAAAGAAGAAAATAATAAAAAAACAACCCAAAGTATTTGCTTCGTTTTTATTAATAAGGCCCAATATCAAAAAAAGAAAAAAAAAATCCTCGTAAAGACAAAAAAAAAAAAAAAAAACAAGTGCAACAATTGTGTCGACAGCAAAGCAAAGCAGTCTGGCGTTGAACATTTCTAATTTTGAGTCGTATATTATTATTATTTTTTGTTGTGTTTTTGTAAGCGGCAATCGACGCTTTTTATTAGCCACAGACCTAGCAGTAATCCATGCAATTACTCTAGCAGCAATTGTTGGGAAGGGCTGGAAAAAGAGATGAACAAAATAAAAAAAAAAAAATACAAAAATAAGATATAAACAAAACATCGTCAACATAAAAGAAATCCATTTTATTATAATAATAATTATCGCTTACTTCTGTTGTTATTGCCACTAGCAGTGACAATGTTTTAATTTGGGTTGCTTTGTAAGCACGTCGCGTCGTCTTTTTGCCAATTTTTTCTACTTCACTGCTTTAATTGAAGCTTCGGAATCACTGCTGCAAGTATTTATCTTTCTTTTTTGTTTTTCTTGCACACCGAAGTGACAATCACGATTTCAAAGGCAACACTTGTTTACGTGTAGCAAGTGTTAGCTAAGAAAATGCTAAGAGTATAACAAAAAAAAATCAAAACGTACTACAACGAATTCGCTAACAAGCCCTATAATTACATACAATCGTGCAACAAAGCTGTTGCAAGTTGTCTCAGTAATAAAATGGAGACTTTAGGCATTTGAAAACGAAAAGAAAAGCAATACTTTTAACAAAAACAAACATTTGCAGTATATTTGGATGGAAACCCCAAATACGATAGAAATCGAAGCGAAATCAGCTCAGTGAAAAATATTGATTTATAGTAGCTTCGAGGTAGCTTTTGTGGGACAAACAAACTACGCAAACAACTTCGTTTTTTTTACCTTAAAACTTCTTTGAAACCGCTAAGAACTTCGTATATTTGGGAACCAGCATTAACACCAAGAATGATGTCAGCATGGAGATCCAACGAAGAATCGCGCTTGCCAATAAATGCTACTTCGGACTAAGTAGGCAACTGAAAATTAAAGTCCTCTCTCGACAAACAAAAATCACACTCTACAGGACGCTCATCATTCCAGTCCTCATTTATGCCGCAGAAGCATTGACAATGTCAAAATTACATGAGATGGCACTTGGAGTATTCGAGATACATAAAAGTTCTTCGTAAGAATTACGAACCTTTGCGCAGGCGAGTATCGTCGGAGATTTAATGATGAGCTGTATGTGCTTTACGCAGATGTCGACGTAGTGCAGCGAATAAAAATACAACGGCTGTGTTGGGCAGGTCATGTCATGCGAATGGATGAGGGTGCTCCGGTCCAGAAAGTATTTCTATCGAAACTCGCTGAATGCAGAAGAAAATGGATACCTTCACTGCGTTGGCGGGATCAGTTGGACAGCGATCATATAGCTCTGTACCAATTTACAGGTCCCTGACTTAAATCCTTTTAAAGATATCCAGCTTAAAAAATTAAGTGTTGTTGGGAGGAGCCACGCCCCCTTTTCGTATAACTCCTATTATTTTACGTTAATATGGAATTGTTATCGTTTATCTCCACACCAATTTCCAAGTCCCTAGCGTAAACTATTTTAGAGATATGCAGCATGAAAAATTAAGTTTGTATGGGAGGTGCCACGCCTCTTTTTCCGATAACCCCCACTTATATGCGTGGTTTTGATATCATTTAGCTCTATACCAATTTTCAGCTCCCTACCTTGAACTGTTTTCGAGATAATCAGCTTTCAAAATTAAGGTTGTATGGGAGGTGCCACACCCCCTTTTCCAATAACCCCCACTTTTATGCGTGGGAATGGTTTTGATATCATTTAGCTCTATACCAATTTTCAGCTCCCTACCTTGAACTGTTTTAGGGATAATCAGCTTTAAAAATTAAGGTTGTATGGGAGGTGCCACGCCCCCTTTTCTGATAACCCCCACTTTTCTGAGTGAGAAGGGTTTTGATATCACCTACCTCTATAGCAATTTTCAGCTCCCTACCTTAAACTGTTTTAGAGATAATCAGCTTTAAAAATTAAGGTTGTATGGGAGGTGCCACGCCCCCCTAACATTTTTTAATTTTTTCTTCGACTAAACCTTCGCGGGGTAACAACAAACAGACCCCCCTAAGGAAGTATTTGATTTGGTTCAGCCGTTTTCAAGTTTTAGCGTTACAATTAAATACCAAATCATTTTTATATACATATATAGATTTTAAGTGCTTTGCATTATTTTATACGGATTTAACCGAACCAAACTCTGAACTTTTAATTTTTCGAAGCGCCATTTATAAAAAAGTCTCGAATTGCTAATGAACAAATTTTTGAATCGCCAACGATCCGAGAATGAACAAATTTTCGAATCGCTAACGATCAGAGAATGAACAAATTTTCGAATCGCCAACGATCAGAGAAATTAAAAATTCTCGAATCGCTAATGATAAAAAATTCGAATCGCTAGTGACAGGTGACGTGCCTGCGAATTCGGATTCGCCGATCTATCGCCGCGAACTATTGGCGCGTTAATATAATCAGAGAAAGCGAATCCGATGCGAATTCGAGGCGAATCCGTTGTGTTTAGAGAAGGCAATCATTTTACCAAGCTTGGTGAGATTGTTCAGAGTGAATGATCGTAAATTTCGGGTATTCGCTCTCAGAATTTTGTATGGAAATTAGCGGAATTCGGCACTGGATTCGAGATTGAACGACGATTTGGAGAGCGAACAGCGATAATAAGAGCGAACGACATCATGTGGAGACATGCTATAAGTCTTGTTAATAGTAATCGTACGCTTATGCTTTTTTTATTATTATTTATTTATATATGCCATTCTTACACTCAACCCTTTAATCAGTTTAACTTAGGCTTCTTCGATTCTTCTTATCTATTATTTAATATTAATTCACAACATCGTTCCTTTGTATAAATTATTCGCTGCCGCTTTGGTTTGCAGGTTTAAGCAAATCGCCAGCAAAAAAGGCTGCTTATGTATACAATTTATGCGAATTATGTATGTATATATTTACTAAAGAGCATCAAAATATATACATACGAATATTCCTATGCTGGGCATTAATGCCTTATTTTTTTTTTGAATTATACATAAAATTAAAAAAATGAACTAAGTAAAACAAATTGAATTTATTTGCAACTGAAATTGCTGGTGAAAGATGAACTTATAGGTGAGAATAACGAGAACTAAGTTGCTCTTACTAAGCCTGCAGTAATAACAACGTGTGACAAAAAAAATTTTAAAGTACTTTTTTCAAACCAACCAAAAAAATTAAAGAAGTCTGATGAAGAGATGTGATGATCTACGAAACGGATCCATAACTTCTGCCAAAAATTTTTTTTTTTTTTTTTTCAATTTTTCTTAAATAAAAATTGGCCAATAGCTCACACAAAATTCACATATAAGCAATTATTAGAAAAAAAACGGCCATGTAAAAACCAAACAAAAGAAATACTGTTCTCGAAGTTAATATATCGCACACTAAATCAAAAAGCGTCACAACTCAAAATTTTTCGAAATCGGGTTTCATCCATAAATTGGTACACATAATATATCTCTAGCGGCTGCCAAACAATCTTTTCCATCAGAGTCTTTTTTAACTGAGAAATAACTATTATACGTAGCCTTTTCCCATATCATTGCATATAAAAATTAAAAAGTTTTTTGCCTCTCCTGAAAATTTTTGAATTTTGAGTTGTAACGCTTTTTGATTTAGTGTGCGATATGTTATAGGCCTTACACTCAGGGAAAAAAATTATAAAAACATATGAAAACGTGCTTAAAATGGGCAAAAACGTATTTCAAAGTGATTTAAATACCAACATTTTTATTTTAAAAATGTTCATTTTTAAATCAAGAAAAAACATTTTAAATTTAAAAATGTTTATTTTTATTTTAAGCACTATGAGAAAAAAAAGTTTCAGTGTTCTCTATGTCATTTTCTCTTCCGGATTCGAAATTGTATCCAACGGCATTCTCTTCATCTACTCTCAATCCGAGTCCCAACCAGTGATGCCGTTTTGATACAATCGTATCAAATGTGATACTTTTTTAAGTCCAAGATACGTAGATACTTTTTATTTTGACGTAGAACAAATTTGATACCTTTTTAATCAGCATCAAATAATTTTGATACAATTTAATCAAAATCAAAGAATATTAACCTATTCTTTTTCATTTTTAAGATTTTATAAAAATTGTAACAACCTGTGTTTGCCGCGAAAAATATATATTGTGAAAGTCTTGAGAATACCAAAAATGGGTAACATTTTATCAAACTGTATAGTAGGCATCAACACAGGTTAACTAACTAAACAGCTGATTTTTAATTTCCACAGTATCCACAGAATACACAAACAATTTACATTAAATGATCTTGATCAGTTCTTACGTGTTTTGTATATGGAGTTTTGAATTTTTTATGTTAACAATTATGATTTTCTTGAATTAAATTGAATTCGAAAAATCTAAAATGATACCTAACTATTCATTATCTTTATATTTTTATATTGGTAAATGTAATAAAAAAACGATGTCACGTTGAAAACACAAAAGCAGCTTATTGTAATAATTTTAATTTTTTTCAAAAATTTTTCAGTGATACGAAAAAAAAAAATGTTATACGGGTTAAAAGCCCAAAAACAGCTTTTTCGATTAATTTAAGTTTTTTTTCCAAAAAATTTTCGGTGATACGAAAAAAACGATGAAAGTATCAATTTTTGATACCAAATTTTTTGAGGTGGCGGCAACACTGGTCCCAACTACAAAAATATAGCCTCCGCTTGATCTTCTCTTCTTTTCTACTTCGCCTTAACTGTTTGCTATCTTTATTTCTTATTCTCCTTATTCTCCTTTTTCTTCTTTATTTTATATTCTCCTCCGGATTCGAACCATGACATCAACCTGTAATTCAATCCAACGTCATCATATAGTGGAACATTAAACATTACATTGAATTGTAATAACCTATTTATACTTCCCTTTTCCTAAAAAATAATCCATGAATTATATGAATCATTGTAAAAAACAAAATTAAAAAAATTGGTTCTCATGATTGTTTTTGTTGGATTTCTCACAAAAAAATATTTTCTCGCAAAAAAATTTTGAACAAAGAACGAGTTTTTGAATCAACATTCATTTTCATTTTATTCATTTTTAATTTAAAAGTTTTCGTTGTTAAATTAAAAATGGTTTGGTTTAAAACGTTATGAAAACAAAAATTTTATTTTTGATTTTAAAATTCTGGTTTTCCCTGAGTGTACCAAACATACGAAGACTGCATACTCAAAACATGTTCTCTTTTCAATGACAACAAAATCTTTTTCATGGTATAAACTGTCAGAGCTAATTTATCTAAGTTTCTTTAAAGAAGTTCTGGAAAATAAACGCGAATTTCAAGGTGAGTTGAGATTACGAGCGAATTAGTTAGTAAGTATTATTTCTAACAAGCTTTAGGTTTTGAGTTGCAGAATAAAATGAACATATATTTTTATTTTTAAAAAAGGTAATCTTTATTTTTTTAAGATATTTAATCTATTTAATCTCACATAAATTTATTATGCTGATAATTAATGGCTTAAAAACTATGATCTAGTTGAAAAAGTTATTCTAAAATTAACTTTTGCAAGCAAATAAGGGGTTTCTGACAAAGTTTTATTTTAAGCAAGTAAATCAAAAATTGAGAGAATCAAAAAAAAATAAATAAAAGAAAAAACGATATAGCATATGTTCAAGTTATTTAAAACTTGATTTTTATATGTATAGATAAATAGCCATTATTATTTAATTGCAGCTTAATCTACAAAATGCGATATACATATATGCCATAAATGCACTAGTAGATAAGTTTAAACATATGAAATTACATACACGCATCTGCTACAGAAATCGTGGGATTTATTTCAAGGCATTTTTGATTTTTTTTTTATTTTTTTTTTTTTGTGGATATAAAACTTCATTAACAAAACGGAAATATTTATCATCATCATTTAAATACAAAATGCCTCAAAATATTTTTTTTTTTTCTATTTAAAGCGAAAAATTGTTTTGCTCGTAATTAATCAATATTTTGCCATTAATCATAAATAAAATCCTTTGGTCTTATTAACGAAAATTAATAACATTTAAGTGCTTATTAAAGCTTAGACACCCACCTGTTTGTAGCTGCTGTTGTTGTTATTGTTGTTGTGGTTGTCGTGTCTTCTCTGCTTATTTACCGTTTGCTGCTTTGCTATGTTGCGCTGCTTTGTTGTTATATTATTGTTGTTGCATGTGGTAAATTGTTAACCGTTAATTATATTGCACTTCTGCTTCGTTGCGTTTTGTTGTTGTTGTTATTGATTGACTAGATTTTTGTGAGATTTATTAACTAAATTAATTTGTGTTATTTTTCTGAGATTCTCTGGGGATTGTTGAACACAATTTTTTAGCGCTCAGTTGTAGCAAACTGTTTCTCGGTGTTTGTTTTTTTTTTTTTGTACCGCCAAATTTATTTTAAGCGCAAAATTCTTTGTTATCTTGTTGTAGTTTCACAAATGCTGAAAAAAAGCTGCAAAAGAAATGAAAAAAATGTTTATAAGAATGAAAAATGCTAATAAGAAGTAAATTAATTATCATTTACTATCCTCTTCCTTTATTATTAACTAGCAAATTACCCGTCTCGCTGCGCTGCGACAAACACACACTTTGCCACTACATATGAATCTCCCTACCACTCTCCATCTTTCGTTCCCTCTATCTCTTCCTCACCGCAATACTACTCACTTTCTCTCTTCTCCTCTGCCGTTCCCTATCAATAACATTCGGTGGCCATCCGGATCCACATATCGGTCTATGTCATTTAAATCGATTCCGATATCTCGGGAGCCGATTCAGATATCAACCTAGCACGAACTATAGCCCTAATCGGCTCCTTTAACTTGATACCAATATTGCTGAAAAACATTTTTGGGTCATCTGTGTCTATATAGCATTGGCTTATATCTCGGGAAGGTGTTGAGTATGCCGGAATTAAATATGGTCTAAACTCTCTAGCGGTTTAATTTTTTGTAACCAAAAACGAACAGAATAGGATTATAAATACGCATCTTGCGAATATAGCAACTCCAACGCCATCTAGCGGGAAAAATATAGCCTATGTCGAGGGGACTTATGCAAAGAATAATTGTCAAAATTTGGCAAAAATCCGTTCAGTAGTTTTTGAGCCATTTCCTCACTACTATACTAAAAACGAGTATTCTGTTGAGTTCAGAGGAAATTAAAATTGAAGTCCTTTGCCATTCATGTAGTCTGAAGATAAGGTATACTACGTATGATAAGCTTCTGGGTCATTGTTTAGTTTTAGTGCGTCAAAATCTCGCACTGCGGATTTCGATGTATTATGTAACAAGGAAGATAATATTATTTCCTTTGTTTTTACATGGCCGTTTTAATTCTGATAATTATTTTATGTGAATTTTATGTGAGCTATTTGCAAGTTTTTAATTAAGAAAAATTGAAAAAAATTTTTTGGTAGAAGTTATGGATCCATTTCGGAGATCACCACATCCCCTCATCAGACTTTTTCTTAATTAAAAACTGGCCAATAGCTCATAAAAAATTCACATAAAATATTATTTCCATATCAGTAAATCTGTAAATTATATTAAAACCGCAATAAAATTTATTTGCACAGATTTCAGCCTTTGGACAAACAATACTTCGGCGACACACCCACCGACCACAAAACTAATCTTTAAATCTTGCAGCAATTATGTAAAAAGCGGATGAAAGTTAATACATACTTAATTAATAAACAATAGTCAAGCTGAGAAAACGCAAAAAACAAAAAACAACAACACCAAAACACATAAAAAGCAAAAAAATATTTCGCCAATGTTATCAATCACTGTCATTGGCCGATGAAAAGGCCCATTAATGAACAGAAGAAGATGAAGAAGAACAAGAAGAAGAAGAAGAAATGTATGTATGCAAGAGAGATAGAGAGAGTGTGCAATTTTCACAGCCATACACTCAGGGAAAAAAATTACAAAAACAGATGAAAACGTGCTTAAAATGGGAAAAAACGTATTTAAAAGTGATGTAAATACTAACATTTTTATTTTAAAAATGTTCATTGTAAAATGTTTAAATCAAGAAAAAACATTTTAAATTTAAAAATGTTTATTTTTATTTAGCATTATGAGAGAAAAAAAACGATGCAGTGTTCTCTATATCATTTTCTCTTCCGGATTCGAAATTGTATCCAACGGCATTCTCTTCATCTTCTCTCAATCCGAGTCCCAACTACAAAAATATAGCCTCCGCTTGTTCTCCTCTTCTTTTCTACTTCGCCTTACTGTTTGCTATCTCTATTTCTTATTCTCCTTTTTATACTCAGCTGTACTAGTACACAGAGTATTATAGTTTTAATCACATAACGGTGGATTGTAACAGAGTGAAATAATCGAGATAGATATAGACTTATATATATCAAAATGATCAGGGTGAAAAGAGAAATCGATTGAGCCATGTCCGTCCGTCCGTCCGTCCGTCCGTCCGTCTGTCCGTCCGTCTGTCCGTCCGTCTGTAAACACTCTAACTCGCGCAAAAATTGAGATATTTTGATGAAATTTGAAATGCAGGTTGGTATCGAGACTGGGACGGTTGGTATTGAAAATGGGCGAAATCGGACCATGACCACGCCCACTTTTCCTATATAGAAAAAATCGGAAATTTGGTATCTCAGTCACTAATACAGCTGGAGCGATGAAATTTTATCCACGTGTTGAGATCAGGCCCCTAGGAAGAAATTTGATGACATTTTGGAAAATGGGCGGTGCCACGCCCACTTATTAAGGGTCAAACCTTGCAAGTTTTATATGTCATAACTCAGAAACCGTTGAAGATATATAGATGAAATTTGGTACGCGGGATATACTTACTTAGTCAAATATTTGGACGAAAAATTTCCGAAATCGGTTGAGGGCCACGCCCACTTTTATATATGGGTCTTATAAAGTGACCTAATAAAAACATTTTAAGCGATATCTCGGTCAAATATAAAGATATATCATTGAAATTTTATAGCAGGAGTCCAACTGCGGACATAAAATGAAAAACACAAAAATTTGGCAAATGGGCGTGGCACCGCCTCTTTTTATAAACAGGAATATACGAGATTTCTGAGCCCATAACTCGACAAATGATTTATATATAATGACTAAACTTGGTGTGTACACTTTTATTACTTGTGGTAATACATGTTGAAAATTTTAGCGAAATCGGTTGACGACCACGCCCACTTTTATATATGGGTATTATAAAGTGACCTAATAAAAACATTTTAAGCGATATCTTTGCCAAATGTAAAGATAATTCATTGAAATTTTGTGGTATGATTTCTACAATAGACCAGAAACAACAAATAGAAAAATTTTGGAAAATGGGCGTGGCACCGCCTCTTTTTACACAAAGGGATATTAGCCTATAACTCGACAAATAATTGAGATATTATGACGAAACTTGGTTTATACACTTTTATAACATGTGTTAATAGCCACGCAAAAATTTATTGAAATCGGTTTAGGACCACGCCTACTTTTTAAGAAAGATATATCTGGAACACTCTTTGGGAATTTGTAACGTGACATCTTTATAACTAGAAGTCAAAAAGGAATGAAATTTTGCACAAAGAATAATATTCATATGCTTAGTTGGATGACTGATAAAAATGTTGAAAATGGGCGTGGCTACGCCCACTTTATGCAGCACTCGCTTTATATAAAGTACACCGTGTTTCCATCAAACGCAAACAAACTATGAAAACATACAGCTGAGTATCTAATGTTCGATTCCACTCGAACTTAGGCTTCCTTACTTGTTGTTCTTTATTTTATATTCTCCTCCGGATTCGAACTATGACATCAACCTGAAATTCAATCCAACGCCATCACATAGTGGAACATTAAATATTATAATGAATTGTAGTAAACTATTTATACTTCCCTTTTCCTAAAAAGAATCCATGAATTATATGCATCATTGTAAAAATAAAATTAAAAAAAATCGATTCTCATTATTGTTTTTGTTGGATTTCTCACAAAAAAATTTTGAACAAAGAGCGAGTTTTTGAATCAATATTCATTTTCATTTTTAATTTAAGTATGTTTCCTTTTAAATCCAAAATGCATTTTTACTTCAAAAATTTCATTCTTAATTCAAAAATTTCCTTTTTAATTTAAAAATTTGCATTGTTAAAATAAAAATGGTTTGGTTTAAAACGTGCATTATGAAAACAAAAATTTTATTTTTGATTTTAAAATGCTGTTTTTCCCTGAGTGTAGCCATAACTACGGTCAAAACATATCAATGTCAGCAATAACTAGAGCTCGGATAATAGGTGAAAATCAAGCGCCTAAAATTATGCTACGTAATGTTTATGAGCACATCCAGTGGCAAGTTTAAGGGTGGGTGCGTTCGGGTCTTAGCCCCCCGTGAATACAATTAGATTTTTTGCTTACTAGGATGCCAGAAAAATAAATTATTAAGGTTTTTTATGTAAATACTTTTTGGTTGCTCCACAATACATCGTTTTTTATGTGTTGCACGTGAAAAATTGCAAAGAAAGCTACAATAAATAATTATAATAATAAAGAATAATAAAAAGTAAAGTATAATAAATAAATATATAATTATAAAGAATAAAGAAAAAAATTAAAAATTTGTAGTGACTCGCTTAAATTTGAGACAAAATCTTCGCACGTGAAGGAAAAACAATTACAGTTTCAATCCAAATATATTTTGAATGAAAATGAGGCAAGTGCATATTAGCAAATGGAATATATAATACAGCTTTTTAATATGTAGTGGTCTGACTTTAAACATTTGCATATTTTAGGTAAAAAAACTTGATTTGAACTTTCCTATTTTTTCTTATGACCATTTCAGTTTTACATTTTTCCAATTGGATACTCGGCATAATTCCATATCTGTAAAAATGCAAATTTCTCTCGTGGTAAAAACGGTTTTGCATTTTTATTTATGAGTTATTGGAACATTAACTATGCCATAATTTACTTAATTTTCCCAAATTTTATTTTCGTTACAGCTAGTTTTGTTTTGCTTTCAAAAAGCTTGACGATGTACAAAAATATAAAATACAAAATTGAAATAAATATTGTTTTTTTTCTAAACGCAAGACGTACGAGTGTTCTTCATACTTTTTTTCAGTAAAAATGTCAAAGAAACTATATCCCTCTTTGGCTTTATTTCATCACACACCACTTTATGTTTATTCAAACTGCAAATTTGTGTAACATTATTAAGAACTTTTCTAATAAAATCTTCACCTACCATACCATTGTTCGACCCCTCTATATTTACATTGTAATCCCGCCACTGAAAACAAAAAAAATTTACAAAATGTAGCATTTTTTAGGCGCTTGATTTCACCTATTTTTCCGAGCTCTAGCAATAACAATAACAATAAAAGCAACAATAAAAACCACAATAAACACACAAAATATTAAAAGAAGCTGCTTTCTTAAATTTAAGCAACACCGCGAGGTCAACAATAATAATAAAGAAGAAGAAGAAGAAGCAAAAGGTTGCGAAAGGCTATAAGGCGTAGAGTAGAAGAAACCAAAAAAAAAAAAGATAAAATATGAAGAGTATTGTATCTGACATAGACAAAATCATCAAATTGATGAAAGAAAAAAAGCAAGTCAAGGCAGTAGAAAGCATCAAGTTTTGTATGTGAATTTAAGCATAGGAAAGCACGCCAGAAGCAGAGAGAAAGTCAAGCCAAAATTGAATATTAGCATTTCTGTCATGAAAATCCGCGAAAAGCCAGCAACCAACAATTGAGACAAGTCAGAAGAGGCCCGGTGAACAAGTGCTTTGAAGGTAATTTGATGAATAAGCGAGTATTCTTTTCATACTTGGTACAACAGAAATGCGCCTAATATATGCACTCGCTAATTTATACTCTATTAACAAACAGAGCGCAAGGTGTCGGTCAATGTGATTGAAAAACTTGCAAATTTTGCTAGTGATATCTAGTTTGCATGACATTGCATGCTAATGCTGTGACTGTTGTTCTTTTTGGGGCGACAAAACTTTCTTCTTAACATTCATGATGCATTAGGGATTACATATGTACATAAATATACATAAGTAAACGTATTTAAATACAAAAATCAGCAAAGCTTGCAAAAGTGAGAGCATAGGTCTATGTATGTATAGTGAGTGGTGACACCTGGACTCTATCCATGAAGTTGCCGTATATAAATACTAGTATCCCCGTGGTCGAAAATTCAACCAATTTCTATAATAAAATATGTATGTATATTGTTCGAGGAGACATAGTGAAATTTTATGTCGAATAATTTTCTAGAATATTCTAAACCTCTAGCGACCTCCAAAATTCCATTTTCCGGACTCTTCTTTCTCTTTCCGGTTTCCTTCCATTTTCTCTTCTCCTGTCCTTTTTGCGTTTCCTTTCTCTTTATCCTTTTTACTTTCCGTACACTTTCCTCTTACCTTTTCCCCTTTCCCTTCCTCTTCCTTTGCCATTTCTGTTCCTTTCACTTTGCCTTTCTTTTATTTTCCTTTCCCTTCCTTTCCTTTCCTTTCCTTTCCTTTCCTTTCCTTTCCTTTCCTTTCTTTTCCTTTCCTTTCCTTTCTTTTCCTTTCCTTTCCTTCCTATAGTAAAGAAATGTCAACAAAATTTTTCTAATAGGTGGCAACCAGTTTTGTAAAAATTTAATTTTATTATCCATCTACAGGATGACGTTTCAAATTTAAAAAACAAATAAACTATACCGGAATATTAAATTTTTTGACAGGCGGCAACCCTTTTTGTAAAAATCATAATAAATTACCAAATTTTCAGCCCTTTCATATAACACCTCAAACGTAAAAATTAAACCAACTGGAGCAAAAAATTGAATTTTTATATTTATATATAATAAATTACTCATTTCATGCAAATCACTTTCAAATGACAACTCAAATCTAAAAATCAAATAAACTATAACGTAAAAATTAAATTTTGAACAGGTGGCAACGCTTTTTGTAGAAGTTATAATAAATTACTCATTTTAAAGTAAAGCCCTTATATATTTTCTGGCAAAGCCCTTATATGACACTTTAAATTTAAAAATCAAACAAGCTGTAGAGTTTAATTGAATTTTTGAAAAGGTGGCAACCCATTTTTTTAAATTATAATAAATTACTTATTTTCAGGTCAAGCCCTTTCATACAACAAACAACAAATAGCATAAAACCGAATTTTTGAATAGGTGGCAACCCTTTTTAAAAAAGTAAAACCTTCCTGCACATCAGGGTTGCGTGATTTCGAATCAATTTTGATTTCAAATCAACTTTCAAATAAAGAATCAGCTTGATTCGCGATTCAAACTATTTTCGAATCAAAGATAAATTTCTGATTCGTTTCACAAAATAATCAAAAATACCCTTTGATTCGTGATTCAAACTATTTTCAAATCAAAGATAAATTTGAGTTGTGATTCATTTCTAAAACGAATCAAAAATCTTTTTTGATTCTTGATTCAAAGAATATCGTTGATTCGAATAAAATTTTCGATTCGAATAAAATTTTTGATTCGAACCAAATTTTGATTCTAAATAATTTTGATTTGAAATCAAGTTTGAATCAAGAATCAAAAAATATTTTTGATTCGTTTGAGAAATGAATCACAAATCAAATTTATTTTTTTTTTTAAATAGTTTGAATCACGAATCAAATGGTATTTCTGATTCTTTTGTGAAACGAATCACAAATCAAATTTATCTTTTTTTTTTGAAAATAGTTTGAATCACGAATCAAATGGTATTTTTGATTCTACATATTTTGAAACGAATCACAAATAAAAATTATCTTTTATTTGAAAATATTTTAAATCACGAATCAGAGAATATTTTTGATTCGTGATTCAGCCAAATCAAAATCACGCAACCCTGCTGCACATCTATATCCATTTCATTTTACATCACATTTGCCAAAATCGGTATAACGGTGTAAAAGTTATGGTGCGTACAAAAAATCGCTTAGCGTAATATACATAAAGATGCTTACATCTTGGCGTTTTTCGATTTCATATTACTTTACGCATTTGAGCAAGTAAAAGTGGTGATACGCGATAAATCCAGCAAACATTCGCATTCATAAAAGAGTTGAAATGACGTCCTAAATCGAAGCGTTCACACTCATTATGAGCTCATTTTGGAGTCCTAAATGTGTGTATTTCTGTTCTTAAGGTGATCGCTCGATATGAGTCTAATTTCATACATCATATGAGCCTTAATAGGAGCCATAAAAGACTCGTATTGAACTCATATTTAATACTATTGTATACTTCTTTTATGGTTAATAGAGCCAGCAGTTTCTGCCCCCTGACGAAGTTCCCTGCATCCTCTCTCCATTCTGTTTCCAAGTATAAATATGTAGTGATGTATTGTGGAAGGATTTTCCGTCTTGCCTTAATGGAAAATCCTTCCACAATACATCATATTCCTACACCGTCGGAAAGGAAAGCAACCAAAAAGTAAGAAATATGTAACTTCACTTCCGCTTGTTGACTTCTTCTCTCATTGTGCAAACTTTTTGTTGTTGGTTTTGTTGTATTAGCAGTACTATACCCTGCCTAGGCAACACACATTAATCACAAACTATCATCAATCTCATCCAACGGTAGACCCAGAAATGTGACAGCTTATATAGCGTTTGTCCAGAGGGACAGTGGTGTTAGATGGATTGGTTTTGGGGGACATATGAAGAGGTGCTGGGTGTCATGCAGTGACTCTCCACATGCCGAATATACGATTGGTGGCGGAGAACTTACTTGCTGACAAAGCCAGATTTCTCGAGTTGAAAAAAACTTAAGAGATCGGAGAGATAATTGTTAATTTTCGAGCATAGGTCGTCTATGTTGGTGCCTGGCGCCAATATCGAGCAGCCATTGGGCGTAGGAAATTATGCTGACTCCTTCTGGTCGGGAAGGGAATTGTGAAATGTCGAAAAACCACATTGGGAAAAGGACACCACCCAGAAGTAGCCCTTGTTTAAGTCTCCTGGCCTTAGGTTTTTCGTTACAAAAAGCCACCGATGCTTGTCGACCATTCAGGTAGTTCGCGGAACATAGCTTAAGCCTCGGCGGGAGCGATATTAGTGCGAGGTCCTCCATTAATATGACGTGGTTGACCGTGCCGAAGACTTCCGACATGTCAACTGCCACAAGGATCATCACAGACTCACAATTCACACAATGGACAGTCAAAATGCGCGCTTAACCCCATCATTTAACTCATATGACTTTTTGTGTAACAGGAAGTTGAGTGAAATGCTTCAATGATTTTCAATCATTGATTGGTGGTAATGCCGCTTGACTCTTCGCACTGACCATTCATGCACTTAAGAGCATGAAATGGACAAGATAGAAACACCGAGACTTCTGAAGATATTATTGAGTAATTCGTTAGAGTAAAGATGGCCTTTTACATCATATGCCGGTTTTTTCTTGATATTAGTAAACTAAAAAACGCTAAGCTATGAATTTACGTATTAACATCGAGTAAAGCATTTTGCTGCTGGGCATATGGTTTTTTTTTTTGTTTTTTTTTGATAAATCTCAATTTTTTTATTTTCTCTTTTAAACAAAGAATTCAAAAATTCAGCTCTAAAAAAGAAGAATTAGCAGCAAATTTTAGCGGTGAAATTGGACACAAAAAACCAGCCAAAGGTGAAAACAAAAATAAAAATCACCATCCGCTTAGGCGATAAGCGTTAGCAAATGGCAAACGCTGATTTTAAAAACACCCAAACAATTGCAGTGCGCATTTAGTGTTAAGCATAGTGATGAGTAGGGCAACCAAAAATTTGCTCTAAAAAATGCTTTTTTTGGCACTTTTTAGCCTTAAAAATTTTTTTTATTTCAGTTCATTTTCTTAAAACATATAACAAAATAAAATAAGGGCTGATTTCACGTCAAATTATTGTCATAAATTTAAAAATATTGAAATTTATCATATGTTTTTTTCTGAAAATAAATAAATTTTTTGATTGTTGCTTTAATTTTTTGAAAAAAAAAAAAAGTAAAAAGAAGCATAATTTGGAAACCCAGTGCAGAAAAAGTAGGAAGCGGTCATCCAACCTCAAAAAAGAGGAAGAAGATGAATATTGCATTATAGGACTCAACAAACAAAACAACAAAATCGGTTGAAACATTTTAATAAATTCTTGATAATTGATTTTGACAGACTGCAGAAATTAAATTTTTTCCGGCAAAAGGGATTTTTAAATCACTTGAATGCCCGTTTTTGGGTATTTAACCCTTTGTTTTCAATTTCTTTACCCGTGGAGGAAAAAAATCGATTGGCACATATTTCATTCATTTAGACCTAAATAAGCATAATTTGTAAGAAAATTAAAAAAAAATTAATTAGTTTAGGTTTTACAGCCCTTTGAAATTTGTACGATATATCGTACAAAGTTCGTGAAATGAGCCAAAATCTTGCAAATTTTGCTTTTATAATTTGTTTAGACTTTTTTAAACAAACATTTTTTAAAGCAACGAAATAAAGATATTTTTAATATTAAGCTTAAAAATTGTGACTTCTATCCAGATTTAATAAAATTCATACTTAAATACATAATTATTATATATAAAAAATACATATATACATTAAAAAAAATTTAGTAAAGACAAAATAAAAAAATATAATTTTAAACTTAAAAGCTGTAACCTCAATACAAAATTCATTGCGACACATATTTTTAAATTGTAATTTAAGTTAAGGATATAAAAATATGTATGCACTGAGAGAAAAAACGTTATATTTAGCGTTCAAAGGAATTACTTCCCTATATTGAACACTTTCTTTGTTTTGAGCAAATTTTCCTTAAAACATGTTAAAAGGATTATGAAATAAAGTTACTTACATGGTTTCATATACTTGTTTTAAAGAAATCCATACATCAAAATAAGGAAAAATTTCTTAAGCGTCATTCCATTCCCAACTTGTCCTTGTTTTGAATATTTGATTTTCTTAATTTGATGTTGAATTTTCAAACAAATCACCATTGCAACGAATATGTTTGAATATTTTTAAGATAATTTACTGAAAACAAAGAAAAATAATGTATTGGAACGCGTGTTGAAAATAATAAAAAAAATATATCTTAGATCGCGAGAAGTTTTTTTAGTGTATGCATATGCATGTATTTATTCGATAGGAAAGAAAAAAGATTTTATTTCTAGTGTTTTTTTTAAATACATAAGTGAATATTGAACGGTTTTGTACCGATTCGACTAACGGACGAACTTTATAGAATTTGTCAATAAAATGTACACTGAAAAAAAAATTACTCAGATTGTGGAAAAGTGGGAATGATTCGGCGCTAAAGAAAATTTTCATTGTTTTGATGTACAATTTTCTTTAAAACGATGGTTTTATTCCTTGATTTGAAGAAAATTGTACATCAAAACAATGAAAATTCCCACTTTTCCACAATCTGAGTAATTTTTTTTTTTTTGAGTGTAGATTCTGTCGTAACAGTATGAAGCTTTTTAGTGACATCGTATCCTTAAAAATCTGTATTGAAATCGTAGGATACCAAAATGTTGTCATTCTACCACGTCGCATGCAACCTATGGCTATTTGTAATTCAATTAACATTTTACTTTAAAAATTTTGAGTTTGTTCAAATTCTGAAACTTCATTTTGCGCTGTGTATAACTATCTAAAGCAGCTACGTGCCACGCAACGTCGAAAAATTTGCGTTTGAATTTAACGTAACAAGCAGCACTGAGCAGCAACTTTCGCGGATTTTGTACGATATATCGACCAAATTAATTATGTACGATATATCGTACATTTGAGTTACCTAATTTTGTACGATAAATCGTACACTTTTTTGCGCAGGTCTCAAATTAATTTTTACGTATATTTATTTTATTTAATATTTTTATTATATTCGGTAGGGCATTGTATACACAAAACTTCATAAATTTTGGGCACCTTTGCTTTTATTAAATTTATAAAAATCGATTTTTATGGTGACTCCTAGAGCAATTGCATTCCTGAAAGGGAGCATGTGAAGAATATGTTTTTTTCTGAGAAACTTTTTACAAAAATTATATAATTTCTGGCTGTATTAGATAGGGAAGAGTTCAAATTAATATAATATTGCTTTCTTTGGCAAAAATAGTGCTTAGTTTTAACAAAAAAATCATGTAAAGGGACACGAAGAATTTGGTCGATATATCGTACAAAATTAAGCAAAGGGTTAACTTTAAAGGAACATTTATCTTGAAAAAAGACTTTATGAAATCGATCAACAAATTAAAGACTCCTTTAGATTTTAAATGAACTTTTAATTTGGTTATGCAATCGGCCCTAAAATTAACTGAAATAAAATAAAATAAAATAACAAAATGTAAACTCTTAGGTACATGTCTCAAAAGAGAAAGGCAATATGCCGGAATCGTAATTTGGCATTAGGTCGGTCGCGCGTTGATCGTACCTCAAAGTTGCTTTACTCTGACATTCGATATTACATGTTGAAGTGAAAAAATGCTAACTGTAACTAATATATTTTGTTGAATTTTTTTCATATTTAATAGCTTTTCATCGAAAGAGAACAATTTGAATTTATTTTTTCATCGATATTTACAAAAATTTTACGATCAAATGCTTGAGGTCAAAATGCGATTTGCTCCATATATTTTCATACATTTCTACTCACCTGTCAAAAGCGCGACCGACCGAACGCCATATTTGGATTCCGGTATAAAAAATTTAATTCATATTGCCACATACGGCATCCCCGATCAACACAACAAAAAAATGGGAGCGAGAGCGGAGCTCGCAGCAAAAAAATTGGGAGTTAGGAGCAGAGCCAGGGAAAAAAAAATGTTTGAGAATGGAGCAGGAACGTAGCTAAAGAAAAAACAAACTTTTGCTCCGATGCCCTGGTTGTGAAGATTAAACGAAATATAGATATATGGAGGGTTAGATGTGCAATAAAGTTTTGTTGAAATTACCCGACGTCTATACATGCCATATCTGGAGCAATTCAATTGACAAATTGAAGCGACTAGCCAATCAGAGAGCAGAAAATCCGTAACATATTTTTTCCGATTTTTTTAGTAATTTTCATTTAATAGTGAAATTAGCATAAATTAGCATTTATTATGAATTTGGCAATTTTTAGCTCTATCAAAAGTAGGTCAGAATGTATAATTTTTCTTAAAAACTACCCTAAATTAAGCATTATGTGATAGCTACCATAGAAAAAAACTTGCTTGTGCCAATTTTTGGTTGCCCTAGTGATGAGTAATCAACGACACAACATTTTGTGCTGAGCTGAATTGCTGATTAGTGGGCATAACTTGATGCATGAATTTGCGGTTACTGTGTTTAATTGTTTTGGATTTTTTTTGCGTTGCTTCGTTGCTTTTTTGTATTTTTTTTATGTTTTGATTTTTTTATTGTTTTTTTTTTTTCTTTTTTTTATTTTTAAATGATCTCTTGTGTAAATCTCTATGTATGTATATAAATTTAACTAATTTGCTTAACTATTACTGATTTTCACTTTTAAGCTCAATCTATTTCTCCAATTTCCCCGTTAACAACAAACAAAAATGCCTACAACGAAGTTCAAGTTAACTGTGCACGTGTTGTAATGTTTGAAAATCGGCTTGTTGTTGCTTAGTTTTCTTTCTCGCCTCCAATTCGCTCCAGAATGCTTTCTCCCAATCACCCAACACACATTTATTTTTTTTAAATGCCAAATTTTACTTGCAATCACTACAGTTATTTATTTGTAGTTTCACTTTCCGCTCATTGTCAAATTAAATTGTCATTCATTGCACATTTTATGTGGTGTGAAGGAGAAATTGAAAGTATGTACTTGTTTCGAAGATATAAAATAAAAGCGTGTTAAAAATGCAAAAAAAGGAATATTCATTGTTTGGGTATTCTGAAAGTTTTTCTCCTTAAATTTATAAGCGAAAACAATGGCAAGCAATATTTGTTGCCGTAGATAGCTAAGTAATTGTCGATGAATTTTACGCTAAAAAGTAATAAAGACTTAAGCGAGAAACTTTTACTTTTTGGTTGCTTGTTTTTCCGACAGGGTAGGAATATGATGTATTGTGGAACGATCCTCCGTCATCCCTTGTCAAGTTTGGTTTGGAGACAAACCGGTTTCGGCTAATATGCGCCATCTTCAGTGTACATCGAGAAACTTTTCTTTTTTTCTTATTTTTGTAAAGCGCAGCCAAATATCGACCATTTAGTAACTAGTCCTAAGGTGCTTCCTATCTCCGTACTATTGATTTTTGAGCTATCGTAGAACTGTCCACTTAGAAAGTAATTTAGAACACGTTCCAAAGTTCTGCAGAGGGGGATAATTGCCACTTTGTAGGACATCGCCGCGTTTAAAAAGACAGTTGAAAGCATTATGTTGGGATAGAACTAGAACCAACCTTGTCTCTTTTTGTACTAGTTCTGCTCTAGCCTGGAACTAGCGCGGTTTGCTGCAGGGTTGCCACCACTTATAGCACCATTCTCAGTGAAACTTACTCTCGATTTATGTTGTCGAATATGTGAAAGATACATACATATGATATTTATTTAGTTTGACATCAATCTGTTATAAATGCAGTTATGCCTGTATAGCTATTTTAATGATTCACCTTTTGCAGTACGTAATTTATAAAATCTTTGCATTTCTGCTGATTATCTGCGCTGCTGCATGTGCTGCACTTTTTATGCATTTTTAATTTATGGCAATTACATGACAATATTTTCCCATTAGCAACGCTTATAACTTCGAAAGGCAATTAATTAAGCGATAAAGCGATAAGCGTGATTTTCCCACGTCAACATACTCGTACATACGTTAAAAAAATAGAAAACAAGTAAGGAAGCCTAAGTTCGAGTGGAATCGAACATTAGATTGATCCCTGCCACCCCCCCTAGATACGGCCTTGCACTCCCGTATACAATCTAATAAGTAACAAGCTTTCAGGGTACGGAAAAACTCACTCACGAACGCTCAAAAATACATTCTTCTCAAATCACAAACAAATGTTCAAAGAACAAGTAAGGAAGCCTAAGTTCGAGTGGAATCAAACATTAGATACTCAGCTGTATGCATTCATTCTTTGTTTGCGTCTGATAGAATCACGGTGTATTTTATATAAAGCGAGTGCCGCATAAAGTGGGCGTAGCCACACCCATTTTCAACATTTTTATCAGTCATCCAACTAAGCATATGAATATTATACTTTGTGCAAAATTTCATTCCTTTTTGACTTCTAGTTACAAATTCCCAAAGGGTGTTCCAGAAATATCTTTGTTAAAAAGTAGGCGTGGTCATAAACCTATTTAAATAAATTTTTGCGTGTCTATTAACACAAGTTATAAAAGTGTATACACCAAGTTTCGTCATAATATCTCAATTACTTGTCGAGTTATAGGCTAAGAAATCTCGTATATTCCTTTGTCTAAAAAGAGGCGGTGCCACGCCCATTTTCCAAAATTTTTATATTTTTTGTTTCCGGTCTATTGTGGAACTCATGCCACAAAATTTCTATGAATTATCTCTATATTTGACAAAGATATCGCTTAAAATGTTTTTATTAGGCCACTTTATAGTTCCCATGTGTAAAAGTGGGCGTGGTCGTCAAATTGATTTCGGTAAAATTTTAACAATTTAATTTTAACAAGTAATTTAATAACAAGTAATAAAAGTGTACACACCAAGTTTCGTCATTATATATAAATTATTTGCCGAGTTATGGGCTCAGAAATCTCGTATATTCCTGTTTCTAAAAATAGGCGGTGCCACGCCCATTTTACAAAATTTTTGTGTTTTTCTTTTTATGTCCGCAGTTGGACTCCTGCTATAAAATTTCAATGATATATCTTTATATTTGACAGATATATCGCTTAAAATGTTTTATTAGGCCACTTTATAATACACATATATAAAAGTGGGCGTGGCCGTCAACCGATTTTGGAAATTTTTCGTCCAAACATTTACCCAAGTAAGTAAATCACGCGTACCAAATTTTGTCGATATATCTTCAATGGTTTCTGAGTTATGACATATAAAACTTTCCATGTTTTCATCAAATTTCTTCATAGGGGCCTGAGCTCAACACGTGGGTAAAATTTCATCGCTCCAGCTATATTAGTGACTGAGATACCAAATTTCCGATTTTTTCTATATAGGAAAAGTGGGCGTGGTCATGGTCAGATTTCGCCCATTTTTAATACCAACCGTCCCAGTGCCGATACCAACTTGCATTTCAAATTTCATCAAAATATCTCAATTTTTGCGCGAGTTAGAGTGTTTACAGACGGACGGACGGACAGACGGACGGACGAACGGACGGACATGGCTCAATCGATTTCTCTTTTCACCCTGATCATTTTGATATATATAAGTCTATATCTATCTCGATTATTTCATTCTGTTACAATCCACCGTTATGTGATTAAAACTATAATACTCTGTGTACTAGTACAGCTGAGTATAATTAAAACTATAATACTCTGTGTACTAGTACAGCTGAGTATAATAAATAATAGCTTAAAAAAACAAAAAAACACGCTAACACCAGCACCAATATAGCGCTAGTGTAAAATGGCGCAACCACAACGCCAATAACAGCACCATAGTATATGTATACGTATGACACCGTCACAATTATGTATGCTTGATAGTGATCTAAGTGACTCTAAGAGCCTGTGCACAATTGGCTTTGTCTGCTCCAACTTTGATAGAAAAAACCTTAAAGCAAAGCGAAATTCCAGATGCTTGCTACAATTAACACTTTAACAATTTCCACTTCACTTCTCTGCTTTAATTTATAAACCTGATTTTTGGTAAAATATTTGGGGAATTTGCTTTTTTCTGCTTATTCGAACGTTATTTTTTACTTTTCTCTGTTCACTTCTCACGAAATTGCGCGAAATCGCTAAAATACGTGTAGATGTACAAACATACACACACACACACAAGGGGAGATGTTTGTCAAAGTGTAAAAAAGTTGAAACATGGCTAACTTTATACCTTGCTTACCTCGCTTCACCTCAATTGTGAACATATCCCTTTGAAAAGCACATGCTGAACGAAACTGTCAAAGCAAAACTCTGAAGCAAAGCGAGGTAGAAGTCAATTGTGCACGGGCTCTAATTTCCAGCATATTTTCACAAATATACGGAATATGTTTCCAAATGATTATGAAAATTTAAATTAATTGTGCCCTCGTATATGTAAGCAGAATTGCGCCAAAAGAAATAAAACGGGGATGGTGAACAGTATCAAGCGAAAAAATGTTATTTATCGATTATTCCATGACAATTGCGCTAAAGGTGTTATTGCGCCAGTACCGTGAGTTGGCGCCACGAGTGGCGCTGGAGTTATTGTATCAGCCCCAAAAAAATTGCGCCATTACCCATGACTAATATGTATTTATAATAACTTCTACTAAAAATATTAATTTTTCACATATGTACATTTTTTCCTTATAAAAAAAAAACATTGGTCATGAGAGCTCAAAAATGAAGTCTAAACGAAAAAATATCAACTTATATGTAGTATGTGTATCGAAGCAAAACTATTTCAGTTTTTAATCGGAGATATGCTCTTCTTTATTTGCCTGTGCATATTAACAATGAACAGTCAGCGCTCCAAAATATTCTCATTGTCCTATAATCACTTCCATATTTTTCTTGTATACCAAAAATAGTAAACAACTTCTTGAAAATAAAAATTGCCGAACAGATGTGAAAGTTACCAAGAAAGCAACAGCGAAAAAATAACCTATTTTGGTAATTACCAAGTTCGGCAACCGTGCTATAAGTGCTATAAATAGAATTTGAACCAGGGTTTGAAATTGCTTAGCTACTTTTTCTGCATTTGCTTTGCTTTCGCTAACGAAAAGTAAATTAGCAAACTCGGCCAGCCGAGTAAAAAACGAGAACACGATTCATTCGCTTCAGTTTTCAACTGAGCCGTGTTTGCTTGTATAGTTACTGCTTGCCCAGAATGGTGTGGCTGTAGTACGTAGTAAGAGCTGTCAAAAGTTAAAACAGTACAATTGCATTGCAATGCCCACAATGTGTAGCTGTGTCTGTAGCGTGTAGTTGTGGCTGTAGTAGAAGTAGAGTTAAGGGTGCCGACAGTCATCAACGAGTCGACCGAACGAATCGAGTACCCGTAAACATAACGAGTTGAACGAATTTCATGCCCGCATGACAACACAAAAATCAGCTGTTTTCTATTTTGAACAGCCGTGTGAGTGTTGCCGTATTTGAAATAATGGGAAGACACAAAAATTTCGCATGAAATACCCAAACTTAGTACCGATTTAAATTTTTAAATATATTGTTTTCTTTCAGAAAAAAAGACGTAGGCGAAAATTTTAAATAAAAATATGCTCGATTTTGTATTCAGAGTTTTGGTAATTATCTAGTTTAGGTGACATGGTGAAAATTGGTAAATTTTCAAGAACTGGGGTGTCAATCGACGCGTTTTGATCACATGAACACGAATTCGAAGCGGAACTTAATTTTTTAACGCAATAAAAAATTGTTAACAAAAGACGGCGGGGTAAAAACAGTTTTTTTGAGTGGTGTGGTCCTGTCCCTCCTCAGGAGTCAGAGTTGCATTTCTGATGCATTTTGTAATTTTCTTGTTGAACAGTGAAAAATAAGTAAAAGAAAATACACTTTTTGGCAATAAATAAAGGAATAACCATAGGCATTTTTTATTTCGTGCTTACACAAACAATTTTCTAAAAGCTGTCTTCGTCGCAATTTTGTTTGCCTGTGTGGATTTTATGACGGAAAATATCAGTTGATCACTACCCGCTGGCCCGCTATCCGTTGATCCGTTCAAAAATGGTAAAAGGGATAATTTTGAAATAAAAATTACTTTTATTTATCGTAAATTAATCTTTTCTTTTCATTGCCTAATTTCTCATTTATTTGAAAAATACGCTATCCATTTCCTATGTAGCAGGGATATGAAATAACTATTATTTCATTCAAACATGTACATTTTTCAAATATAACATTATTTATGCAACTTTTTTATTTCATCCTGTGCGAAAAGTTATGCTCCGAAAAACAAAAGTTATAACTGGATAATATCGATTTTAAGTTTATTTGAAACTAAAATAAACGCATCAAAAATGGTTACATGTGAATTAATAACATATACAGAAATAATAATTATTTTCAATAAATGAGCTAAACAATTATCTAATAACTCATATTTCGCTTAAGTAAACTTAAGCGGTTTTTTCTATGAACAAAGATATATTCTATCACATTTTAAACTCGCATTGATTTCGTTTAATAATACAATGAAAAATACCGTTCAAATGTTTTAGTGGCTAAAAAAGTTCGTTCGGCAACACCGCGTTGAGCAAAAGCAATCAGCTGACACGTTGTTATGGGAAAAATCAAAACTCGTTTGATTTCTTCGATACGGGCGGCTATGGTCGTTTATGTCAGCGTCGGTGAGATTTCGTTTACATGCAACTCCCATAAGATAGATCGTGTCAGCTGACACGGGTATGTGCGGGCGTTGATGACTGTTGGAACCATAACTTTAACTTTGTAGCGCGCTACAGTGTGACAGCTCAATTTTTTAATGACGGAAATTCGAAATGAAGGACGAAGAAACGGTAAAATGAATTGAACTTGTAAAAAAAGCGTGTTAAATAAAGAGTTTTTATGGAATTTAAGGAATCCCCTGTACAAAAATATAAAAAAGATGACATATATGAGATACACTGAGCTACACCTTTGTGTTCACAGAGAACTTAAAAAGTAGAGAAGCTGCAAATGTTAAGTGGCAAAATTTTAACAGAATTTGCGTGTACGCGAGAGTAGACATACCGCAGTCACTTTCCTCAGGGTTGTATTCGTGTATCGAATCAACGCTTTTACTAGTATTTTTTTTTGTAACAATCTCCTTTCCACCTTGTCTCCTTGCCCATGAACAAGGCTTATCCAAATAGAGGTTATATTACTTCCGTTTTTATGTGTGCGTTTTCTTTAAAAATGTCAATGTGAAAGAGAAGAGAAATGAATTTCAAGGTAAAATTTTTGCCAATTCGTTTTGTCTGACATTCACACTTTTTAGTATACATACACAATTCCAATCAGCTTATCTACTGCGATATCCTTCTTTAGATAATTCTTGCCCATGAATTTATTTCAAGTTGAGTTGGACTAGAAAAATTATTAAAATTGTCGTCGATTTGCGTGAAGACAATGTTGTCAATTTTGCCATGATTTTTTGTGATTGCGTTTATGAATGAAATTCTCAAACATATGTATATACATATGTACATACATATTTACTCAAACATAGAGTAATGTGAAATGCCGACGGCGATTTGGATTTGGTATGTACATATGTAATTGATTACATATGTACATATGTATGTATGTACATACATATATAATTACATACATATGTAAATTAAATTAAATTAATTTATATAAAATAGAAACTACCTACATATCATAGATGGGCAGTTTCAAGTAGCAGTAGTAATGCATTACCAGTATTCAAGCAGTAAAATATTTGTCTTTGACTTTCTACCGAAAATTTTTGCAAAACTCAGTTAGAACTCGAATATTTTGCAACATAAAGTAATATTTTAATAGCTATTGCAATTTCATAAGCATTCAGTAAGCTTTACTGCACTTGCTTTCTTACTGAATTACTGAGTTTACTGCAGTATGCCCATCTATGCTACATATGTGTGTACCTACCTACATACATACATATGTATGTACATACGTATAAGTTCGATGACTTATGATGGTTGATGGTTGGTCATCAACAAATGGACAAGAAATTATTTTTATGGACAACATATTATTTTTATATTTTTAAAATTTCGCTCATTTAATTAAAATTGAAAATTCGATTAGAAAACATAAAAATACTTACCGGTTTAATCAAATTGGTGCTTTGTTTTGTACACACCAACACCTTATTTAGGGATAGAAAAATGCTAGGAGTCGCAAGTTCGAGTCCCAGTCAAGTAAAATTTTAATTAATTTTAATCGATGTTTTGTTATTTTTTAATTTCCTAAATTCAAATTCGATAAGAAATTTGTAAAAATACTCACCGGTTTTAGTAAATTGGTGTATCGGTGGAATCGGTGCATTGCATAAAAATGTCAAGAAAAACAAAAGGAGCTTGTTCACAAAAAAAAAATACTGGTAAAAGCGTTGATTCGATACACGAATACAACCCTGAGGAAAGTGACTGCGGTATGTCTACTCTCGCGTACACGCAAATTCTGTTAAAATTTTGCCACTTAACATTTGCAGCTTCTCTACTTTTTAAGTTCTCTGTAGTTGCAACTTCTCTGTTCATCTACGTTCTCTGTTATTGGCTTGCATATGGGAGTGAATTGAATGCAATTCATAGAGGCTATTTTGAAGAGAGGTAACTTAAAAGCCTCAATGAAGCATGGAATATAATGTTGAATGTCCCTATATGATGTCATTGGGTTGAATCCCATGTTGATGTCACGTTTCGAATCCGGAGGTGAATAGAAATAATAGAGGAGAGAACACAATAAAAGTAAAGTGAATGTTTAAAAAAAAATAATAATTGAGTTAAACGTTTTCAACTTTTAGGATGGGATGAAGTTACATACATACATACCTACATACAGGTGAAGCTAATAAAAGCGTGTTAAAAAGTGAAAAAATCGAAGTAAAAACACGCATATCTACGTTGTGGGCGGAGCAGCGTTTTGTGGCATATTTTAGATAGTTCAGGCGAGCTTATTGCACGTACACACTTAAAAAATAACCTTTGTTATTTACCAAACAAATAGTATCTCTTAATTCCCTTTTATGTCTTTTTATAAATTTAATTGAGCTTAAAAATTTCAAACATGCGGCAACCTTATGAAAAATATATCCAACAATATCTTAATTCTCTTTAATTTTATACCAATATTACCATATTTAATGGTTTCTTATGAACATAATTGATTTTAAAACTTTCAAATAGATGGCAACCCTACAAAAAATATATCAGCGATCGTACCTCTTAATTCTCTTTAATTTGACATCCATATTACCATATTTTATTGTTTTTATAAATATAATTGCTATTAAAAAATTTAAGCAGGTGGCAACTCTACAAAAATATATATCGACCATGGTATATTTTACTCCTCTTTAACTTGATATCCATATTACCATATTTTATGGCTCCGTAAAACCATTATTAAGCTAAAAATTTTTAAACAGTTGGCAACCATTAAAAATAAAAAATAAAAGTCGCTATGAATGGGTGAGTTTCTAAGAAAAAGCTGCTCCGCAACTGTTGAGCTGAACAGTTGCCAACAGTTGTGTAGCAGTTGAGTTAAACAGCTACGTCTTAGAAACGGTTTGATGAATTTATCAGCTGTTTGGCTTTACACAACATGTTGAGCTCAAGTAGCGAAGAAAATTTGTGATGCAAAAAATGGCGAAAAGTTGCCAACTGTTGAGCTGAGCGGAATTACTCAACAGTGCGTTTCTAAGACACTCAACAGTTGCACAACAGCTCAGTCTTAGAAACTCACCCAATGTTATTAGGTTTCTTCGCCGAAATACAAAATATTTCGTAATTCTTATATTTTATTATGTAATCTTTTTTTGTAATCTTTTTAATCTATATTTTAATCTAAAATTTCAAAAAGGTGGCACCTCTAATTTTGTTTTATACCGAAAACATTACTAATATTATAGTGAATAATCTAAAGACAAAAATCATTCAAATCTCCTAAGCCATTCTCGAGTCTTTAAGCACACAACATTTCTACACTCAAAAAAACATCTTCTCTCGAATAAAGACATTTGCTCTGTTCAATAACGAAAAATTGTTACGAATTTTTCATAAAAAATGACAGTTCTTCATACAAAAATTACACATTTTAGGAAAAATTCGTAACAATTTTTCGTTATTGAACATGGATATTTTTCCTTTTTTGAACATGCGTCCCAAAACAAAATTTTCTTTGCTTTGTCGTAAATGTAAAAAAAAATAATAATAAATACCAACAACAATGTTCATTGCGAACTGCCTACAACAAAAATTCAGCACGTTTGTGGAGAATATATGCAAAAGCATATACACACTAACGTTAATGTTGAAAATGAAAAAGGCAAAAGTGGGGAAAATCCAACAGCTTGCACAGAGTCTCAATGGCCGAGTGTGTTTATGCGTTAGGTCATTGCGGCTGAAGATGGAATGGACTCGGGTTCAATCCCCGGTGCATCCACTTCCGAAAAGAGTGCTGATGATCAGTGGCGTAGTAACGGGGGGTTTTGGGGGCAAAACCCCCCCCCCCCCGAAAGATTCGTTTTGACCATAAAACCATCTTTGACTTTATTAGCATACATTTCTTTTTCAGGAAAAAATCAATGAGAATAGTAGTTTTTCGAAATTGGTAATTCGAAATTTAGCGCTTTTTCACGAAGTATTACTTATAATTCTAGCGTTTATTGGCCGTAGGAAAGTGCAAGAACCGCAGGAATTTCACCACATTCTTTGTACTTATATTCGCTCTTTTGTGGTAAAATTCCTACGGTTCCTGCACTTCCCTACGGCTCAACAAACGCTACAATTATTATACGGTATTGCTGTTATTAACATGCTAATAACAGAAAAGTAACGCCAATTATTTAAATTTCAAGTTTTCTTTCAATTACTTATCATCTTAATCAAATAATATTACTATAAACTACAATGGGAATAAATATGCAATGTATAAGAGTATCTGAACTTGAGATTTTACTTAATGTCTGTCAAAATGGAATATTAAAAAACTAAATTATGTAAGAAAATTATTATTTATAACCGTAGCACATACATAGGTAGAAATATTTTATTGTGTACATCTATTCCAAATTGCTTGTTTAATGCAAAATTTTAATAATTTGTGTTAAAAGTAGAGCTCTCGATTTTTTTTGAACATTTTCGAGTAGCCCGAACAGTTGTTTTTCAAATGCTCGAAGAGTTGTTTGTTTGTTTATTACCCGTATGTTTGTACCATGGTATAAAAAATACAGGTATGTGCATTGTCATTTTGACGCTGTCTTTTTGATTCAAAAGCAGATTTTTGAAGTTTGATCTTATGTCAGTTTTGGAGTATAGCGGTGCCAGACTTTTATTTTTTGAATGCGTAGATTTTTGTTTGAAAGTTTGGGTATTTCAGAAATCAAAGGACAGAAAGAGAAAGGGCACTAGTGAGCAGATTTATGGAACTTCCGGTAGCTCCTCTTCGCTCACTCCACAAATCTTCATCCACTCCGCGAATAAAGGGTATCGTCGGAAATTGGAAAAATTTTATATCACCGTCTTTGCAGCCATATTTGGTATCATTGCATTGCGGAAATAAGCAACTCATATTGTTAAAATCTAGGGTACATATTTTTTTGTAATTGGATTGGACATATGTACATTAGGGTGGCCCTTAATTTGAAAAGTGTTCGAACCCTCGATTTCCCACCCTAGAAATATGTTAATGGTCAAAAAACATAGATATACGAAGTTTTAGGCCGATCAAAAAAGATTTAGAGGTCGCTCAAAGAGCATGAAGTTCCAAGAATTACGATTTCTTGCTTTTTTTTATTTTATTCCCCTGTATTCTATATATTATAGACAACTTGACATTGTACATATTTTCCGTGAATTTCCCAAGTTATTATCTTTTCAAAATGACTAGGATCTTATAAATCGGTCAATTATTAATAGAGTAACAGAATAAAATAACTGGCGTCTCCCATATTTACAGTGATATTTGTATTGTGAATAAGCTATTTATAATAAACATCGTTGCAATTGTGAGGCGCACTCACTTATAAGCGATAATTATTTGCAAGTTGTCGTTATAACGGGATTACTTCTATTCAAAATTAATTTTTGGTTAGTGTGCTTAGAGGACAAACGTGACATAGAGTAAATTTAATATAAATACGAGAATGGGTGGATATAGATTTAGATCAAAAATTTATTTCGTAGGAACTTCATGTCCTCAAATTCTTGGCGCAAAACTACCGTCAAATAAACAAGTGTTGCCAGTTTTTTTCCATAATCATAACACAGTGAAATTACCGATACGTAAAAGTGCCAGATTAGCTGTAAAGGAAGTATCAGTGTTTTGGGAGAAAGCTAGAATCCCCATAAAAAGTGAAATTAAATGTATCGCGAAACTGGAAAATATGCACAAAGAATGGCAGGCCATTAAAAAAAATAAAAATCGTTCAAATTATAAACAAAAAAATAAAGAAAGGCAATTCAGTGAAAAGTTGGAATATTTATTTGATATTGCGCATAACAATGCTCTTCAAATGCTAAAAATTGAATCCGACAAGCAGTTTTTAGTAAACCAACGTAAGAAAGGACGACCGGGATCTCTTTGTGTTGTTGATAACAAAACTGCGAAGTTGGAAAAAAGAAAACAACAACGTCTAGAGGATGAAATAACAAGAAAAGCAAAATATTTTAACAGTATCCAAAGTGATATGGACGTTGTTAACACAGAAGGTATGTTTATATTTAATAAATTTTATTATTTTTTATTATCGTGAATCACGTTTGTAAGCTCAAAATAGAATAATTTCGTGAGTTTAGTTACATACATATCGAGGCATAACCGCCAAGTTAACGTAAGGAGCATATTAAAATTTTTAGAGGATAACGTTTTCTTTTGTAAATATTTACGTAAATGCGCTAATAATTTCTATGAGGTTTTGCTGCATTATATACCTAAAGTGGATTAAATCCTCATAAAAAAATTCACTGAAATATGTGGCTCATTTACGTAGATACATATTAAGAATATTTAATATTTCGACACAATTTCTGGAGATAGATCCGTTACACTGGCATGAAACAGACACTTACAAGATAGGAAGAGATACTGTTGCAAGTATAAAAGTGGTAAATGACACAGCAGAGCGCGGCGTTAAGCTCATAGAAGAATATAACAGAATCCTAACAAATAATGAACAGGAAAAACAGTATTTATTACAAGTGGTAACTGAATATAGAAAAGAATACGAATCACACAATAAGTCATCGTTAATTAAATCATAAATTATTTAATTAAAACATTAATTTCATAAATTCAGAATTTTCACAATTTCTAAAAATATGTACATCTATACATACGTATGTATACACTTTAAATACACTCTATGTAATAAAAAACCTACTGCGTGCTTGATGACTAGCATGGTGTTTTTGATATTTATTTTTAACATTTTTACCAGCTCACCGATTTTTGTAAGTTATACCATATTTAAAAGATAATAACTTGTGGAATTCGCGAAAAATATGTACAATGTCAAACTGTCTATAATATATATAATATATAGGAATAAATTCCAAAAAAGCAAAAAAATCGTAATTTTCTGAACTTTAAGCTCTTTGAGCGACCTCTAAATCTTTTTTGATTGGTCTAAAACTTCGTATATCTAGATTTTATTACTATTCGCACATTTTGATGGGGGGAAATCGCGGATTGAAGCACTTTTTTTTCCCTCCCATACAACTAAGGGCCACCCTAATGTACATACATACATATATAGACTGAAATGCTCACTTGGTATGGTGGTGTACATCAGACCCCGGCAAAACTAAAACTGAGATTGTGTTAGTGACAACAGAGAGATTTATGCAACAGTGGTGTAAGAACTAAGCATATGGGGCAAACGTACAAAATAGCAACGTTTTGAAAATAAAATAAATATTTGAATAATAATGAAAAATGTATTACTTAGGAATTTTTAACTTGAAAAAATGTTTTATAAATTAATTTGGATTCACCAATCTAAAATATTGGAAATTAACTTAAAAAATGTTTTATAAATTAATTTGGATTCAACAATGTAAAATATTGGAAATTCCAATAATAAAAAAATATCTATAAGGAGTTTTTAGTGTAAAAAATATACATTAAAAATTTATTCGAAGAATATTCATTGAGAAATAGTTGAGAGTTGATATCATTTACGAAATTTTTCCAAAAGTACATAACTAAACTTGTTAAGGTATGCAAGGATGGGACGTAAGTTATAACTGAAGATTTAGTAGAACCTTTAAGAATAAGCAAATTTTATTATATGAATTGAAAAATAAAGCATTGCAATTTTGCAACTTGAAAATTTGGTTGCAGTACAAAATGATTTATTATTCATGGTCATCCATACGCAATGGCACACTGTCGCATAACAAACAAAGCAACGCAGCCAGTGCTTGTGTTGCTTCTTCGCTGTCTAAACAACTAGGGTTGGGCGATATATATCGATATATCAATATATCGATATTTTAAAAATAGTACAGCCGATAATATCGACGATATTTTGAACTACCGTGCATCGATAATCGATAATTTTTCGTCATTTCGAGCCAAATTCGATATTTTTCATACATTTCTGATTCGCTTTGAATTTAACAGCAGAACATTTTTAGGAAGTGGTATAACAATAATGTCCGGGTGCTTGAATTTACATTACTTTCTTCTTCACGCAATTCTTAATGATTTTTATGTTTATACTTCAGAATTGGTAGAATACATGTAGACACGTCCAACTTTAACAACAAATATCTAGTAAACTATAAGTCTCCGGCAAGTTTTGATATCAGTTTTGAGATCTGCGAGAGCACCTCTAACCCTGTGAAAAAATGGGTTTTCGCGGGGCGTGCTTCCTTAATGTAAAGCCGACCCTTTCGATATATTGATATATCGATGTTTTTACACGGCATAAATCGAAATTTTTCGAACCAATACCGCGAATAATAGGTGTTATTGCTTTATAACTGTACTGTAATGTACTAAAGTTGATTATACTTTCATAAACACGAAATGGATTATAACTTTGCTTTATTGAAGAAAAGTTTTTATGTACGCCTGCAAAACCGCCTATACGTCACTATTGAACAAAATAAAAGACGCAAAACCACTTATAAATACATAAGTAAGCCAAAAAAAATTAAAAACTCACCGAGAATACCAGAAAGGGGCTACTTTGTAGTACGGCCAAACCGATATTCCGTGAAGTAAAAATCCGAAATGAATCTTTTATGAATCACTGATGAAATTCATCTATGACTGAGTACTTTCAAATAAAGACTGCTGAATTTTTCATATAAATGGTTTGCTTTTTTTCAAAAAAAAAATATTAATAATAATAAAAATTGTACTCAGAAGAATCATCAATGATCATTCAGCAGTGAAACAAATTTACTGCAGCATGTGTAATTTTTTCCAATTGAAAAATTTTCTTTCAATTCAAATTGAAAAAAATCGTTACTATGGATACCATGGTTACAATTTATTTTTAAAACAAAAAAATGGAGGATTTTTATCATTGAGTATGGCAGCACGAAATGTCATAATCTGCTTAATTGTCAGGTGGTTAATATGGCGACGAAAACTTGACGTTTGTTTTACCTGGTATACTTATACCATGGTTTGTACGGGCATTTGAACAGTTCGGGTATTTTGAAGTTTGTTTTTTTCTTTTGTTTATTATTATTTTTTTTTCGTTATACATATGTAGTTTTTTTATTTTTTTTTTCCGATACACATTTTTTTGTTTGTAAGCTCGAATGCTCGAATGTTTGTACGGGCTTCAAACAAAAACGATCAGATCGAATTGCTCGATACCCGGGTATCTAGAGCTCTAGTTAAAAGTCGATTTTATTGAAAAATATATACAGTGACTCAAAAAAAAAAATCATACGCCAGAGTTTTTAAATTTATTTCAAACAGTTCTGTCGAAAATTTGACTCTCTTATTTTCGTTTAAAAATGTAAACAATTTTTCAATAAAAATCGCCTTAAGCAGGATTTCTAAGCTTATGGAAAAATCCGAAAAATCGTAGAAATTTCTAAAAGTGGATTAAAAATTTATAAAAGTGGATTAAAAATTTCAAAGCGCGGCCAGAATTTATAGAAGATTTTGAGGAGATGTCTAAGTGTACTGTTATGTAGCTAACCAATTTTAGTGTAAAAAGTGCTATTCTCAATGCTGTAAAAATTTCCGTCGATTTTAGTAATTTTTTTTTGTAGGGTGTTTGCGTTATATGTACGTGAGACCGTTCTAATTAAAATTTCCGAAAAAGCCAATGAAATTTTTCAAAAAGTTGAATGTTGCATATTATTATATTACAACTGAATGAGCTGCATAATTGCATACTCAAAAATCTTCTAAAAAATGTAGCTTTATAATTCTTAGCCCCTTTTTAGTATAAGTACTTCCTTAACTTTGAAAAATTGGAAATATTTACTAAAAATACTGCCTAAAAAGTTAACAATAATCGCTGCTAAATATCTGGGCTACTTTCGAGCATCACCTACATTAACCAAGATATGCGTTAGAAATATAAACATTAAAATTAAATATAAAGCACAAAAAGAAAATTATTGTAGGTACATATGAAAAACCCTGTATCTAGTAGTGAAGTGCGGCTTTGTGCGACGTAATTTTTTGGCGGAAAAATACTAATTGTACTAGATATCATGTCCGAGGGTTAATTTGACTGAGTCTGACAGAGCAACGTAACAAAACCAATTTTTAACACGAACAAGTAAGGAAGCCTAAGTTCGAGTGGAATCGAACATTAGATACTCAGCTGTATGCTTTCATTGTTTGTTTGCATTTGATGGAAACACGATGTAGGTACTTTATATAAATCGAGTGCTGCATAAAGTGGGCGTAGCCACGCCCATTTTCTAAATTTTTATCAGTCATCCAACTAAGCATATGAATATCATTCTTTGTGCAAAATTTAATTCCTTTATGACTTCCAGTTACAAAGATGTCACGTTACAAATTCCCAAAGGGTGTTCCAGAAATATCTTCGTTAAAAAGTAGGCGTGGTCATAAACCGATTTCAATAAATTTTTGCGTGTCTATTAACACAAGTTATAAAAGTGTATAAACCAAGTTTCGCCATAATATCTCAATTATTTGTCGAGTTATGGGCTCCGAAATCTCGTTGATTCCTTTGTCTGAAAAGAGGCGGTGCCACGCCCATTTTCCGAAATTTTTCTATTTTTTGTTTCCGATCTATTGTAGAACTCATGCCACAACATTTCAATGAATTATCTTTATATTTGACAAAGATATCGCTTAAAATGTTTTTATTAGGTCATTTTATAATACCCATATATAAAAGTGGGCGTGGTCGTCAACCGATTTCGCTAAAATTTTGAACATGTATTACTACAAGTAGTGAAAGTGTATACACCAAGTTTCGTCATAATATATCGATTATTTGTCGAGTTATGGGCTCAGAAATCTCATATATTCCTGCTTCTAAAAGGAGGCGGTGCCACGCCCATTTTCCAAAATTTTTGTATTTTTTGTTATATGTCCATAGTTGGACACCTTCCATAAAACTTCAATGATATATCTTTATATTTGACAGAGATATCGCTTAAAATGTTTTTATTAGGTCACTTTATAAGAGCCATATATAAAAGTGGGCGTGGTCGTCAACCGATTTTGGCAATTTTTCGTCAAAACATTTGCCTAAGTAAGTATATCACGCCTACCAAAATTCATCGATATATCTTCAACGGTTTCTGAGTTATGACTTATAAAACTTTCAATGTTTGCCCCTTAATAAGTGGGCGTGGCACCGCCCATTTTCCAAAATTTCACCATATTTCTTCATAAGGGCCTGAGCTCAATACGTGTGTGAAATTTTATCACTCTAGCTCTATTAGTGACTGAGATACAAAATTTCCGATTTTTACTATATAGGGGAGGTGGGCGTGGTCATGGTCCGATTTCGCCCATTTTCAATACCATCCGTTCCTGTCTTGATACCAACTTACATTTCAAATTTCATCAAAATATCTCAATTTTTGCGCGAGTTATCGTGCTCACAGACGGACAGACGGACAGACGGACGGACATGGCTCAATCGATTTCTCTTTTCACCTGATCATTTTGATATATATAAGTCTATATCTATCTCGATTATTTCATTCTGTTACAATCCACCGTTAGGAAATCAAAACTATAATACTCTGTGTACTAGTACAGCTGAGAATAAAAATAGTGATAATTTTTTTTTAAATATCCCAACTTTAAAAGCTTAAAACTATAAACTTAGAATTATTGGAAACCAAGGATATTATTGAAAAGCGTTAATAATTACTTGAACCTTTAGGATTCATCACGATTACTTAAATGAAATGCTTTAAATACTAAAAATTTTCAAGTTGAAACTAGCACTTAAAAATATGTAAGAAAAAAACAAAAAAATTAACGTCAGATATGCTAAGTTACGACCATCTGGGGCAAGTGCAGAGTATGGGGTCGGGAAAAAAGCGATGAATTATTGTTCCCCATTCTATTTCCAATATGTGGGTATGTTTTTTTTCTGTAATTGTAACAATTTTACAAAATTCAATTTTGGGCGCATAAAACTTGAAAATCGACCTATGCGCGTAGATTTCCAGAAGAGAATATGAGACTTACTTTTGAAGTATAGTTAAAGGCCCTTGGCAACTGACAATCTGGCATGTCAAGCAGTGTGTATGTGTGAGTTTTTCTGTGTGTGTTAGTGCAATCGACAGTCGTCGTGCTACATGTTCTTGTTCGGGCTCGCGTTGATGAGAATCAAATCTTTTAGATATTTGCGTCAATCACCCGACACTCACACATATGTATACACTTCTTAACATTCCAGATTTTAAGTGGCCAAGGGCCTTAAGAGTTTGATATATGTATTATAAGCGATATTTGTGTACTAAAATGTTAAATTATAGTCTGAAAAAATTACGTTTAGCTAGCTTAGAGTGCAAACTGTGTAAGTCCACTTTTATGAAAAAGTGTATTTTTATGTAGAACGCTAGAAAAATCAAATACGCACCGCGCTAAACAAGTCTGAGATACTTGTCATATTTCTTCTCGTTGTTATTCAGTGATACGCAAATTGTGTAAGTCCAAAAAGCGAAAAAATTGTGTAAGTCCAAAATATTTATACCTATGAACAGACATTTTTTTTCATTTCAAATTTTTTTTCTTTTTTGTTTTTTGTCTCTCCTACAAAGTTTTAAAAAAGGACTTACACAATTTGCATTCTAAGCTAGCGATTTTTATCATTTGTAAAAAAAATTGTAGTTTTTTTTTGGTAATTTTAATTTTGGTAATTTTAATTTTGGTAAATTGTTTACATTGGCTGTGACCCCCCCCCCCCCCCCCCCGAAAAATTCTCTAGCTACGCCACTGCTGATGATCGAAAATGGTTTTTCGTGAAATAGCTATACACTCAACCTTCGCTGTAAATAGTTGTTGAATATTTTCCACTTACCCTACCAAGTAAAAAAAAATTTTTTTTTCAAAAACAGTTAAACAAATTCGTTGACGTGGTTATTTGTATGTATATGAATTCAACTTATAAAAATTAAATAAATCAAGTCTTCAAAACAAGAGCAAGTTGGAAATGGAAGCGCTTAAGAAATTTTTCCTTATTTTCATACATATATAAATTTCTTTAAAACAAATATGAAACCATGGTAATGCATGTGAAAACTTTATTTTATAATCCTCTTAACATGTTTTAGGAAAATTTTACTCAAAACAAAGAAAATAGTGCTCAATATAGGGAAGCAATTACTTTGACCCCTCCATATATTTTTTTTCTCAGTGTATATATATATAACTCCAAAATTTCAAAGCCCGTTTAAAAAAATAATTTGACCTATTCCGAAAAAAAATTAAAACACCCGCGTGATCAATAGACAAAACAACGTCAGATGCACTTTTCAAAACACTTGGATTTTTCAAAAACTGCAAATTTGTTGTGCAGTGTAGGTAGTTTTCCTTTGTTTTTTTTTTTCTCAAAGAATATTGACATTTACGTACCTTGCAAAAGAACGGAAGCAATTGATAAACGTATTGCTAAACAACATTAACACCCACTAAAAACACTACAAGTGCACAATTACAAGAAAAATAAATAAACAAATATATGTTAGTACACATTAACATATACATATGTATCTATAACCCAAAGTGAATGTATGACAACGAATAAAAATATGCGGTTCATAGCCCGCATTAGTACGGTACCCCAACACCCGAGCATTGGCACCTTTTCGTAAAGGCTTGCCCGCATTGCCGCCATATCTGTCTGGCTGTCTACCTATTTGCATGTCTGCCTCTTTGTCTGTCTGTCGTTTTATTTGCTTTCTTGTCTTACTTGTTTGCCACTTTAGTTATATACATAAATACATACATATCTACATATACATATGCTTTGTAATGTGCCCATTTTATTCATTCATTAATTTATGCCCACTTTACGATTGTCTGACTTTTTGACTTTTCCTTTTCCTTGCCGCTTCGCCAAACAGTCAGCCATCTCTTGTCAATTTAGGCCTACTCATTTCCACAGGTCTGGTTTTGTACATATGTATGCATGTTTGTGAATGCATTTGCATTCGCTTTGGTTTGCTGCATGTCATCCGTTGTCACACATAAAATCACACATTTGTCAACGGTTTGTCTCTAGTAAATATTTTACCCACTTTTTATTTCATTTGTTCAGTGTGTTAGTTTATTTGTATTTATTTTAGGTTTTATTATTATTTATTATTGACAGCCTTGACCTAGAGGCAAAGGCACATCAAATGCATTCGTTTTGAGGTTAATAATAGTAGTATATCTGAATAAAAAAAATTTAACGTGTGACAATAATTTTTAGTCAGAAAGGGTTGTCATTAAAAGAAGATAAAAGAAAACAAGTTATAGCATTGATAGACGGCAGCGATAATCCGGAATATCTAGCTAATTCGGACTTAACTTGAGATTTATAATAATAATAATACAATGGCGCTATTATAACTCTGACGAGTCTTATGGCCGAGCTTCTCTCCCAATTCGAGGTGTGCTCCTTTTTGTTTTTCCTACTAATTGGGTGGACCTACAGTTTTATGCCGGCTCCGAACGGCGAATGCATTTTTTGTGAGAAGCTTTTTCATGGCAGAAATACTCTCGGAGGGTATGCCGCCCACTGCCGAGAGGTGACCGCTGCTCTTAAAAAACCCAATAATTGAATTTTTCCTAATTAGAAAAATTGTTTTGGTGTTTTGCTCGGACCGTGGTTTGAACCCGAGACCTCTGGCATAGCAGGCGAGCACTCTACCCACTGCACCACAGCGGCCATTAAAAATTGAGAATTAACTGGAGGTAATCCGGAATATCTCTTGAGTTAGTCCTCAAAATTTTAGCGGATTAGAGCATTTTGTAATGACATCCCTGGTGAAAATTGTCTATTGTGAATAAAAGGGAAGAAAAAGAAGAACCCAAGGCAGATCTAGGAAGGTAGGCGCATAAGTTGGATATTGTAATTGGTAGAGTTTAATGTCAAAATGATATTTCGCCGTGGTTGAAATCTGAATTCGTTTGGGACTCGCCCATTCCTATTGACCATGATGTGATTTCGTTCTGATTTTGACATTACCCTACCTTTGGAAATAAAACAAGAATTTTTTGAATTCGCCGCTGCGCCTACCTTCCTCCAGCTGTTGTGTTAATCCGCAATACTTGCCGTCTGACAGACTTGGCGTCTGTCAGGGTAAAATTTTAATCGAATTAAGTGTTGCGGTAATCGGAATTATCGCTGCCGTCTGTCAATGCTATAAGGAAGCCTTCTCAGCTATATGTTCTCATTGTTTTTGTTCTTGCAAATCTTTATATATATTACGCTAAGCGATTTTTTGTACGCACCATAACTTTTACACCTTTATACCGATTTTCGAAAATGGGGTGTCACATGAAAGGGCTTGACCTGTAGATGTGCAGGAAAGTTTAATATTTCTGAAAAGGGTTGCCAAATTTAATTCTCCTGTATAGTTTGATTGAGTTTTAAAATTCAGGTACTATATGAGAGGGCTTGAGCTGAGAATGAGTAATTTATTAAAATTTTTACAAAAAAGGTTCCCACCTGTTCCAAAATTCAGTTTTAGGCTATAACTAGTTTGTTTGATTTTTAAATTTGAGGTGTCATATGAAAGGGCTTTGCGTTAAAATAATTAATTTATTAATATTTTTACAAAAAGGATTACCACCTGTTCAAAAATTCATTTTTACGATATAGTTTGTTTGATTTTTAAATTTCAGGTACCATATGAAAGGACTTGAGCTGAAAATTCAGTGTTACGCTATAGTTTGTTTGATTTTTAAATTTGAGATGTCATATGAAAGGGCTTTATGTGAAAATAAGTAATTTATTATAATTTTTACAAAAGGAGTTGCCACCTGTTCAAAATTTCATTTTTACGATATAGTTTGTTTGATTTTTAAATTTCAGGTACCATATGAAAGGACTTGAGCTGAAAATTAGTAATTTATTAAAATTTTTACAAAAAGGGTTGCCACCTGTTCAAAAATTCCGTTTTACGCTATAGTTTGTTTGATTTTTAAATTTGTGGTGTCATATGAAAGAAAACTGGAAAGAGAAAAAGGACTGCGACAAATGGTGTTTTGGAGGTCGCTTTAAGGTTAACATATTCTAGAAAATTATTCGGCATAAAACTTCACTATGGGGCTCCTCGCACAAAATCTTTTTATAAAAAATCTAGGTCCATAGAAAATAAAAATAACCGGTAACTATCTAGGAATATGCTTCATTTTATATTTTATTAATAAGATTCCATGGGCTTACATCCCATTCATATTCTGCCAATTTTAAGGGGAAGTCAAATTTAAAATGACAATTGTTTACGCTACTTATGCTGTATAGCCTTCATTCGTGCATTTGCATGCGGCTGTGAAAAACTGCGGTAATTCTCAGCCGTCTTATGCATTGTTCGAGCTATATAGCATGAACGAGCAAGTCATAATCGGGATTTTTCACAAACGAAAAAGAGGTTGGCACTCTCGCCCAGCCATGGAGCCGCAATCACGCTCCTCCCCAACTGAATAAATACAAGGGTTACAAATAATGTATGTATGTGCATATATACATCAAATATATGCACATATGTACATATACACGTACATATGTATACACTCAAATAAAAGATGCTACACCTCCCCGTAGCCACCCCCACTCTACCCGAAAAAGATGCTACATCTCCCCGTAGCCAAACCCACTCCAATTCCCTCCAAAAAAGCAACTCGCCTTCCCCTCTCCCATCAAAGCTTAAACAACAATCAAAAAAATTGTCAAATGTGACAATATGTTGTCTTCCACCCTCAAATTGTTTCACAGTGTAATCGAAAGCCACAGCATCGCATGGCAGGGTTTACTAGTTAATAATATTACGTAATTTTTGCTGCAAAATATGACAGTGACTTCGCAATTATACTTTAGATTTGATCTCAAACTAATCTTGAGTATTTTAGATCTTGTAGAATGGTTTGTATGTTATTAAACCATTTAATAAAATGCACACCAATATTTCAACGCTAAATATGCAAATAATTCCATTCTCACCCCTTTTCAAATATTATTATATATTTTTAATATTTTCCCACATATGTTAAATTTATTGCATATACTTTGCGCTTGCCCCAGTGTAGCGCAAATCTCTCTCCTATCACTAATAGAATCTCACATAAACTCTTGCCGTACCAGGGATGCCACTAAGACAATTATTTTCCTACCAAAAACCTACCAAAATGGCTTCGAGCCTACAAATTTTTTTATTTTTTTTTTTAATGTGAGATTTAACCATATTCAACAAATTCATTTAGGGTAACTATGCCAGTAACTGACCACCCTGCAGTAACAGGAGACTTGTTTTTTTACCGCTTAAAATGAAAAAAAACTATAAATATATATATTTTTTTTATTTTTAAAACTTTAGTATTAAATTTAATATTATTTGTACAAATTTCAATTAATTTTAGAATGAGTGATAAAAATGTAAAGGAAAAGAGGAGGAAGCAGCAGTTTCCAGATAAACAAAAACTTGAAGCTCGAAGAAAACGTTTCTATGTTAGTTGAATGAAGGCAAAACCTACCAAAATTCAAATCGTCCTACCAACCTACCAAAAGGAATAAAACCTACCAGTTTTGGTAGGAAAAGCCCAAAAGTGGCATCCCTGCTGCCGTACCCTGCCATTAGTTTTTCAAAGCACATCCCTCCATATATTTTTTGAATGCAGCCGAATTTAGATGACACAAAAAATTTACCCAACACGAACAAATGCTAGTATGTAATTATGAATGAATATTAAGGTGGAGTGAAAACACAAAATTTTATAGCGATAGGACGACGTTTTGAACTGCCCCCAGCCCCCAGCCCACAGGCTTATTTCTGGGCTAGAAAGGTGCCGTTCTGGCTTTGGAACAAATTGAATTTCCAAAAAAAAAGTTTCACTCCACCTTAATGAATATGCTTGCCAGACTAACTTTGTTGAACAGAGTACTAGTGCAAAGGGTGTGAGTTTTTTTCTAGATTGGCTTAAAGTTTTACAGTTTTAGCTGGAGGTGCAATTTCCTTATCGAAATGACTTCAAATGAAATTTTTCAGCTCGTACTTCTTCTACAGAATTTAATAAGCAATTTCTTTACGGTGGGCCAAGGAGATTTGTAACTGCTATCTTGAAGCATCCAAACACTTCTAAACCTTTAATAGAATTAGGCAAAGAATTCCAAGTTCTCACAGCACTAACAAAAAAACAGTCTAGAAGCTGTTAAAGTTGTATACTTAGGTATAGTTAAATTACGCGTGAGAGACGATTGGACAAGCTTCAGTTTCTTAATAATTTAAATAAAAATAACACGTCACGGATCTTCAGGTAGCTTTCTAGGCGGCAGTTTAAGATGTTAATCGTGAACGCTGAAATATGGTCATACTTTCTTTTACCATAAATAAATCTTGCAGCGTTGTTTAACGTAAGATTTAGCTTGTCCATAGATTCACAGTACAAATTGCCATAAACCAATTCAAAATACGTAATGTTGGGAACGATAAGTGCATGCACCAGTTTTAGTTTTGTGTTAGTTGGCAGACAGTGACATGTATGCCACAAATTCTTCAAAATAAAATAGATTTTGGATATGCAGTGGTTAATGTGATCTCTACACGTTAAGTGAGTATTCATTTTAAAACCAAGATTCGTCATAACCGATTGGAAATTCAGCTGTGCATCCCCCAACATTAATGGTGCAATATAACTCAAATCTTCTTTCTTCTTCTTCTTGATTGGCGCTTAACCGTCTAGACGATTCTGGCCGAGTCCAACAAAGCGCGCCAATTGCTTCTGTTTCGTGCAGCATGGCGCCACTTGGGAACACCTAGGGAGGCAGCATCGCTGTCCACCTGATTTTCCCAACGCAGTGGAGGTCTCCCTTTTCTTTTGCGTTCAGCGGGTTTCGATAGAAATGCTTTCTTGGCCGGAGCGCCTTCGTCCATTCTCACGACATGACCTGCCCAACGCAGCCGCTGGATCTTTATTCGCTGAACAATGTCGATGTCTGTGTAAAGCTCGTACAGCTCATCGTTAAATCTCCGGCGATACTCGCCCACGCCAACGCGCAAAGGTCCACAAATCTTACGAAGAACTTTTCTCTCGAATACTCCAAGTGCCATCTCATCTGATTTTGAAATTGTCCATGCTTCTGCGCCGTACATGAGGACTGGAACGATGAGCGTCCTGTAGAGTGTGATTTTTGTTTGTCGAGAGAGGACTTTACTTTTCAGTTGCCTACTTAGTCCGAAGTAACATTTATTGGCAAGCGTGATTCTTCGTTGGATCTCCGTGCTGACATCATTCTTGGTGTTAATGCTGGTTCCCAGATAGACGAAGTCCTTAACAGTTTCGAATTTGTAGCTATCAACATTGACGTGGCTGCCAAGGCGTGCTGTTTCTTTGTGTGATGACAGGAGGTACTTCGTCTTGTCCTCGTTGACCGCCAAACCCATTTTCTTAGCCTCTTTATCCAGCTTGGAGAAGGCAGAACATACGGCGCGCGTGTTAGTGCCAATGATGTCGATGTCATCGGCGTACGCCAGCAGTTGCACACTCTTGTGATATAAGATGCTTCCTGTATGGTTAAGTTCTGCAGCTCGTATTATCTTTTCCAGCATCAAATTGAAGAAGTCGCACGAAAGAGAGTCACCTTGTCTGAAACCTCGTTTGGTCTCGAACGGCTCGGAGAGGTCCTTCCCAATTCTGACGGAGCTGGTGGTGTTAGTCAACGTCATTTGGCATAGCCGTATAAGTTTAGCAGGGAAACCAAATTCAGACATTGCGGCATACAGGCAATTCCTATTCGTGCTATCAAAAGCGGCTTTAAAATCGACAAAGAGATGGTGTGTGTCGGATCCTTTTTCATGGGTTTTTTCCAGTATTTGTCGTATTGTGAAGATCTGGTCGATGGTAGATTTACCAGGTCTGAAGCCACACTGATAAGGTCCAATCAGATTGTTGACGATAGGCTTCAGTCTTTCGCACAATATACTTGCTAAGACCTTATATGCGATATTCAGGAGGCTTATCCCACGATAATTGGCGCGTACTGTGGAGTCTCCTTTTTTGTGGATTGGGCAGAGCACACTTAAGTTCCAATCGTCGGGCATGCGCTCGTCCGACCATATTCTGCATAGGAGTTGATGCATGCTCCTTATCAACTCTTCGCCACCATGTTTGAATAGCTCGGCTGGCAAGCCGTCAGCGCCCGGGGCCTTGTTATTCTTAAGCCTAGATATTGCTATTCGCACTTCGTCATGATCAGGTGGTGGAACATGCCTACCATCATCTGCTATTGGGGATTCGGGTCGTACATCTTCTCCTTCCGCACTTTCACTGTTGCCATTATCTAGCAAGGAGGAGAAATGATCCCTCCACAACTTAAGTATGCTCTGGACATCAGTTACCAGATCACCGTTATCATTCCGGCAGAAATTTGCCCCGGTCTTGAAACCTTCAGTCATCCGCCTGATTTTTTGATAGAATTTTCGAGCATCGTTCCTACCCGCCAGCATCTCAAGCTCTTCACACTCGCGCCTTTCAGCCTCCCTTTTCTTCTTTCGAAAAAGGCGCCTCTCTTCCCTTTTCGCCGTTCGATAACGCTCCCATACGCTTCGCGTTGCGCCCGCACACAATGTAGCCCTGTAGGCGGCGTTCTTTCTTTCCGAGGCATCGCGACATTCCTTGTCGTACCAGGTGTTTTTGTGGGCTCGCTTGTATCCTATAGATTCCTCAGCGGCGATACGAAGTGAACGAGCGATGTGTTCCCATTCCTCAGATACATCGTTTGGTGAAGGGTTGCTCTCAGAGAGCAGGAGTGAGAGCCGAGTGGTGTATTCATTGGCTGTCTGCGTCACGTGCAGCCTTTCGACTTCAAACTTTCCTTGCTGTCCTGTTGGCACATTCTTTGCTGCACAGAGGCGGGTGCGTACCTTGGCTGCTACAAGATAGTGGTCGGAGTCGACATTGGGACCACGGATTGTGCGCACATCTAGGATGCTGGAGCTGTGTCTGCCGTCGATCATGACGTGATCAATTTGATTTCGCGTTTTTCGATCAGGAGACAGCCATGTGGCTTGGTGTATTTTTTTGTGCTGGAATCTGGTACTGCTAATGACCATGTTTCGTGACCCGGCGAAGTCGATCAGCCTCGTCCCATTGGGACTGGTTACGTCGTGGAGACTGAATTTTCCGACTGTGCTGCCAAAGATGCCTTCCTTACCCACCCTGGCATTAAAATCGCCAAGCACAATCTTAATGTCGTGACGGGGGCAGCGGTCGTAAGCATGCTCTAACTGCTCATAGAAAGTGTCTTTGATCGCATCGTCCTTCTCTTCCGTCGGGGCGTGGGCGCAGATGAGAGATATGTTGAAAAATCTCGCTTTGATGCGGATGGTGGCTAGACGCTCGTTCACTGGCGTGAACGACAGTACTCGGCGGCTGAGTCTCTTTCCCACCACAAAACCAACACCAAATATACGCTCCTCTGCATGGCCACTGTAATATATATCGCAAGGCCCACATTTCTTCTTGCCTTGCCCCTTCCACCGCACCTCTTGTATGGCGGTGATGTCAGCTTTCACTCTTTCGAGGACATCAACCAGCTGGGCAGAGGCACCTTCCCAATTAAGGGTCCGGACGTTCCAGGTGCTTACCCTCAAATCATAGTCCTTTAAACGTTTGCCGTGGTTGTCATCAGAAAGGGGTGGTCTCATCCGAGGCTTTGTTGTTGTTTTCATTGGATAGGATTTTTACGTGGTGGGTCCCAAGCCCGACGCACAACCCGCCCTGCGGGAGTTGTATATTGTTACACGTTTATATAGCGAGCCGCTTGCTCCAAGACAGACGCCCGCTCGCAGCCGCACCTTCTGGTGAACAGACGCTGCAGTTATTCCCCTCAACAAGCCCTTAAACCGAATATGTCGGAGTGGCCTTGTCGAGTTGTCGCCTTCTCACTTTAGTTCACCACCAAACGGGTGTTCGGTGGCTATCCAGAGGACACTGCGCGGAAGTCGTGAGCTGCTTGCTCCGCATGCAAAAGAATCGCTCTGGCCACCCCCAGGTGGATGGCAGTCAGAAGCTTTCCCCACTTACGTGGACTTTTACACACGAAGCCATCCTCCTGGACTTTTACACACGAAGCCATCCTCCATATATAACTCAAATCGGTTGTATCAAATGATATGGGTAATACCTGTGTTTTGGCTGCATTCAGACAGAGGCCATTAGATTTCGACCAGTTAACAATTCTTGTAAGATCCTCATTCATTCTATACACCAAATCCTCGAAAAGACCGATAGGACGCGAGAAATATATCTGAGTATGGTTCGCATATAAGTGAATATGGGAGTTTTGGCAGCAGTGAACTATATCATTCACAAACATACTAAAAAGAATAGGACCTATAATAGAGCGCTGGGGGACCCCTGAATTGATTTTTCTACGACCAGAAAAGACTTCACCGCACTGTACTTGTTGACATCTACTTGACAGATAGTCGTTCATTAACTTGAGAGAAGTAGAGCTGAAACCGAAATAATACCTCAATTTTAAAAGGAGAATATCGTGCCTAACAGTATCAAAAGTACTTTTTGGTTGCTTGTTTTTCCGACAGGGTAGGAATATGATGTATTGTGGAACGATCCTCCGTCATCCCTTGTCAAGTTTGGTTTGGAGACAAACCGGTTTCGGCTAATATGCGCCATCTTCAGTGTCTTTTTTCGTTCTGAGTTATTTTGTGTAAGTTCGATAGTACTTATAGTAACTACACTCAGAGAAAAAATGCATTGTAAAATCAAGTACGATCATACTTAATCTTACAATGCTCAATTTTTAATAAAACTATCTTGTTTTAACTATGAACAACTTTGAATTAAAATTGGCAATATTGATTTAAAAAATCATTTTTAATTCAAGATTGTAGCCATCTCAAATTAAGGTTGAGCTATTTTAATTTAAAATTGCACAATCTTAAATCAAGTAGAACGTGCTTGAATTAAAATTGCCATGCTTAAACGCGCTGTGTTTTGGATAACGGGATATTCTGTGCAATTTTCATTTAGTAAAACGCAAGCAAACGGAGTGAAATATTTTTATTATTAAATACTTTTTATATCAAAATGGAACAAATAGAATATATTGATATGTACACAATGGATTCCGAAAATTTCGTGGCTGAGGAAAGTGAAGATGTGCAGAAACTGTCGCAGCTGCTTGAGGAGTTTGAGTTGGAGGATGTTGCAAAATATTTATTTCATCTTTTGTAACACCTCCCTTACACTTATATTCTGTAAATAATGGAAAAACGTATATAAAATTGAAAACTTTGTAAATGTATGTACATAATTATTTAAAAGTATCAAATAAATTCGCAAGTTCATATGCAAATAATAATAAGGATTTTTTTGTTGGGTTTAGTGGTGAAAAATAAAGAGGTTGTGGGGAATATTAAAAATAAAATCGTTCAATGTTAAATTAAGAACGTTCCACCTTAAGTCAAGGTGTATACAACTTTAAATTAAGATTGCACGTTTTTATTTTAAGATTGCACACTTTTAAAATAAATACGAATCAATGTTAATTCAAGCATGAACCACCTTAAATTAAAAATGTTAAATGTTATAATTCCATTATAAAATCAACTCTGTCCATACTTGGATTAAGCATTTTCCACCTTAACTGGAAATCATGACCGTTTATACTTGATTTAACATTGTTCATGCTTGATTTTAAAATGTTTTTCCCTGAGTGTAACTTCCAACGTTTGGTCACGTACTTCGTGTTCGAGTGATGTGTTCGTGCATTCGTGCGTTCGGGCAACGTGCATGCGTGTGTGCGTGCGAGTCTGTGCGTTTAGGTATGTAAATCTATTTTTGTATCCTCATTAAATAGGCAGGTAAAAGTCCGTTATTGTCCTCTTGTGTGTTGTTTTGTTTATGTCGGTTTTAGGTTTTCTGTCCTCTTTTCGGTATAATAGCTTAAGCGGTTCAAATAATGTATCTGATGCGGTGTTTATTTGTTCATTTATTATTTTACCTACGAATGTCTTCTGTTTGTATATCTCCATATTTTCTAATACGTTAAGTCGTTTTCCCTTGTGTTGTATGTGGAGAATTTTAGCTGTTTTTCCTATTTTCATGGGTGTACATTTGTTTTCTGCCATGTGGTTGGCGAAATTTGATTCCACTGTCGTTGATGATTTCCTTATTTTCTTATTGTAATCTCTTACGTGTTCTCGATATCTCGTCTTGATTTGGCGTCCTGTTTGTCCTATATAGCTATTTTGGCATTCGCAAGTCAATTTGTATACGCCTTGTTTGTCAAAGGGGTCTTCCTTGTTAATGTTGTTTCGTAGAAGTTTTTCCATGCTGTTCCTCGTTTTAAATGCTGCATTAATGTTATATTTTTGGAAAACTATCGAACTTACACAAAATAACTCAGAACGAAAAAAGACACTGAAGATGGCGCATATTAGCCGAAACCGGTTTGTCTCCAAACCAAACTTGACAAGGGATGACGGAGGATCGTTCCACAATACATCAGTATCAAAAGCTTTATAAAAATCCAAAAGCACTAAAATTGTGAGTAATTTCCTATCAAACGCGGGACGGATATCTTCCATGACTTTTAAAACCGCCGTCGAACAACTGTGCATGGATCGGAAACCAGATTGAAACTCGCTTAATAGACTGTGTTTATTTAGATGAATAATTATTTGACTGGATCTGCATTATTTTTAGCTATCGGAATAACATTGGCGACTTTCCATTGTTTGGGAAATGTAGAGGAGGTTAGGGAATGATTGAAGATATGTGTAAGTGAGGGTAACACAAATGGGAGAATAAGTTTTAAAAATCGTATACTAACTCCATCCTCTCCGATAGCATTAAATTTAATCGTAAACACGCATTTTGCAACGTCATCCTCTGTAGTTGTGTCAAATGAAAATTCGTAGGCTCTATTATACTCAAGGCTTTGGTCAATAGAAAATGGATTCGGGTCAGCCATTGTAAACCCACTAATAAAATAGTCGTTCATTACATTGGCATCAATCATACAGCTTTTCGCATCCTTAGCACCTACTCCCATTGTCTTTAGATTTTTCCATAATACCTTTGGGGACAAGTCAGTATTGAGCTTATTTTTCAAATATCTTTTTTTTTTATTATGGCAGTATTTCGTAGATCTTTATAGGTATACCAACGCTCAGTAGTAGGGCTTCGTTTCCAGTACTTATATGCCCTAGATCGATCTTTCATAAGATTTAATATATTTTTGGTTAGCCAAGATTTTTTACTGTGATTTATACGTATACTTCGTATTCGCACATATTTGTCAAACATATATTTAACAAGCACAGTGAAATGAGTCAATTTGTCGTCAATGTTTGATAAGAACCAGCAGCGATTAGAGTCCAGGGAGGCTCTTTCATTAGCTAATGAACACATATCAATATCTTTGAAGTCCCTCAATGTTATGTTGGGGTTCGAGTCCTTTTAAAAAAAAAAATGCAATATTAAGAGATATGAATATGAGTTCATGATCTGAAACTCCATCAAGGTGAAACTGGTCAACATGATTTATTCTTCTGCTAACACTTACTCCGAAAATATCTAGCAAGCTACTGTTAAACAGTGTTATTAAAATTTATTCATTAACTTTATTGTTTTTATGTATTTTATTTATTTCATTTTAAAATACAATTAAGGCGGTTTAGAACTGAACGATCGTTCAATCTATGAAAATATTAGTATTTACCGCCTTCCACATAAAATATTGTCAATGCGTTCTATAACTGACTGTTCGTTCACTCTATGAAAATAGTAGTATCCAATGCGTGCCGTGTAGAGCACTCCCAGAACTTTGCCTCTGTAAATACCGAATCCAAACTTAGTATCAAATGATGTTATATGTAAGTTTTCTGTTTTCAAGTGCCTGTAATCGGTTATGTCGTATTGCACAGGAATTGAACCAGATTTCGTCATTTTATATCCCGAGTGTCTTTCGGTTAAACTCCAACCGATCACATTTATATTAACGTTATCCGGCAGAGGATCTCTGAACAAGGCTATTGTTGAAATCCAGACGGGATACCCCAAATTTTCATCTAGTTCAGCAATTCCAATAGAGCCAATATCTGGAAGATCCACATGATGTTTGTCTTTAACATTGTACCGTTCTTCATACATAAAGTTTTTCAAATGAGAAACACCGGCCATCACGGTGACATTTTCATGCTCAATCGGGTGCAAATTAGTAGTAATTACATACTTTGTAGTAAGTAATGCACCTGCAGCGTAAAATTCGCTACCATTATATACTGCCACCAAATATGTGGCGTCCCTTAGATGGAGGAATCTATGACAATTACCACGTAACACTGCCAACACAACAGCGGGCAGCATTGACAAAAGCGCAAAAATTATACCGACATTCATTTTTTTGTTAACTTCACTACTTATGAAGTATTTGGGAGAAATTTTCGCCCTAATATACTAAAATCCAGCAAAGGTTTTGAAGCAAATGCATAAAATTTAACTACTTGGAAACAACTGAACAAACAAATAATTTATATCACTTTGAATAAGTTCCAATAAACTAAGTACACGTATCTATACACATTTGCAGGGAATTAAACGAAAAACAAGTAAAGCCGCGACTGACTTCGGTCGCACCGAAGCTTTCATGCCTTCATGAATGGCGAAATGAAATGTTAATTGATCTGATTTTCAATATTTTGTGCTGCCAATTTTGTGGCTTATGCATATAAAGATCTATTAGACAAAATTTGCTTCATCGACTGCGCTCGTGACTCTGACAACCAGAGTTGTAATTATTATAAGAGAAAAAATAAAAATCAAAAAATAATTATTATTGAAAGAAACATATTTTAAAAGCAGGGCTGCTCAACGCTCTTGTATTGAAAGTACAAAGCTCAATACATCTACAAATTTTGTATATGCACTGAAACATTTTTTTGCTCATTTAAATTTTTTTATGAATTCCAATAAAATATTATTTTAGAATTTATTTTCAAATGGTAGTATCAAATACATACAAATTTTTTTATTTTTTATATGAAAATATTTTTAATACCAATTTTTTACAGTGCTTTCATCATTGTTTATACTATATAGTTTGGTCACTCAAATGGTCTTCTTCTTGTTCATTTTTAAAAATGAATTTGTATTTGTGCGAAAATTGAGAGAATGAAGGAATCAATGCTGTGCAATTTCGTAGAATTGCTGTTACTACTAAAATGGGAGCAAATTAGTTAGGATTTACTCCGTTTCTACTGAATTTGTTTCTTGACAACGAAACGATTTTAATAAAAATATATCGCACCCTAAATCATAAAGTGACACAATTCAAAATTTTTTTAAATCGACTTTTCTAGCGATTGCCAACAAAAAAACTTTTCATTCGGGTCTCTCTAGACTGAAAAATAGCCATTATACGTCGCCTTTTGCCATGTCATTGCTTGTAAAGGAAAAAAGTTTTTTGCCTCCTGCAAATTTTTGAATTTTGAGTTGTGCCACTTTATGATTTAGGGTGCGATATACATATATTAATTTTTTTGGTCATATCGGTCCAAGTGCGCACAAAATAACAGACAAATGTGCAGAACTAACATTAAAATAATATTGAGTTTTGCTGTTAACTTCACATTTTTAACTAGATAATTTTGCAATTTAAGCTAGTTAAATTTACACGAAATGGTCGCGTTAAATTAGCAATAATATCTTTTTGATTTTACCTTAAATTTATTGTTAAATTAACTGGATTGATTTTACAATTTACAAAAATACAATATATGTATGTACATTCAATAAAAGAAGGTGCTTCGGTATTTGGAGATATGGGAGGATATCCTCCTGGTAAAATTGCAAACTATGAGGAGAAAGAAGAAAATATTTTACATTAAAAACTTTTAGAAATAAAAATACGTTTCACCTTTAACTCGCCTACAAACTGAAAATATAAATGGAAATGCCATTATCACGCACTTCCAATGACGCTAAACTCTTCCCACGGCACCAGATTTTCTTTTTATTTAAAAAATAATAATTCCGTTTTGCACGAAAAGCAGAACTCCAAATGTTCAAAAAAAATTGTGTATGTTTCAAAATAGTTTTGCCGTCCTTTTTTTTTTTAAATTTTTTAGTTTATATTGACACTATTATGTTAAATAAACCAAATTCCAAATGACATTTAGGAATAAAAATTTATATTTGATATGATTCATTCATTATTTTAAAATTGCCTAATGTTGCATCAACACTAAAATTTGGATGATTTACCAAAATGTCAAAAGACGTTTTAAAAGCTAAACTCACGTTCCAAAAATCGTGAAAAAAATGGTTGCTGTTATATGTGTAAAGATCGACCGTGTTAATCTTACATGAATTAAAATTTGCATACACGCGAACGAAGTAGTAAAGGCATTGGTATCCGTATATTCCCTTTTCTATATTTCTAGTAAAAATGTAGTAATAGAACAGTACGAGAAAGTGCAACCCTGCTTATACGAAAATGTTCAAAAGGAAAGAAAAAAATTTGAATTCAAACGGCCATTTTGCATGGCGAAACCCAACAAACATTTAGGTTAGATATCGGTTTGAGAATGACTCAAGAACTAGCACTTTTCTAAAATCTCTAACGTTAGAGGACGAGTCGAGAAGCAGTCGAGAATCCTAGCGATTTCAAACAAAATGGGACATAATTCCCAAATTTAGAAAATCATAGTTTCCGAATGGAAATCAAATTTAGTTTTCTAATGAGATTCTAATGAGAATTCGCAAATATTTATTTTTCTAATCAGTCTCCAATTTATTTCTAGTGTAGTTTTCTACCTTCGCGTGGATTAGAGATAAGTTTGAGAATTAAACTCTCTACCAGTAGATATTGTGTTTGCTGATAAAACGCTGGGCCAATCCATACTTTTTGATTAATGCCTGGATGCTTTTGAACGCTTTGGTTGCTTTGGAAACTATACATTCTCCTACATTTTGATAGATCCCAATTAGCAAGAATCGAATGTTGGGGAAAAGTCTCAATTCTCAAGTTTATATCCAACATGTTTTTACACTTGAGTTACAACACTTTTCCAAACTGTACTGAGAGTATAATTAGCATGAATTAAATTCAATCATATTAGCAATAAATAAACTAAAAACGAGTGAAGAATATAATTTAAAAGGGAATGTATAATTCAACTAATTTTTGTGTATAAAATGTTGTTACTATTTTTAAATGCATAACAAAAAAGTGAGGAAATAAGTTAAACAGACAATCATAATTGTTACATTTTTGTTCCTTTATTTCAATCGGATGAACGTTTGATTTTGGTTGGAGAATATCGATAGAATTCAAGTCAAATCAATGAAATTCAAATGCATTCAAAAATGCTTATTGGGTAGCAACGATTGGCATCATGGATATTTCATTTTTGTTTTGAAAAAATAAATGTGTATCTATCATAGTTTATATCTATAAGTTGCGACACTCTTTGACATGTTGTGCCTGTCACCCTGCAGTGCTGTGCAAAAGTTACAGAAAAAAAAGTCAAATGAATTTTGAAATCTTTAAATCTTTAAAATTATTGTGTGAATTGAATTTCTAATGCTATATTTGTAGCGATAATAACAAAAAATTAACATATTTTTGAGTTTTAATTGATTTTATTAGGAATTTTTGCTATTTTCTTGTGAAGATTTTACTACGTTTGAATACAACACTGTGGTCGATTCTTCTTCACATTTGGTTTATTTAGTTTCCCATTCTCCCATTGACACATAATGTGCCTGTCACTTTTTGCAATAACAATTCCCATGGTTGAAGTTTGTTTTGATGGGGATACAGTGAGTCACAGTGAAAGTGAGCCATTATTTATTCAGACATTTTTATTATTAAATATCTTTGTTAACAATTACTTGACTTTCCTAATTTTTTTGCGACGGAAATGTTTCAACAACATGCCAGAAATGATGAAAAACAAAAGCATACACATATATACGCGTCTTTCTGGCAACTCCAATTTAAATACTTAAACTTTCTCTCTAGGCATGGGTAACACTGCGCTGCGCGGCGCAATTGCGCTAACACCAACCCTGGTGTTATTGCGCTAACTCCGATTTGGGAAATGCGCCAACTCAATATAGCGCCAACTCAATGTAGCGCCAACTCAGTATAGCGCCAACTCAATGTAGCGCCAACTCAATGATGCGCTATTGCAATATAACACTGACTCAATTTCGTGCGCTAACACCAGCTCCAATATAGCGCTAGTGTAAAATGGCGCAACCACAACGCCAATAATACTATGTTCATGCTGGATTTGAAACGCAACATTTTGCATTTTCGAAGATGGCTTTTCGAAAAGTGTTCATGCTGCCGCGTTTTGTAAATGTGCATTTGGGAAGTTCGAAACAAACGGAGCTAATATCCCAGATTACGCAATCAGGTGTTGAGGTTTATTTTTTTGTTTTGTCTAATTAAAAAAATAGAACAAGAATTTGCAAAATATGTAATAATATAATACACTAATTTTGCAAACCAAACGTACCAACCGCTTTGGTATTAATTTTGATCTCTGTTTTGTTTACTTTCGTTCATTACATGTAGAGTGACGTCATCATGGAGCTCGTGTGCCCATGCTCATGCTGCTCTATATGCGTAATCTTGTAGGTATTTCGTTCTTGTATTGCCAGAGTGTTGCCACTATTTTCCATTCGAATGGCAAATTTTTTCGAAGATTTCAGGGTTGCTTTCTGCGTTAGCATTCAAAACGCAAAAAAATAGTTGCGTTAAGTTGCATTTTGGTGGTGGCATTTGTATGGAGAAATGTAACATTTAATGTTGCGTTTTGGACTAAACGCAAAAATGCCTCCGAAACGCAAAACGCAGGCTCACCATGAACATGCTATAACAGCATCATAGTATATGTATACGTATGACAACGTCACAATTATGTGTGCTTGATAGTGATCTAAGTGACTCTAATTTCCAGCATATTTTCACATATATACGGAATATTTTTCCAAATGATTATGAAAATTAAAATTAATTGTGCCCTCGTATATGTAAGCAGAATTGCGCCAAAAGAAATAAAACGGGGATGGTAAACAGTAACAAGCGAAAAAATGTTATTTATCGATTATTCGATGACAATTGCGCTAAAGGTGTTATTGCGCCAGTACCGTGAGTTGGCGCCACGGTTGGCGCTGGCGTTATTGTATCAGCGCCAAAAAAATTGCGCCATTACCCATGGCTATTTCTCTCTAGAACACCGATGATTATTTTTCTCTTATATATTTTTACAGTTCACATTTTACATTATGTGTTAATTATATAAAAAAAAAACCAGATCAGGCAATTTTTTTCCGTTTTAAAAGGTGTACTTATCATAAAACACACGCTAGAGCGCGTAAAAATCGTGTTTTGTTAGTTGAATAAAACACATTGATTGCTAATAAAATTTGTATTATATTTAATTCAAGTGCGCCAATAGATGCATTAGTTGTATTTTTTGATGTCAATGTGCAAAGATGGGCCGACAAACAAGTTTAGATATTAGGGATAGAGTAATTCAACTGTTGAAACAAGGCAAAAAAGTATTAAAACCGTTTTAGGGCATATTCCTCTTAGTGGCTAACTTTCACTGTGAGCCCGTTTCATGAACTTTTCCGGTTTTAACTATTATTTTTATAACTAAAAAATAATGTTCATCAAATATTTTTTGAAATACTAAATTGTGGTTTATTCTAAAATATACCTAAGTACATAAATTTGGTTTTCAATCTGTTTGTGTATAATTTTTTATTTGCATAAAACTTCGGACAACATAACGTGGGTCATTTTCACTGCGACTTACTGTATGTATCAAAAATATAGATACACATTTATTTTTTCAAAACAAAAATGAAATATCCATGACGCCAATCGTTGCTACCCAATAAGCATTTTTGAATGCATTTGAATTTCATTGAGATCAAATCCATTTTGCAATTTCCAACAATAATTTTTAACTTGAATTCAGAAACAGCCCATTCTCTGGAAAAAGGGTGCTTTTTCGATATGAAAATGTTTCTCCACTTGAAAAAAATATTGGAATTTGACTTGAACTTTATCGATATTTTCCAACCAAAATCAAACGTCAGAATAAAGCTTTTGAGCAACAAACTCTCATCCGATTGAAATAAAGGAACAAAAATGTAACAATTATGATTATCTGCTTGACTTATTTGCTCACTTTTTTGTTATGCATTTAACAATAATAACAATATTTTATACACAAAAATTAGTTGAATTATACATTCCTCTTTAAATTTTATTCTTCACTCACTTTTTAGTTTACTTATTGCTAATATGATTGAATTTAATGAATACTAATTATGCACTCAGTTCAGTTTGGAAAAGTATTGTACCTTAAGTGTAAAACATGTTGGATATAAACTTGATAATTGATGCTTTTTCCCCACATTGGATTCGTGCTAATTGGGAAATATCCAAATGTAGGAGAATGTAGAGTTTCCAAAGCAACCAAAGCGTTGGAAGGCATCCAGGCATTAATCAAAAAATATGAATTGGTACAGCGTTTTATCAGCGAACACAATCTGAGAGTGTTAGAGAGTGTAATTCTCAAACTTTTCTCTAATCCAAAGCGAAGTTAGAAAACCACACTAGAAATCAATTGGAGACTGATTAGAAAAAGAAATATTTGCAAATTCTCATTAGAATCTCATTAGAAAACTACATTGGATTTCAATTCGGAAATTATAATTTTCTCCATTTGAGAGTTATGTCCCATTTTTTTTTAGATCGATATGATTCTCGACAGCTTCTCGAGTCGTCCTCTAACGTTAGAGATTTGAGAAAAGGGCTAGTTCTCGAGTCACTCTCAAACCGATATCTAACCTAAATGTTTGTTGGGTTTTCACCATAAAAATGGCCGTTTGAATTTAAATTTTTTTCTTTCCGTTTGAACATTTTCGTATAAGCAGGGTTGCACTTTCTCGTACTGTTCTGTTAATACATTTTTCCAGAAATATAGAAAAGGGAATATACGGATACCATTGCCTTTACTACTTCGTTCGCGTATATGCAAATTTTATTTCATGTAAGATTAACATAATCGATCTTTACACATAGAATAGCAACAATTTTTTTCAAATTACACGATTTTTCAAACGTGATTTTAGCTTTTTAAACATCATTTGACATTTTGGTAAATTCAACCAAATTTTAGTGTTGATGCAACATAGAGTAATTTTAAAATATACGCTATGAATCAAATATAAAATTTTATTCTTAAATGTCATTTGGAATTTGGTTTCTTTAATATGATGATAGGGTCAATATAAACAAAAAAAAGGTTAAAAAAAGAACTTCAAAACTATTTTGAAATATACACAATTTTTTTGAACATTTGGAGTTCTGCTGTTCGCAATTATTGTTCTTTTTTTTAAATAAAAAGAAAATCTGGTGTCGTGGGAAGAGTTTACCATCAGTGGAAGTGCGTGCTAATGGCGTTTCCACTTATATTTTCAGGTGAATTAAAAGTGAAATGCATTTTTAATTTCTAAAAGTTTTTAATGTAAAATATTTTATTTTTTCTCCTCAAAGTTTGCAATTTTACCACGAGGAAGTCCTTCCATATCTCGCAATACCGAAGCACCTTTTTTTTATTGAATGTACATATCGCACCCTAAATCATAAGGTGACACAACTCAAAATTTTTTGAATTCGAGTTTTTTCATAAATGTTACACAGAACATATCTCTAGCGATTGCCAAAAAAAAACTTTTCAATAAGTGTCTCTTTTGACCGAAAAATTACCATACGATTGCTTGTAAAGAAAAAAAATGTTTGTCTCTCCTGAAAATATTTGAATTTTGAGTTGTGTCACTTTATGATTTAGGGTGCGATATATTGTATTTTTGTAAATTGTAAAATCAGTCCAGTTAATTTAACAATAAATTTAAAGTGAAATCAAAAAAAAATTCCGTGTTAATTTAAATAGCTGAAATTACAAAATTATCTAGTTAAAAATGTAAAATAAACAGGAAAACATCTGTTATTTTTTGCGCACGTGGGCCGATATGCGGAAAAAATTAATATATATCGCATACTAAATCATAAAGTGGCACAACTTAAAATTCAAAAATTTTCAGGAGCCAAAAAACTTTTTCTTGACAACCAATTACATGTCAAAAGACACTCCGAATGAAAAGTTTTTTTGTTGGCAATCGCTAGAGATATGTTCTGTGTACCGGTTTATGATGAAAAGTCGATTTAAAAAAAATTTGAGTTGTGTCACTTTATGATTTAGGGTGCGATATATATTTATTAAAATCGTTTTCGTTGTGAAGAAAAAAATTCAGTAAAAACGAAGTAAATCCTAACGACTTTGCTCCCATTTTGGTAGTAACAGCAATTCTACGAAATTGCACAGCATTGATTCCTTCATTCTCTTCATTTTCGCACAAACACATACGCATTTTTTAAATTGAAGAAGAAGAAGACCATTTGAGTGACCAAACTATTTAGTATAAACAATGGTATCTATATTCTTGATACATACAGTAAGTCGCAGTGAAAATGAGCCACGTTTTGTTGTCCGAAGTTTTATGAAAATAAAGAATTATACACAAACCGATTGAAAACCAAGATTATATACTTAGGTATATTTTATAATAAACCGCAATTTAGTATTTCAAAAAATATTTCATTGAAAAGTTCATGAAACGGGCTCACAGTGAAAGTTAGCCACTAAGAGGAATATGCCCTAAAACGGTTTTAATACTTTGTTGCATTGTTTCAACAGTTCAATTACTCTATCCCTAATAGGGCCCTTACACAATCAAATCATTTGATCAAATCGCGTGTCTGTGTAATTTGATCAAATCGTTGTCAAATAGCTCATCAAATAGCCCATCAAATTTCATTCTAGCTTTCTATTATTTACAATAGATATTTTATCACGTATCAATGCTGATATTTCTTTTAATTTGTTTATAGAATTAAATTTTGGAGCACAAAGTGAGTGACACTGACGATTGCATTGCATATATTGCGTTAGCATATAATGCATCACACGTTTATTTACATTTGAAATTTGATCAAATGGTTGCAACACACGTCAAATGCTAATTTGGCACTGAAATACTATTCCCATCAAAACCTGAGCAACCACGAAAAATCTTTTTTTGGACATAGAACTTCTCAGCCCACATTAACGCAATAGTTGTAAGAAATTATTGGAAAACACCGATGTATTAAGAAGTCTATGTCCTTTAGAGCGCCTAAAATACGTAAAAGCTTTTAACGATTTTCATTCAGTGGTCGAATCTTGCTTCACTATTGATTTTAAAAGTAATTATATTAACTGTATTTCTAATTTCCGAAAGAGTTACAACGATCTTTCTATACCCATAACCCTAAAAGTGCATACAGTTTTTTTTTTCATATAGAAGATTTTTGTTCAAGGCAGGGAATAGGATTAGGGTATCATTCAGAGCAAGCCATGGAGGCTGTTCATTATGATTTCAAAAAAACATGGGATTATAAGTATCGAACTAGACCAAATAACCCAAATTATATGCAGAATTTGAAGAAAACTTTATGTGAATATAATATTCTTCATATTTAAAAAAAAATGTAAACCTTTTTATGTTTATACTAGCTGTACCCGGCCAAGCTTTGCTTTGGCCCACTTCCTATTATAGGTACTTGAAGCGAAAAACGGCACACTATAAAATATGTTGAAAGTATCTAGAAACCGAAATTACTTCGGGCTGCAGAGCTCAGTGCAATTCAGATAAGTTTAAAAAAAGTGAAGGAAAAAATTGATATTTTTAAAAGTTTGCCCTATTCATGTTCTTATCCCATTTTTCTTCGTATTAGTCTCCAACTGCCTTTCCCTCTACTTCTCTCTTTCTCTTTCCCTTTCCATTTATCTTTCCTTTCATTTTCGTTTCCTTTTTCCTTTCACATCACATTTCTCTTTCTCTACCGCTCTCTCTTACCTCTCCTTTTCTGTCTTTCTCCTTTTTATTCCCCCTCTTATTCTTTCTCTAATTTCCTGTCTTACTGTCTCTCTCCCCATCCTCTTCATTCCATTTTTATTTTATTCTCCCTCTCCTCTTCCATCCCTTTGCCTTTCCCAGTCTCATTACTCTTACCCTTTCCCTAGGGAACTGGGTTTAGTATAACATACCCGGCATTCCACTTCTCATTTTATACCATCATTGCTTAAAAACATTCCGTGGCGTCCGAATGGTCTCTTTTGCCCATAATTGGGTATCGGGACTAAGAATCACTATGAAAATATCTCTATATATCAGACCCGGTCAGCACTTTCATTTTATATCAGTATTGCTCAGAAGCATCCCGGGCTCATCCGGGTCCACTTATTGACCCACGTCTGGGAACTTGACCTAGGAGCCATAATGGGTACGGTATCTGGAGACTTGACCAAGAAATCGTAATGGGTACGGCCCAACATGAGAGTCCGCTCAACACCTTTCATTTGGTACCAATATCCCTAAAACATATCCCGGAATCATCATGCGCCGTGATTAAATAACAATATCGCTAAGAAATTATCCGCGGCCATCCGGATCCACATTTTAACCCACATCTGGGGACCTGACCTAGGAATCATAATGAGTTCATCTCTATGTAAAAGCCCTGCCTTTCAGTTGACACGAATATCGTTCAGAAATTTTCCGGGGCCATCCCGGTCCACGTTTTGAACCACATTTAGGGACCAGACCTAGGAATCATAATCGGTTCATCTCTGCGTAAAGGCCCTGCTCAGCACTTTTCATTTGGTACCAATATCCCTGAGAAATATCCCGGTGTTATCCGGGTCCGCGTGTTGACCCACACCTTGGGACCCGACCTAGGGATCGTAATGAGTTCATTTCTATGTAAAATCCCTGCTTAAAACCCTTCATTTCATACCAATATCACTGAGAAATTTTCCGGGGTCATCCGGATCCACGTTTTGACCCATATATGGGGACCCGTCCCAGGCATCATAAATAAAATAGTTCCATGTTGGAGTCCTCATCAAGACCTTTCATTTGATACCAATATCGCTCAGAAACATTCGTTTTGACCCATATCTGGAGACCCGACCTATTAATCACAATGAGTACTATTCTATGTAAATTCCCTGCTCAATACCTTTCATTTGATACCAATATCGCTCAGAAACATTCGAGGGTCATCCGGGTCCACGTTTTGACCCATATCTGGAGACGCGACCTATTAATCACAATGAGTACTATTCTATATAAATTCTCTTCTCAATACCTTTCATTTGATACCAATATCGCTCAGAAACATTCGAAGGTCATTCGGGTCCACGTTTTGACCCATATCTGGAGACCCGACCTAGGAATCACAATGCGTACTATTCTATGTAAATTCTCTGCTCAATACCTTTCATTTGATACCAATATCGCTCAGAAACATTCGAGGGTCATCCGGGTCCACGTTTTGACCCATATATGGAGCCGCGACCTATTAATCACAATGAGTACTATTCTATGTAAATTCTCTTCTCAATACCTTTCATTTGATACCAATATCGTTCAGAAACATTCGAGGGTCATCCGGGTCCACGTTTTGACCCATATCTGGAGACCCGACCTAGGAATCGCAATGAGTACTATTCTATGTGAATTCTTTGCTCAATACCTTTCATTTGATACCAATATCGCTCAGAAACATTCGAGGGTCATCCGGGTCCACGTTTTGACCCATATCTGGAGACCCGACCTAGGAATCACAATGCGTACTATTCTATGTAAATTCTCTGCTCAATACCTTTCATTTGATACCAATATCGCTCAGAAACATTCGAGGGTCATCCGGGTCCACGTTTTGACCCATATCTGGAGACGCGACCTATTAATCACAATGAGTACTATTCTATGTAAATTCTCTTCTCAATACCTTTCATTTGATACCAATATCGTTCAGAAACATTCGAGGGTCATCCGGGTCCACGTTTTGACCCATATCTGGAGACCCGACCTAGGAATCGCAATGAGTACTATTCTATGTGAATTCTTTGCTCAATACCTTTCATTTGATACCAATATCGCTCAGAAACATTCGAGGGTCATCCGGGTCCACGTTTTGACCCATATCTGGAGACCCGACCTAGGAATCACAATGCGTACTATTCTATGTAAATTCTCTGCTCAATACCTTTCATTTGATACCAATATCGCTCAGAAACATTCGAGGGTCATCCGGGTCCACGTTTTGACCCATATCTGGAGACGCGACCTATTAATCACAATGAGTACTATTCTATGAAAATTCTCTTCTCAATACCTTTCATTTGATACCAATATCGTTCAGAAACATTCGAGGGTCATCCGGGTCCACGTTTTGACCCATATCTGGAGACCCGACCTAGGAATCGCAATGAGTACTATTCTATGTGAATTCTTTGCTCAATACCTTTCATTTGATACCAATATCGTCCAAAAATATTCAGGGGAAAGCCGGATCGTCGTTTTGACCTTTTGACCTATATCTCGGGAACCGACTTCCGGATTTGAAAAAAATATGTATATAAACCATCTAGGGCATGGTACTAAGCTGGTGTGTAAATTTTGTCAAAATCCCTCCACGCGTTTGGGCGAAAGCCGGCGACAAAGAAATGGGCTTGATTTTTATTTATATATAGATTAAAATATTATAAATAATAAATAATAAACGTCTTAAAATGTATTTTTACTGTAATGTATTTTACTATACACTTATATACTAGAAGAACAAAACAGTCATTTTACCGGGGGTGCCATAAAAAGAACTAGGGCACCCATGAAAACAAAAAATGGACCAATTTTTAAAAACCATGGAATTTCTCAAAATGTGTCCGATGAATGATTTCAATTTTGGCTCAGAACATCTTCTAATATGTCCAAGAATACAACCATGAAATAATATCTTGGTTACTTTGACTTTTCATAATAAGTTGTTTAAGCTCACCGTGTACAAATATAGCATTAGAAATTCAATTCACACAATAATTTCAAAGATTTAAAGATTTCAAAATTCATTTGAATTTTTTTTCTGTAAATTTTGCACAGCACTGCATGGTGACAGGCACAACATGCCAAACGATCAGCTGAGAGTGTCGCAACTTATAGATATAAGGTCCGTTTATTATTAGCTAGTTATGAACATTGTTTATACTAAATAGTTTGGTAACTCAAATGGTCTTCTTCTTGATCAATTTTAAAAATGCGTATGTGTTTGTGCGAAAATGGAGAGAATGAAGGAATCAATGCTGTGCAATTTCGTAGAATTGCTGTTACTACCAAAATGGGAGCAAATTAGTTAGGATTTACTCCGTTTTTACTGAATTTTTTTCTTCACTACGAAAACGATTTTAATAAAAATATATCTAACCTTAAATCATAAAGTGACACAACTAAAATTTTTTTAAATTGACTTTTCATCATAAACTGGTACACAGAACATATCGCACACTAAATCAAAAAGCGTTACAACTCAAAATTCCAAAATTTTAGTTATTTTTCAGTTACAAAAGGCTCTGATGGAAAAGATTTTTTGTCAGTCGCTAGATATATTTTCTGTGTACCGATTTATGAAAGAAACCCGATTTCGAAAAATTTGGAGTTGTAACGCTTTTTGATTTAGTGTGCGATATCTCTAGCGATTGCCAACAATAAAACTTTTCATTCGGGGTCTCTTTTTGAAGTTTGTTTTTTTCTTTTGTTTATTATTATTATTTTTTCTTTATATGTATGTATTTTTTTATTTTTGTTTTAACGATACATATTTTTTTGTTTGTAAGCTCGAATGTTTGTATGGGTATTTGAACAACAAACGGGCTTCAAACAAAAACGATCAGATCGAAATGCTCGATACGCGGGTATCTAGAGCTCTACTTTTGACTGAAAAATAGCCATTATACGTCGCCTTTTGCCATGTAATTGATATGGTGTGCGATATATATTAATTTTTTTCCGCATATCTGCCCAAATAACGGATAAATGTGTAGAACTAACATTAAGATAGTATTGAGTTTTCCTGTTTATTTTACATTTTTAACTAGATAAATTTGCAGTTTAAGCTAGTTAAATTAACTGGATTGATTTTACAATTTACAAAAATACAATAGGTATATGTACATTAAAAAAAAAAAGTTGCTTCGGTATTGCGAGATATGGGAGGACCTCCTCCTGGTAAAATTACAAACTATGAGGAGGAAGACGAAAATATTTTACATTAAAAACTTTTAGAAATAAAAATGCGTTTCACCTTTAACTCACCTGAAAACTGAAAATATAAATGGAAATGCCATTATCACGCATTTCTAATGACGCTAAACTCTTCCCACGGCACCAGATTTTCTTTTTATTTAAAAAAAAATAATTGCGTTTTGCACGAACAACAGAACTCCAAATGTTCAAAAACAAAAAATTTTGTATGTTTCAAAATAGTTTTGACGTTCTTTTTTTAACATTTTTTAGTTTATATTGACACTATCATCATGTTTAATTAACCAAATTCCGAATGACATTTAGGAATAAAATTTTATATTTGAATGATACCGTATATTTTAAAAATGCCCAATGTTGCATCACACTAAAATTTGGTTGAATTTACCAAAATGTCAAATGACGTTTAAAAAGCTAAACTCATGTTTCAAAAATCGTGTAATTTGAAAAAAATTGTTGCTGTTCTATGTGTACAGATCGATCGTGTTAATCTTACATGAATTAAAATTTGCATATACGCAAACGAAGAAGTAAAGGCATTGGTATCCGTATATTCCCTTTTCTATATTTCTAGGTAAATGTAGTAATAGAGCAGTACGAGAAAGTGCAACCCAGCTTATACGAAAATGTTCAAAACGAAAGAAAAAAATTTGAATTCAAACGGCCATTTTGCATGGCGAAACCCAACAAACATTTAGGTTAGATATAGGTTTGAGAATGACTCAAGAATTAGCCCTTTTCTAAAATCTCTAACCTTAGGGGATAACTCGAGAATCATAGCGATTTCAAACAAAATGGGACATAATTTTGAAATTTAGAAAATTATAATTTCCGAATTGAAATCCAATGTAGTTTTCTAATGAGAATTCGCAAATACTTCTTTTTCTATTCAGCCTCCAATTTATTTCTAGTGTAGTTTTCTACCTTCGCTTTGGATTAGAGATAAGTTTGAGAATTACACTCTCTACCGTTAGAGATTGTGTTTGCTGATAAAACGCTGTGCCAATTCATACCTTTTGATTAATGCCTGGATGTCTTTGAACGCTTTGGTTGCTTTGGAAACTCTACATTCTCCTACATTTGGATATTTCTCAATTAGCACGTATCCAATATTGGAGAAAAGTCTCAATTCTCAACATGTTTTTACACTTGAGGTACAACACTTTTCCAAACTGAATTGAGAGTATAATTAGTATGAATTAAATTCAATCATATTAGAAATAAGTAAACTAAAAATGAGTTAAGAATAAAATTAAAAAAGGAATGTAGGTATAATTCAACTAATTTTTGTGTATAAAATGTTGTTACTATTTTTAAATGCATAACAAAAAAGTGAGCAAATAAGTTAAACAGACAATCATAATTGTTACATTTTTGTTCCTTTATTTCCATCGGATGAGCATTCGTTGCTCAAAAGCTTTATTCTGACGTTTGATTTTGGTTGGAGAATATCGATAGAATTCAAGTCGAATTCCAATATTTTTTTTCAAGTGGAGAAACTTTTTCATATCAAAAAAGCACCCTTGATATCAAATGAATTCAAATGCATTTCCCACATAAATGTTTATTGGGTAGCAACGATTAGCATCATGGATATTTCATTTTTGTTTTGAATAAATAAATGTGTATCAATATTTTTAACACATACAGTGAGTCGCGGTGAAAATGAGCCACGTTATGTTGTCCGAAGGTTTATGAAAATAAAAAATTATACACAAACCGATTGAAAAACAAAATTATGTACTTACGTATATTTTAGAATAAACCACAATTTAGTATTTCAAAAAATATTTGATGAAAATTATTTTTTAGTTATACAAATAATAGTTAAAACCGGAAAAGTTCATGAAACGGGCTCACAGTGAAAGTTAGCCACTAAGAGGAATATGCCCTAAAACGGTTTTAATACTCTGTTGCCTTGTTTTAATAGTTCAATTACTCAATCCCTAATGAATTAACCTTCCGTCAGGCGCAATATAGAGGCTCTCAACTTCGGGCGCAATGTGCCTGACAGGCACACTTTTAAAACTCTTAATAAACATACTATTACATTTTTGGTATATTTAGGAAATTATGATATGATCGTTAAAGATGTGCATAAGACATATAAGTTAAAAATGTTCGAAAAAATCCTTTTATTTAATTATTTATTATTATTTTTTTAATGTATTAATTTTGAAAAAAAAAATTGTAACGAGTTAGAGCGCAATGTGCCTAACTGGCACACTTTTAAAAACACATAATAAACATTATATAATATTGTTTAGATATCTGGGAAATTATGATATGGTGCTTAAGGATGTGAATAAAACCTATAAGTAAACATTGTCATAAAAATCCATTTATTTCATTATTTATTGTTATTTTATAAATACAGTATTTTTTACTTCCTAAAAGGCGCAATGAGTTTTTCTGATCAAACTCGGCATAACTTCTCGTTTTGAAAGTCAAACAAAAAATTAGTTGTATTGCTGTATAAAGCACGTGAAAAGATTCAGCTACTGAATGTCAGCATAGTTAACGGTAAAAAACGTAGCAATGAGACAAAAAAATGTGAGGGCTGTGCCTCACAGATCGGTTGCGCCCGACGGAGGGTTAAATATAATACAATTTTTATTAGCATGCAATGTGTTTTATTCATCTAACAAAACACGATTTTTACGCGCTCTAGCGTATGTTGTCGGAAAATATTTGCCTGAATCCCTTTTTATATAGATTTTGTATATACATAATTAACACATAATGTAAAATGTGAACTGTAAAAATATATAAGAGAAAAATAATAATTCTTGAGAGAAACTTTAAGTATTTAAATTAGAGTTGCTAGAAAAATTACTTTGATTGTGTTGCGTATATATGTATGTATGTGTATGTTTTTGTTTTTCATCATTTCTGGCATGTTGTTGAAAGTTTTCCGTTGCAAAGAAATTAGGAATGTCAAGTAATTGTTAACAAAGATGTTTAATAATAAAAATTTCTGAATAAATTATAGCTCACTTTCACTGTGACTGTGACTGTGACTGTATTCCCATCAAAACAAACTTCATCCCTGGGAATTGTTGTTGCAAAAAGTGACAGGCACATTATGTGTCAATGGGAGAATGGGAAACTAAATAAACCAAATGTGAAGAAGAATCGACCACAGTGTTGTATTCAAACGTAGCAAAATCTTCACAAGAAAATAGCCAAAAATCCTTATAAAATCAATTAAAACTCAAAAATATGTTAAATATTTGTTATTATCGCAACAAATATAGCATTACAAATTCAATTCACACAATAATTTTAAAGATTTAAAGATTTCAAAATTCATTTCAATTTTTTTTTTTGTAACTTTTGCACAGCACTGCATGGTGACAGGCACAACATGCCAAACGATCAGCTGAGAGTTTCGCAACTTGTAGATATAAACTATGCTCAACAGCTCAATGCTGACTGAACAGAAATTTGCAAAATTTCTTTTCGTGCACGAAGAGTTCTGTAGTGTCGGTGTGGGGCTGTCGGTGTGAAAGCTCTAAAAAGCTTGTACCGCGTGTATAGGCTGTGAAAATGCCTGATTTAAACGCTTGCAACTCTTGAACCATGGTACGGAATCGCACGACATTAAGTACGCTTATTTACTATAATACCGCGAAGCCGTAAGACATAATCTAGCCATCATCGGAAAAGTGGGAGTGGTACCTCCCATACTAACTAATGCTTTCAATCCATGTAAATTTTTCAATATTTTTCGTGAAACAGTGGCGATAGATAGATAAGTAAAGTGGATGTTGAATACATACAAAAACACTCGAACCTGTTTATTTTATTGCGAATAAAAATAAATGTACATAGGTATCACATATTTTTAGTTCTCGATCTTGCATGGGATATACGAGATTTCTTAGCCTATAACTCGACAAATAATTGAGATATTATGACGAAACTTGGTTTATACACTTTTATTACTTGTGTTAATAGACACGCAAAAATTTATTGAAATCGGTTTATGACCACGCCTACTTTTTAACAAAGATATTTCTGGAACACCGTTAGGAATTAGCAAGCATGGGCACCGCCACAAGCGAACAAGCAGAGAGCGTAAGCATGTAGTAAAATGGAAAAGTTATAGGCGATCAAGTAAATACAGCCAAGTCGCGCAATGCCTCTGGACCAGTGTTGAACGAAAGAGCAATACGGAGCAAAACGGTGCTGCTCGGCTACACATACGAGTCGTGTGTGTGCTGCTAGCAAGCAATTGCGACGCCTACAACCAATTAGTCTACGCTTGAATTTCATGCTGTGTACATCGATCGCACAAAGAATTTTTTCTTTTTTCTGAGCAATAGGTATGCGACATCTGCTTATACGCGCACACTAATGCAAAAATATGTTGCGCTTGTGTAAGTAGCGCAGTCGGCGGTGTGCATCACTGCTCTGGACGGGTATTTTCTATGCATGTTGTACCAATACCCAGTGATCCCGAAATTGGGCCTTTCGGACCAAATCTGGTCCGATAAATTTACTTTGGGCTGTTGGGCGGCTAAAATCAATTTTGGTCCGATTTGTTATGTTATGTTCAGACACAACCTTAATTGAACATTAAGAGCCTTCATTCAATTTTCAAGCCCAATGATTCTCAATTTACCATACAAAAATTTACCAAGTTAATGCTTCATTAGAAATTAATGAGTTGTTAATGAAGAACAGTTCTGCATGCAACCCTGTTAAAAGGCTTGTTTCATAAGTAAAATGAAATGTCATGAAAAGAGAAATGTGATTAGCGTCAGTGTCCACTAAACAGGTTGGTTCGTCAGATCAGCTGCATTCTTGTTCTTCTTCATCACCTATCAAATTTGTTTTTATTTCTGCTTATTTTATACATGCATTCGTGTTTACGATTGGTAAAAATTGTGAGATGAATGTCAAATTATTTCGTCCTCTTTGCAATTTTGACATTTAGGTCACGAGAGTTTGATATTCAGCTCACGGCGTGTATGTGGGTATGTATCTTGAGCCGACCTGTTAAATGGGCCAAGTAAATTAAATATGTCTGAACACCAAATCTAAAGATGTTCAATCAACCCCAATTGACTTAATTAATTTTTATGTCTGAACATGATATAATATGAATATTTTTAGTGGAGACAATTTCTCGGACGCTAAACATTTCATCTTTCCCGTGTAAAGTTCTTTTATTGTTAGTGAAACACACTATTCGCACACGGTATATATATTGAGACGGTAATGCCAGTAGGCGGAAATGTCAAATACTGCTTACGTCACAGGACCAATAAAGCCGCGAACAACCAAACAAACAGCTGTGCCAATTGCAAAAGGAAATGACGTATGAGGACCTGATACTTTTTTCTAAAACCGAAAGAAATATGGCGGCCAGCGAACTGACATGACCTTTTAATTGGATCATGCTATTCGCATATCTATTAATATAATAATACAATGGCGCTATTATAACTCTGACGAGTTTTATGGCCGAGCTTCTCTCCCAATTCGAGGTGTGCTCCTTTTTGTTTTCCTACTAATTGGGTGGACCTACAGTTTTATGCCGGCTCCGAACGGCGAATGCATTTTTTGTGAGAAGCTTTTTCATGGCAGAAATACACTCGGAGGGTATGCCGCCCACTGCCGAGAGGTGACCACTGCTCTTAAAAAACCCAATAATTGGATTTTTACTAATTAGAAAATTTTTTTTTGGTGTTTGCTCGGACTAGGGCATATCTATTAGTTGGGAAATTTAGTTCACTTTGTTGAGCGCGCAATTGGTGAGCGCTCTCTTCAGTGAACTAGTTCACTTTAGTGACTTTGCATAAGCTATCCAGGAAGGACGTCCCAAGAAAGCATTGTCTGCCGCTGTTAAGAGCCGAGCAAAGCAGTGGCAGATGAGGTGTTCGATTGTCTCCTAGCCTCATCATCTTTCCAGCTTATGCAGCATCTGTGGTAGGGTGCACCTAGCCTCTCTGCGTGTTTCCAGATGAGGCAGTGTCCTGTGAGTACCACCACAAGGTTCGAGATGTCATCTCTCCTTAGAGTACTTATTTGATGGGATCGCTTGTGAACCCATTTCTGCCAGATTTGCCTTGATGTTCGACATACAGGCTTCTGTTGCCATCTATCGCTTGCTAAGATTTGTTTAAGAATTAGCTTGTTTGTGGCTAAGGCATACCTATGCCTTATGGAAGAACCTGCTCGGTAGTGCCCTGCCTCGCAAGTTCATCCGCCCTACAATTGCCATTGATATCCCTATATCCCCGGGACCTACACGAGGTGCAGACAGGTCTGTTTGGCCATCTCCTTTAGAGATCGGCGACAGTCTAGTGTTAGTTCTAAATTAAAAAGAGGGGGAGTCAAGATTACTTAGTATGTACATATGTATTTAAAAATAAATATGTAATTCCATTTTAAGTTGACTTCTGATTTTTGGGCCTTTTTTGGCGGAATTGGGCGGTAATTTGGTCGGTAAAATTTTTTTTCAGTGGCAACACTGCCAATACCTACACATCTGCAGTAGCAGCACGTTGGCAGCGCAGTAGATAAAATCCCATTTACGGGTATAACATGCATAGAATATACCCGTCCAGAGGCATTGCGAGACGTGCCTGTATTTACTTGATCGCCTATAACTTTTCCATTTTACCATGGATTTTCTTCGTTGGTAGCTTATCTTTTTCCCAATAGGATGGAGCTTCACGTAAAGGAATAAAACCGAAGGTGAAGATATTGGTTTTAAAGATATTGCCTGACAAAGTCAATTTTTTCTTCAAAAAATCGTAAAAAATCGAAAAAATTCGTCAATATTTCAGAAACTATAAGAGTTAGAGAAAAATGTTATAGGAACAGTGAAAAGGAAATTTTCTTTCGTTTGGTGTCACCTCAAGGAAGATAGCTCATTGCGTTAAAGAAACATTCAGGATTAAGTGGATCCATTGGCCAAATAACGGTAAATTGCCGATATCTCAAAAACCTTCCCATAGAATTAAAAATGAACCCGATTTTCGGAATCAGCGACCGATTTTACATATATATAGGGTAGTCACGTCCAAAGTACAGACAACAAATTTCATTTTGTGATCCAGTGTAACAGAAAAGTAACGCCAATTATTTAAATTTCAAGTTTTCTTTCAATTACTTATCATCTTAATCAAATAATAAACTACAATGGGAATAAATATGCAATGTATAAGAGTATCTGAACTTGAGATTTTACTTAACGTCCGTCAAAATGGAATATTAAAAAACTAAATTATATAAGAAAATTATTATTTATAACCGTAGCACATACATAGGTAGAAATATTTTATTGTGTACATCTATTCCAAATTGCTTGTTTAATGCAAAATTTTAATAATTTGTGTTAAAAGTAGAGCTCTCGATTTTTTTTGAACATTTTCGAGTAGCCCGAACAGTTGTTTTTCAAATGCTCGAAGAGTTGTTTGTTTGTTTATTACCCGTATGTTTGTACGGGCATTTGAACAATTCGGGTATTTTGAAGTTTGTTTTTTTCTTTTGTTTATTATTATTATTTTTTCTTTATATGTAGTTTTTTTTATTTTTGTTTTTCCGATACAAATTTTTTTTGTTTGTAAGCTCGAATGCTCGATTGTTTGTACGGGTATTTGAACAACAAACGGGCTTCAAACAAAAACGATCAGATCGAATTGCTCGATACCCGGGTATCTAGGGCTCTAGTTAAAAATCGATTTTATTAAAAAATATATACAGTCCGAGCAAAACACCAAAACAATTTTTCTAATTAGTAAAAATCCAATTATTGGGTTTTTTAAGAGCAGCGGTCACCTCTCGGCAGTGGGCGGCATACCCTCCGAGAGTATTTCTGCCATGAAAAAGCTTCTCACAAAAAATGCATTCGCCGTTCGGAGCCGGCATAAAACTGTAGGTCCACCCAATTAGTAGGAAAAACAAAAAGGAGCACACCTCGAATTGGGAGAGAAGCTCGGCCATAAAACTCGTCAGAGTTATAATAGCGCCATTGTATTATTATTATTATTATTATATACAGTGACTAAAAAAAAAAATCATACGCCAGAGTTTTTAAATTTATTTCTAACAGTTCTGTCGAAAATTTGACTCTCTTATTTTCGTTTAGAAATGTAAACAATTTTTCAATAAAAATCGCCTTAAGCAGGATTTCTAAGCTTATGGAAAAATCCGAAAAATCGTAGAAATTTCTAAAAGTGGATTAAAAATTTCAAAGCGCGGCCAGAATTTATAGAAGATTTTGAGGAGATTTCTAAGTGTACAGTTATGTAGCCAACCAATGTTAGTGTAAAAAGTGCTATTCTCAATGCTGTAAAAATTTCCGTCGATTTTAGTAATATTTTCCTATAGGGTGTTTGCGTTATATGTACATGAGACCGTTCCAATTAAAGTTTCCGAAAAGCCAATGAAATTTTTCAAAAAGTTGAATGTTGCATATTATTATATTACAATTGAATGAGCTGCAAAATTGCATACTCAAAAATCTTCTAAAAAATTTAGCTTTATAATTCTTAGCCCCTTTTTATGATAAGTACTCCCTTAACTTTGAAAAATTGGAAATACTAAAAATACTGCCTAAAAAGTTAACAATAATCGCTGCTAAATATCTGGGTTACTTTCGAGCATCACCTACATTAACCAAGATATGCGTTAGAAATATAAACATTAAAATTAAATATAAAGCACAAAAAGAAAATTATTGTAGGTACATATGAAAAACCCTGTATCTAGTAGTGAAGTGCGGCTTTGTGCGACATAATTTTTTGTCGGCTAACTACTAATTGTACTAGATATCATGTCCGAGGGTTAATTTGACTGAGTCTGACAGAGCAACATAACAAAACCAATTTTTAACATGAAAAAGGGTGATAATTTTTTTTTAAATATCCCAACTTTAAAAGCTTAAAACTATAAACTTGTTATTGGAAACCAAGGATATTATTGAAAAGTGTTAATAATTACTTGAACCTTTAGGATTCATCACGATTGCTTAAATGAAATGCTTTAAATAAGAAATATTCAAGTTGAAACTAGTACTTAAAAATATGTAAGAAAAAAACAAGAAAACTAACTTCAGATATGCTAAGTTACGACCATCTGGGGCAAGTGCAGAGTATGGGGTCGGGAAAAAAGCGATGAATTATTGTTCCCCATTCTATTTCCTATATGTGGGTATGTTTTTTTTCTGTAATTGTAACAATTTTACAAAATTCAATTTTGGGCGCATAAAACTTGAAAATCTACCTATGCGCGTAGATTTCCAGAAGAGAATATGAGACTTACTTTTGAAGTATAGTTAAAGGCCCTTGGCAACTGACAATCTGGCATGTCAAGCAGTGTGTATGTGTGAGTTTTTCTGTGTGTGTTAGTGCAATCGACAGTCGTCGTGCTACATGTTCTTGTTCGGGCTCGCGTTGATGAGAATCAAATCTTTTAGATATTTGCGTCAATCACCCGACACTCACACATATGTATACACTTCTTAACATTCCAGATTTTAAGTGGCCAAGGGCCTTAAGAGTTTGATATATGTATTATAAGCGATATTTGTGTACTAAAATGTTAAATTATAGTCTGAAAAAATTACATTTCGCTAGCTTAGAGTGCAAACTGTGTAAGTCCACTTTTATGAAAAAGTGTATTTTTATGTAGAACGCTACATAAATCAAATACGCACCGCGCTAAACAAGTCTGAGATACTTGTCATAATTCTACTCGTTGTTATTCAGTGATACGCAAATTGTGTAAGTCCAAAAAGCGAAAAAAATTGTGTAAGTCCAAAATATTTATATGAACAGAAATTTTTTTTCATTTCGAATTTTTTTTTGTTTTTTGTTTTTTGTCTCTCCTACAAAGTTTTAAAAAAGGACTTACACAATTTGCATTCTAAGCTAGCGATTTTTATCATTTGTAAAAAAAATTGTAGTTTTTTTTGGTAATTTTAATTTTGGTAAATTTTTTACATTGGCTGTGACCCCCCCCCCCCCCCGAAAAATTCTCTAGCTACGCCACTGAATTTCACTTAGGCGGTTATGAAATTTAAACGACGATATATATACAGTCGAGTCTGGATATAGTGAACTAATTTTTGCACGGCCTGTTCATAGTATCCAGGCTGTTCACTATATTAAGGTTGACATTTTTTTTTAAATAACAGTTTATTTGATAAAAATTCATGTCTGTAAATGTAAGATTAACGTATCATTGGAATTAATTAATACTTTGGAAAATACAAATGTTTATTTAAAGAATTCGCGAATAGATGTTTGCTTCTTGCGTTCGGAAAGTGATTTTTGGACCGCTTTCTCACGCAGGCTTGTCAATGCTAATATGCCAGCAAATCAGTAGTGTTGCGGTCATGCAATTACGAGAATTCTTTTTATTCCCGAAATTGTGGATTTGGTACACCATACGTATTTGCCAAGGATGAAACACTAGTGCCTCTTTCGATTTCCCCAACAATTTCAGGTTTTTGCTTTAACGAAAGGAATTTCCTCGCAGGCATAATAAAACTTAATTTATTAACACGCAAAAACTTTTAGAAACAGATAAAAGAACACACATTCACTCAGAAGCGGTCTGCATCCGACAGGAAGTAAATAAACACTGGCATCAAATGGAATCAGATTTTCCAGGAATAAACATAAAATGAGCATTTTCGAGAATACCCGATTTTACATACATATTTCTGGTTAATTTTTGTTTTTTGTTTGTCACTTCATGCTAACTTTTGCGTTTAAAATTTTGTTCACTATTTAGAGACTTTCGATAGTTCACTATTTAGAGTACTCCATGTAAATATTTCGGTGTTCACTATATCGAGGTATTCACTGTAGCGGGGGTTCACTATATCCAGACTCGACTGTATTGTGACTTTATTTAATTTACGAAAATATAAATTATCTGCCTTATTTTTAGCATGTAGGTATGCATACATAAGTTATTTGGTTGTGAACTACGTTGAAATAATAAATACATGTGTACAATTTTGTTTTCAAAAGATTGGCATTTCATTGTTTAATCTACTGCTTTGTTTTTTTTTATAACGATCATGAAAGTTTTATATGAAGGGAATAACGACCCCTTTTTAATCCCCCTTCTGTTTTTTTTTTATATATTCACATATACGACTTTTGCTTGTGTTGACGCATGCGCACAAATTACATATGTAGTCAGAAACGAGTTCAACGAGACCAGAACTGATACACATTGAGTAGATAGGTTGTTAGCAATATAGAAATTTAACAACAAAAATGCATAATAACAGTAAATTGCATAACCGCTTAATGCTTTGTTAAAATTTATAAGCATTGCCGACGGACGGAAAAACGATTGGACGGACGGACATGTCTCAATCGATTTCTCTTTTCATCCTGATAATTTGGATATAGGTAGGCTGACCATCCGTTCTGTTTTTTGAGGGACCGTTCTGTTTTTCAGACGTCCGTCCCTCGTATTTTTGTTTTTTCGGAAAACCTCAAAATGTTCTGTTTTTTTCCTAGTGTCCCTCATTTGTCCCTCATTTATTTATTTTGGGGCATATTCATAGTCTTGATAAAATCTGATTTTAAGTTAGTTAAAATCAATATTTTATTTTGACTATGAATATTCCCCTTTTTGTTTAAAATCTGTTTTATATTAAAAAGGTTGAGGTGGCAGCCCTTTTTCTCATCAGAATTTAAGTAGTTATCGATAATAACTACCATCCTCATTTACTATATGTTTGTTGGAATGTAATTTTTGTGGCTGCTGTGTGGCAAATTAATTTGAAAGAAATTGGTAAATCGTATTAAAATTGATTTGTGAACATTAAAATAAGTTACCAAATTCTTTTTTATCGTAGAATTATGCTTGCTTTATTGTAGATACCTATAATTAAACTTACAAATTTGCTTATTTTTGTTAAAACAAAAAGTCTGAAGAGAATGTGAATTACATATGTTTGTAAGCCTATTATTTGATGAATAAATAGGTCCGTTTATTATTAGTTAGTTATGAATAGTTAGCCAAGTTTCGGCTGGAAAATCGTTTCTTGAGTCAAAAAAATAGCAGAAGAGAGCCATTGACAGCTCCAAATTTCAGCTAGTAAAATTTTCCCTAGCTGAAATTATTTGCTGCCAAAGTAAGAAACAGCTGTTGAAAAAATAAACAAACGAATACTTTTGATTTTATTACTTTTGAAATTTTCTGAATTTTTGAAATAGAAATAAAGAAAATTAAATGTTTTTTTAGAAAAAATAACCATTAACAGTCAAAAATAGCATTCAAATTACTAATCGCTAATTTTTACTATTATTCCGTTTCTTGATTTACTGTTCGTTTCGCTCTTTATGAGCGCAATTCTTTCCGTTTTGCTCACTTGACAGCTAGCTGCTAGTTTAATAAGAAACAAACCTAATATTTTTTACGATTTCAAGTTTCATAAATATACATATGTTCGTACTTATATCATTTGAAATGTTGTCCCTCATTTTCGATTCATATTTATGGTCAGCCTAGATATAGGGTAAGGTGGGGTGCCTTTGACACCTTTTTTTTGAAGTCTCATATCTCAGAAATTTTTGGGGAAAACTAAGGTTTTAACAATTGACAATAACTATTCATTATTTATCTCAATATTTGAGTAGCTAATGACTTATAAAAAAGCACGTAAATACCTTTTTCAGATACTTTTTTAAAAAAAGCCATTTTGTCAAATGTGCCCCGTGATAGGGGTACCTGTGACTTGAATAGGGGCACATGTGACCATCACAATGTAAACTAAATTTTATTAATTTTTAACTTTAAAAAACGAGGCATCTATCTATATACAGCGAAACCTCCCTTGGGCGGACACTCACCGTAGGGGAAATTTTGTCCGCCCAAGAGAGGTGTCCGCTTAAGGGAGTGGGTTGCTATTTTAGAAATTTGTTAGATTTTAAAGGATTTATTTATTCATATTTCACTAAAAAACAAGGATTCTTATGTCTTCAAAATTTCACTTAAATACATGAATACATATACATATGTATGTATGAATATACCTAAAGTATTAACATACATATTACATTTCAGTTAGTAAGTTGCTGATAACTAGAAACGTTGGGATATCTTTGAAATTATTTAAAAAATTACGAAATTGTCGATTGACGAGGGGTTTTTTGCTTATTTAATATAAAATTGTTTTGCAGGTGGCTTTCAAATTTCTGCCACAATTCAAATGCAATAAGGTCTTCCGTGCAAAATCTTTTCAAATTTGAAACTGCAGTCAAAGCCATTTCGTTCGATGAGATTGCATTACCTACTTTCAGCGGTAATACTTTCAGTATCGGTACTTAGGGATGGCAACTATAACCGGAAAAACGATTATAATCGGTTAATTTCTTTCGGTTAACGGTTAAAATGTATCGGTTTTTTTCTTTTAATTATTTTTTCGATTAACCTTTTTCCTCTAAAGTCGAAAATAATCGAAAGGAAATAATCGAGAATTACCGCCTTTTCATTCGAGTCCGAATTCAGTTACCTACGGTTTTGTGAGTATATCCAAAAAATCGCAATATACGTTCCCTCCAGCCAGCGTTGCCGTATTGACGATTTTATGCAATGATTTGACGATTTTTCTCAATAAATGACGATTTTTTCGTTTATTGTATATTTTTTTAAGGAAAGTGGCATTATTAAAAATTTAAACCATCTCAGTACAATAATTAAATGGCTATCTTCATGAAATAAATCCTTATATTTTGTAAATTATTTTTCAAGGCAAAATGTTAGTATTAATGAATGAGATAACGAGATAAAAGCACGTATTAAAACGAGAAAATGCATATATGTATGTGTGTAGAACAATCCCTGCAGTAAAAATCCGCAATGAATCCTTAATGAATCACTGATGCAATTCACCTATGACGAGGAGTCATCAGTGAATACTTTCATATAAAGACTGCTGAATTTTTCATATAAATGGTTTGCTTTCCTCAGAAAAAAAAATAAAAACAAATAAAAATATACTGAGCTATGACGACAGTGATGAATATTCAACAAAGAATCATCACTGATCCCTCAGCAGTGACACAAATTTACTGCAGGGATATTTTGCGTTGGCGGCCTTCAGCCGCGCTTTAAAAAAAATCCTCAGCCGACATAATTCTCTGGGGTAATATCTATGGATCCATCTAACCTTAACGACAATTATCTCGTAAACTGTAAACTTTCTGCAAGTTTTGATTTCAGTTTTGAGATATCTGAGAGCCCCTGAAAAAGTAATTTTTTTTTCGTGGTGCGCTTTCTTAGTGGAAAGCCGACACTTTTTTGTTTATAACGTGTTTTTAGTATTGACGATTTTTTCGCTGAAATTACGATTTTTTATTATTATAATAAAAACGAACACACATACATAGTATGTATAAAAATTAGCTTGTTTGTCTTCTTGGGGTACTACGTATTAATTTATCAGTAATTGTAATCGAAAAACGGTTATAATCGGTTAAATCGAACCCTTTCGATTAACCTAAAAAACGGTTAATCGATTATTAAATTTTTTTTGCCATCCCTATCGGTACTATCATCTTCAATGGTTTCGACGTTTTCGTCAGTTAGATCATCTAACTGGAAATCTGTGAATGTAGTTATGTATATCTATTCCAATAAAGTCATGCGGACATTTATTTTAGTTGGTGATTTCCCTTTCATCGTAGCACTTTTTACCTAACGAACATTCCGCGAACTTTTTTTATATTGCTATACATACTTATATTTTGTCCGCATAAGAGGAGCTCGTGTCCGCCTAACAGAGGTTTTTATGTGATTCGTTATGAAAAAAAAATCAAAGTGTCCGTTGACGAGAGGTTCGTGTCCGCTTAATATAAGTTTTTAGTTCAATTCAATAGTAAATAACTGTCCGCGTCCGGCCAAGAGAGTGTCCGCCTAAGAGAGGGCAATTTGTTCTAAAAATTGAACCTAAACCTTGGTGCATGAAAAAATGTCCGCTCAAGGGAGGTGTCCGCCTATGAGAGGTGTCCGTTAGGAGAGGTTTCTCTGTATATAAAAGGAAGTGGCGTTAGTACAAACGCGTATAACTCAAGAACGCCTGCACCGATTTGGATGATTGACACCAATTCAAATTGTTCTCTGGCCAGAATAGGAGAATATCCAATAAAATTCCCGAAAAATGCAAAAAAAAAAATATTTTCCCATATATTTTGTATATCTATATATACAAAAGGAAGTGGCGTTAGTACAAACGCGTATAACTCAAGAACGCCTGCACCGATTTGGATGATTGAGACAAATTCATATTGTTCTCTGGCCAGAATAGGAGAATATCCAATAAAATTCCCGAAAAATGCAAAAAAAAAAATATTTTCCCATATATTTTGTATATCTATATATTATATAAAAATGTATGTGTGTGTGTGTGTGTGTGTGTGTGTGTGTGTGTGTGTGTGTGTGTCCTTTATGGACTCCCAAAGTAATCAACCGATCTTTATGAAATTTTCACAGTAGATTCATGTGGTATTTGCGCACATAATAGGGTATATAGAATTTCGAAAAAGTGGGAACTTCCCGGAATATTGGCCCAAATGTGGACCCAGAGTGACCCAGCAAATCTTTGAGCAATATGGGTATCAAATGAAAGGTGCTGAGCAGGCCTTCAACATAGACTTATTTTCATTGCGATGCCTAGGCCGGGTCCCCAAATATAGGTCAAAACGTGGACCCGGATGACCCTCGAATGTTTCTAAGCGTTATTGGTATCAAATGAAAGGTGTTGAGCAGGGCTTCAACATACAGATATTTTCATTGTTATTTTTTAAGTCGGTTTCCCAGAGATGGTTCAAGTTGTGGGCCCGGATAGTGATGGATGGTCCCGGTAAAGTAAATGTAAAGGTAAAGGTAAAGGTAAAGGCAAATCCAAATATCCAACGGAAAATTAAAAAAAAAATACTTGAAACTCGTCCAGACAATTTTTACTTAAATTTATGTTTGGGGAGTGGACCTACGTATGGACACATTAAACAAAAGCACCTTTTAAATCTCAATTCATTGCATTTTCTCTGTATTTAAACTAAATCTAACAACTATGGAAGCCTAAGTTCGAGTGGAATCGAACATTAGATACTCAGCTGAATGCTTTCATTGTTTGTTTGCGTTTTTTCGATTAGGGTGCATTTTATATGAATCGAGTGCCGCATAAAGTGGGCGCAGCTACGCCCATTTTCAAAATATTTATCAATCATTCAACTAAGCATATAAATGTTATTGTTAGTGCAAATTTGCAACCCTTTATGACTTCTAATTATAAAGATGTTACGTTACAAATTCCAAAAGGGTTTTCTAGAAATGTCTTTGTTAAAAAGTAGGCGTGGTCACAAACCGATTTCGCTAAATTTTTGAGCATGTATTACCACAAGTTATTAAAGTGTACAAACTGATTTTCATCATAACTTCTCAATTATTTGTAGAGTTATGGGTTCCGAAATCTCGCAGATTCCTTTGTCTGAAAAGGGGCGGTGCCACGCCCATTTTCCAAAATTTTTCTACTTTTTGTTTTATGTCTATAGTTGGACTCATGACACAAAATTTCAATGACATATCATTATATTTGACAAAGATATCGCTTAAAATGTTTTTATTTGGCCCCTTAATAGTTCTCATATATAAATTTGGGCGTGGTCGTCAACCGATTTTGGCAATTTTTCGTCCAAACATTTTCCTAAGTAAGTAAATTTCTTCGATATATCTGCTACGGTTTCTGAATTACGGCTTCTAAACCTTTCAATGTTTGCCCATTAATAAGTGGGCGTGGCACCGCCTATTTTCCAAAATTTCATCAAACTTCTTTATAAGAGCCTGGTCCCAATACATGGGTAAAATTTTATAGCTCTAGCTATATTAGTGTCTTAGATACTAAATTTCCGATTATTTCCATATACATAGGAAAAGTGGGCGTGGTCACGGTCCGATTTCGCCGATTTTCAATACCAACCGTCCCAGTCGCGATACCAACTTGCATTCCAAATTTGATCAAAATATCCAAATTTTTGCACGAGTTAGAGTGTATACAGACGGACGGACGGACGGACGGGCACAGCTCAATCGATTTCTCTTTTCACCCTGATCATTTTGATATATATAAGTCTATATCTATCTCGATTATTTCATTGTTACAATCCACCGTTATGTGATTAAAACTATAATACTCTGTGTACTAGTACAGCTGAGTATAACAAACCTCAGCTAATATCCACAGCATACTTTTAGAGAAATGTCTCCACACTGCTTGTTTATAAACATAATCAGTAGTTCTTGACAAATATTGGCAATGTACATCCACGAATATTCATAGATTTTACAACATGTATTTACACAAATATTTGTGCATGTACCATCTTTTATCAAATTATTTTTTGTATGGTGCTGTCAAATTTTGGGGGGTTTTAACCCCAAAACCCCCCCCCCCTTGTGTGCGCCAATTGGTAGAGGTAAAGGTAAGTGGAAAGACCCATTATAACATAGAAGCCTTTGTTCGTCGCTGCGAAGCGGGACGGGTATTTGCTAGTTATGTCATAAAACAAAATTAAAGTTTTTTATTTTTAACTTTTTTCGATCAGCTTGATTAATTATTTGGTTTGCGAGTAGGCTTGTCTGATCTATTTTCTCTTTTGGTGCAAATAAAACTATTCACCTATTTTTCCCAACGTTTCGCTGGTAATTTCCAGCATCTTCAGGGGTGGCATTGTTTATTTTATTAAATGAAAAACAACAAAAAACTACATGATTACAAAAAGGGAAAAATTAAAGGATGGTGTATATACATATACACATTTGTATATATACATACAAACATTATGACTTGTGACTCACAAAATTACTTACTTTAAGTTAACATGATATAGCCCAGGTGAAAAATAAAATTAAAATTGAACAAAGTTACACAAAACAAAAACACAAAAAACAAAAAAAGTAAAAATTAATCCATACCACTTTCGGTGGTAGTGTTGTCATAACTAATCTAACCTTTAACATACGACGTGGTGGTAATTTTTACACCGACTTACAGTTTCTTTGAATATCTCTTTTAACTTACCATCCAGCAAGTTTACTCTTTTAGTATCTTCCCATCTCGTTATAATTATTGACCCGTTTTGTTTTTATGGAGGAAGGTGTAACATTTGACGAGAAATGATGATGGTGGGGTAAAAATTACCCCACGTCTAGGGTAACGTTAGTTTTTCTTCGAATGCAATTTTTGGAAATTTACCACTTCTCGCTTCTCTGCAGCATTTTGATGCGTTTAGAATCTACTCATGTCATCATAATTATCGATCAGTATAGTTTCTGTGGTGGAAGATCTCCAATAACGGATAAATTATGATATCGGGGTAAAAATTACCACACCTCGACGTTAACGTAACTTTTTCTTCAAAAATAATTTATTTCCATTTAAAACTTCTCTCACTGGCAATTTGATTAACATGGATTATTAATTTTACCACTTCTTCAAATGATTATTGGAAGAAAATTTAAAAAATTCGTTTCGTGATTCATTTTATACGCTCACGTTATTATGAAAAAAAACTTCAAAAAGACTGGCCAGCATTTTCTAAAAAAAAATTTTTTTAAATAAAATTCCTATTATATATTTAAAAATATATATTTTTTTATGAAAACCCGTCTCTAAAGTTTAAAGAAAGTTTTTGTTTTACCTTTTATCTATAAGGTTCTCATGTGATGTTTTCGCTATTTTGAAAGAACAAGGCCTTGTGAATTATAGTAAAAACTTTGTTGATTTAAAAAATTTAATTAACTTTTTTATTAATTTAATTTGAAAAAGGACTGGCCTCTTTCCAATGCCAAAATTATTATAAAAAAATTTATTTTTTATTGAGAGTTTTAAGTAAAATGCCTAGAAAAAAATTTACCACCACGTCGTAAACTATGTCACAAAATTTCACCTCGTCACTTAAAGGCTAAATATTTATTTTTTATGCATAGTAAATAGGCTGCCACAATGGAAATGGAAGAAAATGTAAACATTCCTTTTCTTGATGTCCGTATCCATAGAAATAACAAAAATGTAATCCTTGATTGGTACTCTAAACCCACCTCTTCTGGGCGCCTAATAAATTTTTTCTCCTCTCAACCAAGAAAATACAAAATCAACACGGCAAAAAATCTGATACACAAAATATTAACAATAAGCCACCAACAATTCCACGACTCCAACATAAACAAAATATATAACATTTTAAAAAGCAACAACTACCCTACCCACTTAATACGCGAACTAATTACAGAAAAAAAAATGAAGAAAAACAAGGAGGAAAAAACAATTCCAAATACAGCAACAACGAACGAAACAAAAAAATACCGCAGCGTCACATACATCCCTAAACTCAGCGAGAACTTTGATCACGACATAGCAAGAGAGCAAAACACAACACTAGCATACAAGTCGAACGAAACAATCTCGAAAATATACACGAAAACAAAAAGCCCAATAGACACACAACAACAAAATAATGTGGTTTATGAAATCACATGTAAGGGCAACAACAACGAACAGTGCAATAAAGTATATGTGGGCACAACAAAAAGAGCGTTGGGTGTTCGCTTAACTGAACACGAAGCAGACATAAAAAAAAGGAAAAAATAGCACAGCTTTATCCCAACACATTCTGAGCAGCGGCCACTCAGCTGATTTCGCGAACACAAAGATCATAGACAAGGAAAGGGGGGAAATGAAGAGATACACCTTAGAGAGCCTACGAATTTTACAACGAAGGGAAATAGCAATAAACAAAAAAGAAGACACGGACAACATCGCGGCAGCCTATTTACTATGCATAAAAAATAAATATTTAGATTAGTTATGACAACACTACCACCGAAAGTGGTATGGATTAATTTTTACTTTTTTTGTTTTTTGTTTTTTTTGTTTTGTGTAACTTTGTTCAATTTTAATTTTATTTTTCACCTGGGCTATATCATGTTAACTTAAAGTAAGTAATTTTGTGAGTCACAAGTCATAATGTTTGTATGTATATATACAAATGTGTATATGTATATACACCATCCTTTAATTTTTCCCTTTTTGTAATCATGTAGTTTTTTGTTGTTTTTCATTTAATAAAATAAACAGTGCCACCCCTGAAGATGCTGGAAATTACCAGCGAAACGTTGGGAAAAATATGTGAATAGTTTTATTTGCACCAAAAGAGAAAATAGATCAGACAAGCCTACTCGCAAACCAAAAAAAAAAATTAAAGTTTTTATTTAAACAGTATAATAATATTATAATAATAAGCGAAAATATATGGTAAATTCACTAGCTCTTTTAATGTTGTGCGTTGTAAATTAAATGTGTATTAGAACACAACACCTGTGGTAGGTATGTTGTATTGTATTTTGTTATCAGATGCTTACTAAAATTTTAATATGAAAAATACCAAGCAAAAGTGAAAAAAGTAATATTATAAAAATATAAATGATAAAAAACTTGAAAAAATCAAAAAATAAAAATAAAATCGAATAGGAAACTCAATAAACATAGGCTGCGTTGTTGTATTGATGTTATTCTAATTTTTATGGGAAAAACTAATGGGGCCGTCAGAATGAATACTTTTCCGGCAATCCAGCTCCGTTTAACTGACTCATACTTCAATTTCATGTATTTGTTACGGCAATGTTGAAGTACTGAATGTGTCGATCGTCATTCAAATACATGTAATTCCACTCTGCTGTCAGTTAAACGGGTTGCTGGATTGACGGAAAAGTATTCATTCTGACGCCCCTATAACCCTGCTGATACAATTGTTGTAAACCTATATCACTTTATAACGTTATACTACTTTAAAAGAGTTTGTGAATTACCCAATGGATATTTGAAAGTTTATATGGAATTAATATTTTATACGGCATCGAGATGTTCTAGATGGGTTTGTTTTGGCAGGTTTAGCTTTCTTAGAGGCACATAAATCTTTAATTGGTCTTATTATTTTATTTGACATTCGTCGAATGCACCCCAAACTGGAAAGTCAAATGTACCCCAAATGACTTTGTCCAAAATAATCATCACAAAAATTTTTTTTCTTTCAAAACATTGAATAGTTAAGATTTATTTTCAATATTTAAGCTTCGAAGAACCAGTTAAGAACACTCATTTAAAAAAAATGTTAGTTTTACTTGTGAAAACGCTTACGTGGCACTACACAAAAATTACATCAGCTAACGGAAAATCATCGAATCATGTGTTACTTCGCTAAGCATTAAAGCAGAGCTGCCAAATTAGGTATACACATGTGTTATTGTATAAGGCTGCATTCAATTATATTTTTGTAAAGTTTTTATAACGTTTTTACACCGAAAATGGCAAAGTCAACGGTGCCCCAAAGTCAAAAGGACCCAACTTTACCCTACATAAGTCCATATCAGAGATCAGCATGCGATACATTTTTTGTGATTTAGAGTATACTCATAAAAAATGCAGTGGGAGTATGACCGCAACCGCAAAATATGCGATCATAATAAACACCGCACCGCATTTTCTTCATCAATTCCGGTATGTGGTAGTATGGATATCACAACACCGCAAACACCGCATTTCCCAAATAGAGATATTTACAATGTTGCCAGTGCGATTTTTTGTTTGTAATTTTTACCGTCTTATGGATTTCTGATGAAAAATACTACTAATTACAATTTGATTTTAACCAAAGAATATCTATACAGGAAAACTCTCAGGATTGGTTTTTTTTTATTTTTTCATTGAAAGGGCCACTTAAAATTTAGAGTTTGTTTACATTCAAAATAATTTGACTAATGAATTTCAAGATAAAAATATGTACTATTTACATGAAATAGAGTTTTTCCTAAAATCCTTGAATTACACTCTGAAAAAAAAAACGTTGTAAATCTAAAGACTTTCGCTGTTAAATGAACTACTTTCCGCAGTTGAAATGTGCCCAACAACGCTCCGTTGTTGTTTCAAAGATGCGAGCGTTGTTGATTTAAGTCAATAACGGAGATTGTTGGAAAAAATTTTTACCTAAAAATAAATTTTTGTTTGCATTTTACTCTTCATCTTCTCTCCGCCCGGTTCCCAACTGCAAATATGTAGCCTCCGCTTGTTCTCCTATTCTTCTCTCCTTCTTATCATTCACTGGTTGCTATCTTTATTTCTTATTCTGATTTTTCTTCTTTATTTTATATTCTCCGGATTCAAACCATGACATCAACCTGAAATGCTATGCAATCATCACATAGTGGAACATTCAACATTATATTGAATTGAAGTAACCTATTTATACTTCCATTTTCTAAAAAGGAATCCATGAATTATTTGAATCATTGTAAAAACAAAATTTAAAAAAATTGTTCTCATTAGTTCTGTTTACAACGGAAACTGTTGGGTCAAATACTTTTGCCTTTAAATCAACAACGGGGAGAAAATTGTTGCTAAAAATAAACTTTTGTTTGGATTTTTCTCTTCATCTTCTCTCCATCATAATTTTTTTTGTTGGTTTTCTCACAAAAATTTTTTTAAAGGCAAGCAAGTTTTTGAAACAACAACGCCCGTTTTTGAATAAATTGTTGGATCAAAAACTTTGCTGTAAAAACAAATACTTTTGCTCTTGAATCAAAGACGGAGATTCAACAGCCGAAAGTTGTTGGTTTAACTACGGTTATTTTTTTCAGAGCTCTGAAAAAAAACGTTGTAAATCTAAAAACTTTCGCAGTTAAATGAACTACTTTCCGCAGTTGAAATGTGCCCAACAACGCTCCGTTGTTGTTTCAAAGATGCGAGCGTTGTTGATTTAAGTCAATAACGGAGATTGTTGGACAAAATTTTCACTTAAAAATAAATTTTTGTTTGTATTTTACTCTTCATCTTCTCTCCGCCCGGGTCCCAACTGCAAATATGTAGCCTCCGCTTGTTCTCCTATTCTTCTCTCCTTCATATCATTCACTGGTTATTATCTTTATTTCTTATTCTGATTTTTCTTGTTTATTTTATATTCTCCTCCGAATTCGAACCATGACATCAACCTAAAATTCTATCCAATCATCACATAGTGGAATATTCAACATTATATTGAATTGTAGTAACCTATTTATACTTCCATTTTCTAAAAAGGAATCCATGAATTATTTGAATCATTGTAAAAACAAAATTTAAAAAAATTGTTCTCATTAGTTCTGTTTACAACGGAAACTGTTGGGTCAAATACTTTTGCCTTTAAATCAACAACGGGGAGAAAATTGTTGCTAAAAATAAACTTTTGTTTGGATTTTTCTCTTCATCTTCTCTCCATCATAATTTTTTTTGTTGGTTTTCTCACAAAAATTTTTTTAAAGGCAAGCAAGTTTTTGAAACAACAACGCCCGTTTTTGAATAAATTGTTGGATCAAAAACTTTGCTGTAAAAACAAATACTTTTGCTGTTGAATCAAAGACGGAGATTCAACAGCCGAAAGTTGTTGGTTTAACTACGGGTATTTTTTCAGAGTATCTTTATGATAAAAAAAACTGAAAATGCACTTAGGTCGACTTAGGTTGTCCACAGATATGTGGTATATGTATTTAAATCACACACGTACATATTAGACATATACGCCGACAGTGATTCCGGCGGCGGCGGCGCCATTCCAAAAAAATTCCGGCGGCGGCGGCGACGCCTATGCCTCAGATGGTTGTGCTAAGATACTGGTTGTCGGCACATTTTAGAATAAAGCTTGTGCAAAGTTATGAGCTTCTTTTGGACTTAGCACATTTGCTTTCTATGATTTTCATTTTTTTTGCTGCACTTAGCACATTTTCTTCCAAATTATTTTCATAAATTTTGTATTGTTAAATGGTTGTTTCTTCTTTATTCAGTATATTTAATTGTTTTAAACCAAATAATAACATATGTATGTACTTCAATCTTATTTCATTGCTTTAAACAAAAACATGTACATATTTTAATTCGTAAGATAAATTATTGATGAGGTAAATCATCATAAAATCATGGTCCTTGGGTAATGTTGATTTTATAAATTGTAAATCTTCATATTTTTTAGCAGTTATTTTTCTTTTCTCTGTGTAGAGCTGTTGCAAATTTGAAAAAGTCACAGCATTTATACTCTTATTGATTTTTTGCGGTAAAATTTTCCATTCATCACAAAACCGTAGCTTGAAATATATTTCACCATTTGTAGCGTATTTAATAGCACGTATATCCGTAACTTTTGCGTCTCCTTTTCCACGGCCTGGCCTAATAGTTTTACAAAATTTAACGGTATTGAAATTTTTAAAAAAGGAATAATCCAAATAAGTGACATCATAGGGTTCGGGTTTCTTTCGGGCTGATTTACATATGCCTATATATTCAGCAGGGACATCGATATTTCTATTCTTCATTGCTCGTTCAATGGTGGAGTGCTATCTGCCTCCATTTGAGTGTGACCAATTTCGAGAATTTTTTGTTAAATAGTAATATTATGTTTGATCGCTGTATTAAGCAAGGCATTACTCATTACTAGGGCATGGAAATCTATGCAAATACATGTTTTTCTTAGATTTAGGTAGAGCAAAATAAATAAACGATCTTTGCGAATCGTGAAATTGTCTTAAAAATGGCATTCAAATGTTTTTGCATATTTTGCATATTTTGGTCATATATGCATATTTTTACATATTTTGCGTTGTTTGCATTTTTTTACTACATATTTCGCATTATATTGCCTATTTTTGTAATTTGCTAGTTGACGGTTTTATACAAACGAAATTCATGCATAACAGTAATCTGACGACGAATAGAGTTTCGTGTGAACACGGCTATTATTAGTATTTTCGATACGGTGCATACCTGTCGACAAAGAGCCGTTTTCAAACATGCTCCTATTACCTCTGTGGATGTAGAACGTTCGTTTTCTATGTATAAGAGCTTTTTTCGACCGAATCGGCAAAGTTTTCTTTTTGAGAATATGAAAAAATATTTCATTGTGTATGCTAATGAATCGTTAAATAAGGATTAACCTTTACAAATTATGAAATGTTCAAGACTGAATTTATGTACATATCTATAAAAACATACATACATATTGCTAGCTTAGAGTGCAAATTTTGTAAGTCCTTTTTTCAACATTGTAGGAGAGACAAAAAACAAAAAATTAACAAATTTCGAAATGAAAAAAAAAATTTCTGTTCATGTAAATATTTTGGACTTACACAATTTTCTTCGCTTTTTGGATTTACACAATTTGCGTATCGCTGAATAATAACGATTAGAAATATGACAAGTATCACAGACTTGTTTAGCGTGGTGCGTATTTGATTTTTCTACATAAAAATACAGTTTTTCATAAAAAGTGGACTTACACAGTTTGTACTCTAAGCTAACGATATGTATAAATGTACAACGTAAGAGCAAAATTGAATTAAAAAATGTGTGTACCTAATTTATTTAACTATTGTAACTTCAATAAACATGAATTATCTGAAGTTGAAAAAATTTGAATTAATGCATTTTTTTTTGATTTTTCACGCATATTTCTCAGTTTTTGTTGCATTTTTTATGCGCATATTTTTTATTTTTTAGTACATGAAATTCCATGCCCTACTCATTACACAATTGCGATTTTGATAAGTACAACCATCACTATAAAAAATTATTTTTGATGGAGAATCGTTTACAAAAAGAATCTTGTTTTCGATACAGAAAATCCAAATACTTTCGAATTCGTCTGCACCTAATCCACCTTCTACTTCATTCCATTAAAAACAATAAGCTTTTTGGTTTTTAAGGTTGAAAAAAACCAAATTATGTACCTGCAACTTCGTACGGTAGTACAAGCTACTAACTTGTGATTTTGGGGACATTAGTACAGCCTGAAGATCTACGGTAAAAACATGAGTTTCTTCATCGCAGTCCTTATTCTTTTCATTTCTTGCCTCTTCTTTCATTTGCTGGTGAAGCATATCGCCCGTTTTATGCAATAGGGATTTAACTCGAAATTTTCGATTTCTGGGATTTTGCCATATATTTCAATAACTGATTAGTGCCTTTGAGTCTAGTCTTATAAAATACTCAAAAAGATAAAAATGGCGGAAATAGAAGTGATTTTGTAGTTAGCCGTAGAAGGAAGCTATTTGAAATTATAAAACTTTATTTGCGTTTTCCCAAAAAAAAATTTTTTTGAGTTAAATCCCTATTGCATAAAACGTGCGATATATTTCTCTTCCGAGATATTTCCGACTGCGAAACATCTACATATATCGCACTGGTCCTTCTTAGGCGCAAACAAGGCCAGATTTTTAGCATTAAAAGATTCATAAAAAACTGTCACGGAAAGTGGTCGAACTTTATTTTTGGTACACCAGTCATTAGCATAAAAGTCATAGAGTTTCTTCTTAGAATACCACTCTGCTAGCAGATACTTTTTTTAGTATCTGCACGACAGTAATGCGATTCTATCGATGGTAGAGAATCAAAAAATAAATTTAAGCACTGCTTTTCTTCTGTTGAGCACCTTTTCTTTGAAGGCGTTATTTCTGAAGAGGCTTTAGTAGTTGCTGATTTTTTCATCCATTCACTAACAGCGCGTCGACCAATGCTTAAAGTATTTAGGAAGAGACTTTTGCAAACTCTAATATTTCTGTTATCTATTCTGAGATAGTAATGTAAGGTTCGAGATCTTTTGGATGTGTTGTATACTTTTCTGTTCTAGGTCTTGTAGTGGGAATAATTTGAACTAAAGTACTTACATAAACCTTTTTTCACTCCAAGTCATTTTCCAAAAGCTTTTAAATATGCTTTCACTAACCTCATCAGTAACTTCTGCACATTTTGTGACGTTACTTTTTTTGCAACTACATCTTTTCATCAATGTCCGTCCTTTCTTTGTCTTTTTATAACTCCAGCTGTTGCCGACTTTTTCTTTTCCCAAATAACTTTTGCCTTTTTCCCTATGTTTTCTATTTTGGACAGCAAACCAACTAGGATTTTCTACAGGGGCTCTCCTTTTACATCTCTTTGGTTTCGAGGGCGGCTCGTACGAATCATCAGAATCGCTGTTAAACCCATACGGAACGAGTCCTATAACGCCGTCATCAGGTTCAGTACCATAATTTCCACGACTGATACCATTTTCTTCACCAAAATCCATGTCAATAGTCTACTAAATAAACAACTTACCATCAATTTCCCAAAAGATATAATAAGTAGTTACCTTCTTTTTAATAACTTTTTGATAATTATTTAACAATATATCTGCAGGTCTTTGTTCAACAATAAATAAAATTGCAATTTATAAAGCTAGAATCGCAACTATTGCCGAAAAAAACCCCAAAAGTATAATTTTTGATTGAAAAAGATAGCGGTGACTCCTTGACTAATTATTCTGCAATTTCAATAGCTACGAGTAGTTACTTGCCAAAGTAAAATTATAATAAAAAATGCAAAAAGTACTGCAAACTAGTTTGCACATCAAATAAGAGGGAAAGCTAGACATTCACGCAAATTATTAACGTTTACAATTCCAAGCCATGCTTATTAAAGCAATACAGTAATAATTGTATATCATTCTACAAAGAAAATTGGAAAAATCCAATAATTTCTGATTTTCACCTGGACTTAGTACGTAGATTTTTGACAAAAAAATTTTTTTATGGACTTAGCACATTTGCTTAACACTGCATTACACCGTGAAAAACAGACATTATGGTAACTTCTTTTTGGCAGACGATGTATTTTTAGTTGTACCATCTTACTGCATTAAAATCTCAGTTTTGATAAAAATTGGACTTAGCACATTTGCTCACGAAGCCAACGATATACAATGTACATTAGGGCGGTCCAAAATTGTATGAAGAACATAAAGTTCTCCCAAAATCCGCGGAACAACTCGCATTTCACGCGACTGTACTACGGAAATCTATACCGAAAATTTTGCTTAATATATTAGAGTTTAGAGGACGCGAAAATGCCTGAAAGTTGCCTTCTGTTTTACATCAGTGATGGTAGATACTGAATAAGAAAGATTTTTTTATCGAGAACGAAAAAAGACACTGAGGATGGCGCATATTAGCCGAAACCGGTTTGTCTCCAAACCAAAATTGACAAGGGATGACGGAAGATCGTTCCACAATACATCATATTCCTACCCTGTCGGAAAAACAAGCAACCAAAAAGTATTTGGAAAACATATTGTTTTAGGAGGAATAGCATAAAAATAGCATTGTTCCGCAATGATTTGTTGGGTTTTATTTTTTTTTTTTTACCACCTTAATGTGCATACATATTTAGGTATTCATATGTATACGGAATGTTGCTCAGCAACCAAACAGAAATGACCAAAAATGTTGCCAATAAAAATTTACAGCCGGTATTTTTATGAAAATGTACATAAGTTACGAGTATTATGTATGTATATGATAAATGCTCGCTGTTGCTGTTGTACATGCATATGCATATAAAGGAAATTGTCTTAGTAACAAATAAAAAATTTAAAACATTTACTTAGCATTCTTTTGTGTTGCAGCAACATTGTTACGCAACTTGTTTTGTTTTGCAAAAACAACAACAAAAACGACGAATTAAGTAGCGCTGCTGCAGTTTTTACATTTACAGTCGTCAATCAATAAAAAAAATGCTGCCAGAAAAGAAAGGTAAATAAAAACAAGTAAGAGCGCGGCTGTCTTCGGCCGTACCGAAGACTTCATACCTTTCATGAGTGGGGAAATGAAAAGCTACCTATGTATGTATGTACATTAAGCCGTATCACGAAAATAAAGTTAGCGTGTGTCAGTTTTATTTGAACACTTATGTCGAAAAAATATTTTTGGTGTAAAAATTTTTTTTTTTAGGCCCGCGTTAAAAACAGCTAAATCGCGTTTTTTGTAATAACTTCCTTATTTGATGTCGGATTTCTATTATCTTAATGTCGCTGAAAAGGTCTCGCCTAGCACTATATTTGGCCCATATAAAGTTTCGACCTCAAAGGTTGTTCTGAATTTTACCTCTAAAAATTTTGGAGTTACTATCCCTAGATTTTTTTATTTTCATCACTAATACAAAGCTCTCAAAAAACCATGAGGACACCGCTAAAAAAGTTGTAGCCTTTATTCACGAACAAAAAAGTTATACCGTTTTAAAATCAGGGAACCTGTGATTGATTAAAAAGTATTCTAAGTCTTCGCTTGACTTTATTTTGCTGTACCGCGATGGAACAGCTACCAATACTGGACACATGATATGCAAAAAATTATTGATGATTGGACTATTCCTGCTGATCAACGTTATTTATATTGAATGATAATGGCTGTAGTGAAGATTTGGCAAGTATTCAAGTGGGACCTCTAAGCACAGCACGCTGGCTTACAACGGCTTCACGATTTCTGCATCCGTGCGTATCGTAAAATCATGTAAGTTATTTAGAAAAACTGTTCGTTGTAATATTATACGCGCCTAAAGAGACAACGGAAGTCTAAATGTATTATCAATACTTGCGATGGATGCATCGTCTGTCCCTAGAAATGCAGTTAATTATTCAGCCTACAATTGAAAACAACGCATTTTACTTTAATCCCGAAAACATCTTCTTATCTATGATAACCGAGACCGAAAATTACGATGACCTCCAAATTTTGAGATATTTATGAAAGAAGTTTCAGAGCTCTGAAAGTGAATTCTTCGTCGCTTATATTTCTTTGCTCACACTCAAAAAAAAAATTACTCAGATTATGGATAAACGGGAATGATTTCATTGTTTTGAATACAATTTTCTTTCAAGACGTGGTATTCTCTTCCCTCTCATATGCATTTTATATACATATATGTACGTATATACTATGAGCGATATTAAAAGCAGTTTTCTCCTTTTCTTTATTTTTATTACTTCAACGATAATTACTCATGTGAATTACTGTATGTGAAAACTGAAAATTCTTTCTTAAATATCTCGAAAATGAGTGCTAATCCGGATTTTCTAAAAACGCCATCGTAATCTGGAGCCATAAATTAAGCTGACGTGTTTCGCCGTTTCTCTGTGGTACTTTTGCCTCCCTACTGTGGATTTTTTTTTACAAAAAAACAAGTGTTTCATTTTACATCGTTATAACTTTTTTGTTTGTGAATAAAGGATAGATTTTTTTTGGGGGATTCCTCATGGTTTTTTGAGAGCTTTGTATTAGTGGTTAAAAAGAAAAAATCTAGGGATAGTAACTTCAAAATTTTTAAAGGTAAAAATCAGAACAACCTTTGAGGTCGAAACTTTATATGGGCCAAATATAGTGCTGGGCGAGACCTTTTCAGCGACATTAAGATGATAGAGATCCGACATCAAATAAGGAAGTTATTACAAAAAACGCGATTTAGCTGTTTTTAACGCGGGCCTAAAAAAATTTTTTTTACACCAAAAATATTTTTTCGGCATAAGTGTTCAAATAAAACTGACACACACTAAACTTTTTTTTTGTCCATATAACGTGATACGGCTTAATGTACATAGCCTGATTTAGTATAATTTATAATTTCAATTTGGTGGGTTATTTATGCAACGATTTATTAGAAGAAATGGTGTCTGGGCTATTTAAATGGAGGAGTTATACGACAAAATGTGTATATCTGAACAATCGGTTGTATGGGAGCTATATGTTATAGTGGTCTGATCTTGACAATTTTCGGTAACCTTGTTTAGGCCAACATGTGTACAAATACTTCAAAATTTCATGTCCTTAGCTGTTTAAATGGGGAAGTTATACACCAAAATGTGTATATCTGAACAATCGGTTGTATGGCAGCTATATGTTATAGTGGTCCGATCTTGACAATTTTCGGTAGTTCTATTTGGGCCGATATGGGTACGAGTACTTTAAAGTTTCATGTCATTATCTGTTAAAATGGAGAAGTTATATCCCAAAATGTACATATCTGAACAATCTGTTGTATGGGAGATATATGTTATAGTGGTCCGATCTTGACAATTTTCGGTAACCTTGTTTAGGCCAACATGTGTACAAACACTTCAAAATTTCATGTCCTTAGCTGTTTAAATGGGGAAGTTATACACCAAAATGTGTATATCTGAACAATCGGTTGTATGGCAGCTATATGTTATAGTGGTCCGATCTTGATAATTTTCGGTAACCTTCTTTGGGTCAATATGGGTACGAATACCCCAAAGTTTCGGGTCCTTAGATGTAAAAAGGGAGAAGTTATACCCCAAAATGTGTATATTTGAACAAGCGGTTGTATGGGAGCTATATGTTATAGTGGTCCGATTCGGCCAATTCCGACAAATGATCGATTGAGCATCAAAACTCACCCGTGTTCCAAATTTCAATCAAATATCTCAAAAACTGACGGACTAGTTTGCGTTCACACAGACGGACGGACGGACGGACGGACGGACAGACGGACATGGCTTAAACGACTCAGCTCATGATTCTGATTATATCGGTATATATATTGATGGGTCTGTCACGCCTCCTTCTAGTACTTTCAAGATTTGATTTTCGGCACAAAGTTATAATACCATTTCATTCTCATGAAAGGTATAAAAATAAAAGATATAAAAATATGAAAATACAAAAATAAAAAAGAATACACTACCAAAAATGGCAATTTGCAGCTAGAATTAAAAGTGCGGTTATTCAGATGAATGGCGGTTTCTGATGTCATCAACATACATACATACTAGGGATTCCGATTTTTTTGTTTTGTTTATGTCGGTTTTAGGTTTTCTATAAAGCTATTATACCGAAAAGAGGACAGAAAACCTAAAACCGACATAAACAAAACAACACACAAGAGGACAATAACGGACTTTTACCTGCCTGTTTAATGAGGATACAAAAATAGATTTACATACCTAAACGCGCAGACTCGCACGCACACACGCATGCACGTCGTCCGAACGCACGAATGCACGAACACACGAACACATCACACGAACACGAAGTACGTGACCAAATGATGGAAGTTAGTTACTATAAGTACTATCGAACTTACACAAAATAACTCAGAACGAAAAAAGACACTGAAGATGGCGCATATTAGCCGAAACCGGTTTGTCTGCAAACCAAACTTGACAAGGGATGACGGAGGATCGTTCCACAATACATCATATTCCTACCCTGTCGGAAAAACAAGCAACCAAAAAGTATTAAATTATTTCTCAATTTTTAGTGCGATTTTAAGAGTAAAGCGTGCTTTTTAGTTTTTTTAAGCTATTATTTATTATTAAAATTAAAAAAAAAAAAAAAAAAAAATCAGGCGCCTGGCTGGATTCGAACCCACCTCCCCTAGCTTCCAGACCAGACACTACCTCTGCGCCACCATACCACTTGCGTGTGGTATGTCAAACGCTGCACTTAAACTGAACTAACAAAACGGGTCGTTGCTTTCATTGTAATATGTACATATGTATTTGCAAATACATATCAAACTTGTTACTTCCCTGCAAAAAATGCGATTAATCCGGGATATGTCCGGGATCAATCGCAAGGGAGCATGCGACTAATACAATTTTACATCCCTTTATATGGAGTGAATTGATCGCATTTGTTCGAGCATGTCCTATGAAGAGACTAATTGTTCAACTTTTATACCCGAACGGGTACCAATGTAGATTAATCGCTTTCATCCCGAACGGGTACAAATGTAGATTAATCGCTTTCATCTCGAACGGGTACAAATGTAGATTAATCGCTTACATCCCGAACGGGTACAAATATAGATCAATCGCTCTCATCCCCAACGGGTACAAATGTAGATTAATCGCTTTCATCTCGAACGGGTACCAATGTAGATTAATCGCTTTCATCCCGAACGGGTACAAATGTAGATTAATCGCTTTCATCTCGAACGGGTACAAATGTAGATTAATCGCTTACATCCCGAACGGGTACAAATATAGATCAATCGCTCTCATCCCCAACGGGTACAAATGTAGATTTTTCCAAGCTGTTAGCCAAGGCAATTTTTAATAAAAATCTTTAAAAAATTGTAAATGTTAATGCATATTTAAATAAGGATTATATGTATAATGTTTCACTTTTGTAAAAAAATCTCAATAAATAAATAAAAAAAATTTTAAGTTTTGTGTATGCATTATATGAGAGTAATGTAAAGGAGTTTTTCATAGGATATTTAAGCATTTTGTTAAAATTATTATTCATCATTGTTATTAAAAGAAAGGGTGTTCAATTCGTTTTACCGGTTGTTCTACAACTTTTTAAATACATTGCATAAAATTTCTACATTATTAGTCTACATTTATACCCGTTCGGGATGAAAGCGATTAATCTATATTTAAACCCGTTCGGGATGAAAGCGATTAATCTACATTTATACCCGTTTGGGAACAATTGGTCTACAATTAGTCTACATTTATACCCGTTCGGGAACAATTGGTCTACATTTATACCCGTACGGGAACAATCGGGGACTAATTGTGGACCGATTGTTCTCGAAAGAGATCAATCCGGGACAAATCTCTTTCGGGATTAATCGCACATTTTTTTGCAGGGTTGTTGCTTTCAATAGGTGAGTGAGTTGAACTTCTTAGTTCAATTTAAGTGCAGCATTTGACATACTCAACGCAAGTGGTGTGGTGGCGTAGAGGTTTTGCGTCTGGTCTGGAAGCGAGGGGTTGTGAGTTCGAACCGCGCGAGATATCAAGGTTGATTTTTTTTTAAATTAAAAATCAACTAAAATGGCTGCTATTTCCGGGGGTAACTTCCGTTGCATCAAATTTCAAATTTCACTCTCCATAAAAACTCTGTATCGCCGCCTAAGAAGTTAACTTCAAAAATCTAGGTCCATAGAAAATAATAAAAATAGGTAAAAAAACTTTTTAAGTTAAACGGTTTTATGTTATACATACATTGCAATGTTTAAGATAAATGTACTAAAAACCAAAAAAATAATAAAATAGATACAGTGGTGGGAATTATAAACATTTGCATAGACTAGACTAAAATAAAACCGGGGGGCACGTCAATTGTCTACAATTTTATCGACTTAATGTGCGATAGAAGAATCGTTTAATTCGTCGTTAGGCAGTTGGCCCGCAGACGGTGAGGAAATTACTTACCATTTTCTTGCTCATGGAAATTCCAATAGTTATACACTCCATGTTACTAAAAGAGATGTTACAACTAGTTTATCGTTGGACATTCACACGAGGAATCGTTTCACTGTTCGTAGTTTGTCTTTAATCGACAAAACATATGATAAAAGTACTACTCGCTCACCACTATGAAACCCTAAAACTCGCTTATAATCGAGCTTGCTAGCTTTTTTCCACATTCTAGCCCTACTTATCACACGTCCATCGTTGTCGGTTGAACAACTGCCTAATTATAGTGTAACATTACAAAACAAACATTTTAATCAACGATTGTAGACAATTGACGTGCCCCACGGTTTTATTTTAGTCTAGTCTACGCAAATGTTTATAATTCCCACGACTGTATCTATTTTATTATTTTTTGGTTTTTAGTACATTTATCTTAAACATTGCAATGTATGTATAACATAAAACCGTTTAACTTAAAAAGTTTTTTTACCTATTTTTATTTTCTAGTTTTTAGTTTTTATTTCGCATTCTGTTTAATTCATTTAGTGCTTCATTATTGCAAGGTTTCTTGCCCGTTAGTTTATTGCAGTCCAACGCCTCTATACGTAGTCCCTGCAAAGTTCTTACTCTACTAAGAGCCAAATCGGACCATAAATGCGATTTTTGTAAATATAGCGACCCACGCGCCACCTATCGGAAGTTTTTTTTAAAGAAAATATTTCTTTTCAAGGTAGTAATACATGTTCCGAATTTCAGCCAAATCGGACCATAAATGCGATTTTTGTAAATATAGCGACCCACGCGCCACCTAGCGGAATTTTTTTTCATAATATTGCATTGTCATCGGTGTTATACATGCGTACAAAATTTCAGATTAATCGGTTGACAGGAAGAGGGTGAAATTTGAATTACTAAATTTGACCCAAGAATAAAACAAACGGGGTGAGCTAAATAAAACCGTTTAAAAATAACCGGTAACTATCTATGTATATGCTTCATTTTATATTTTATTAATAAGATTCTATGGGCTAACATCCCATTCATATTCTGCCAATTTTAAGGGGAAGTCAAATTTAAAATGACAATTGTTTACGCTACTTATGCTGTATAGCCTTCATTCGTGCATTTGCATGCGGCTGTGAAAAACTGCGGTAATTCTCAGCCGTCTTATGCATTGTTCGAGCTATATAGCATGAACGAGCAAGTCATAATCGGGATTTTTCACAAACGAAAAAGAGGTTGGCACTCTCGCCCAACCTTGGAGCCGCAATCACGCTCCTCCCCAACTGAATAAATACAAGGGTTACAAATAATGTATGTATGTGCATATATACATCAAATATATGCACATATGTACATATACACGTACATATGTATACACCAGTGTTCTGCTTCGAGTAAGGTTTTCGGCTCATCGATCTGACCCAGTGCAATGCAACTCATACACATGATGTTTACCCGAATAAGCGATACGAGTAAAGCTTTTGTACGTTCGTGGTCAAACGAACAAATGTTTGGTTAGAAAGAAATGTACATCAAATATATGCACATATGTACATATACACGTACATATGTATACACCAGTATTCTGCTTCGAGTAAGGTTTTCGGCTCATCGATCTGACACAGTGCAATGCAACTCATACACATGATGTTTACCCGAATAAGCGATACGAGTAAAGCTTTTGTACGTTCGTGGTCAAACGAACAAATGTTTGGTTAGAAAGAAATGTACAAACCAATGATTTGTACATAAGTAGAAATTATCGTTTGATCGATCGGTGTATGAGTTGTACTTAAACAGAAATGATCGTTTGATCGATCGGTGTACGATCATGTACATTTTTAATATGTTTGTCGTATAAATATATGTATGTACATTAAGCCGTATCACGTTATATGGGCAAAAAATAAATAATAGGTTAAAAAAACACGCTTTAATCTTAAAAATCGTACTAAAAATTGAGAAATAATTTAATTAGAAACAAAATGATGAACGAAAATATAAGTATTTAAGGAAAAGCGTGGGGTGCTCAGTATGTCAAAAAATATTTAAAATCGGTGTTTTTTACTAATAATTTTATTTTGACTTTTTTGAGATTTCATATATCGTACTCTTTAATTTCGCAACTAGGTATATTTTTGTACTAGTTGTACGAATCGAATATTTTCATGTTCAAATATTATTGAGCACCCCCACGCTTTTCCTTAAATACTTATATTTTCGTTCATCATTTTGTTTCTAATTAAATTATTTCTCAATTTTTAGTACGATTTTTAAGATTAAAGCGTGTTTTTTAGTTTTTTTAACCTATTATTTATTTTTAACTTTTTAGTGAAATTTTTCATTAAAGGATGTTTTATGCGGACGCAAGAATAAAAGTAAAAATAAGTCTGATGGGATGTGGTGTTCTCCGAAATAGATCTACATACATATCTATTTATAACTTCTACCAAAAATCCCAATATGCAGTAAAGTAAACTAGCTTAATATGCAATAATTTCCAAACCCTTTCATTCAAGGTTTTCCAAACTAGTTTGGAAATACAAAATTTCCCAAACATTTTGTTATATTTTACAATCAGAAAGTGAAGATAAGTTGAGGTGGAGCATTTGAAAATAACAAAAAAAAAGAAACCTTATTGAATAAATTCGAATTTAGACAACAAAGCTCCGAATACGTTTGTAGCGTAATGGTGAGGTATGCTGCCTACGGACCAAGGAGCTCAGGTTCGAGTCCCGAGTGGCGCATTTTTTTTTTTATTTTTTTTTTTTTTTTTTTTTTTTATTTTAGAGAAATTTTTTTCACCTCACGTTTACAAAACATTGTATAAAAATTGCTTTCCAAACATGAAATGCAATTATAGAATTAGGGTTCCTTTTCGTTGATTCAGCACTTACTAATAAATGAATTACAAACAAAACCAGTTCTTGCTTTGCATATATGTATTCACATGCGGCTGATTTCATTGCAAATACAACAAACCCAAAACAGAAAGCTTCAAGCTTCATTTTTGAGTGAATTTATGCATTGAGTTTATCGCCATCGCTATGAGCGATCGCTGGTTGTTGTGCGTTAGTTCGCTCGCTATTTGAGTGGTTATACGTTTTTCTTTGAACATTTGTTTGTGAATGAAGCATAAGGTATAATGTTGAATGTCCTACTATATGATGCCGTTGGGCTGTTGATGTCATGTTTCGAATCCGGAGGAGAATAGAAATAATAGAGAGAACACAATAAAAGTGAATGTATGAAAGATATAATAATTTAGTTAATTTAGTTAAATGTTACAACTTTTAGGATGGGATGAAGTTACATACATACATACATACATACATACATACATACATACATACATACAGGTGAAGCTAATAAAAGCGTGTTAAAAAGTTGAGTGTGTGTCAGTTTTATTTGAACACTTATGTCGAAAAAATATTTTTGGTGTAAAATTTTTTTTTTTAGGCCCGCGTTAAAAACAGCTAAATCGCGTTTTTTGTAATAACTTCCCTATTTGATGTCGGATCTCTATGATCTTAATGTCACAGAAAAGGTCTCGCTCAGCACTATATTTGGCCCATATAAAGTTTCGACCTCAAAGGTTGTCCTGAGTTTTACCTTTAAAAATTTTGGAGTTACTATCCCTAGATTTTTTTATTTTTATCACTAATACAAAGCTCTCAAAAAACCATGAGAAATCCCCGAAAAAAATTTTAGCCTTTATTCACAAACAAAAAAGTTATAACGTTGTAAAATGCATCTTTCATTTGGAGGCCTTATCATGCCTGCCATATTATTAGAATTGAGCGCATTCAAAAAATCTTCATTTTGTTTGCTCTGAATGCCCTTCGATTTCATGATCCAGTTCCGTCCTACTACTCACGTTGCCTTCTTATAAATTTAAAATCCCTGGAATCCAGAAGAACAATTTTATCTCTATCTTTTGTATTTGACATTATATGTGGTGCTGTTGATTGCCCCCTGCTTCTTGAACGGATTGATTTTAACACTCCAGTCAGAGCGTTGCGTAATTTTGACTTGTTTCATATTGCTATTATAAGAAAGCTGTACGTGATTAATGCACCCATAAATCGAGCTCTTACTGAATTCAATACGATCTCTAAAAAATGGGAGATTGATTTTTCTTCCGCCAGGCTTTCGTTCATTAGTATGCTTAATCTTGCTATTAAGTAATGTTAATTCATACCTACATATTTTTATTAAGTTTATAATTTTTAAGCCTTTCTATTAATTATATTAATTATATCCATTAGTCTGTAAGACATTTTGTTTTTGTTGTTTTTTTTTATAAAAAATTACCACAGAGAAACGGCGAAACACGTCAGCTTATACCATGTCTCCACATAACGTGTTTCGCTCTTTTTTCTGCAATCGCTCTCTCAATCTTGTTTCGACTTCAAAACGAGTGCCGAAACTCGCCAATTTCCATGCAAATTTCTGAGAGCGAGTGAAGATTGAAACACTAGTTTCGTTCTCAATCCTCTTGCCAAACGCGATGATATCGATACCTTCTCTAATTTTGTATCGAAAATCTATCGAAATCTCACACAGGCCAAAAGAAAAACGCAAAAATAAGCAAACATACAAACATTTAAGAAGAACAACAAAGAGAAATGTTAAACTGAATCACGATCATCCACGTGGAGACGGGTTATTTAGCGAGATGTTTTGCTAGATGTTTTGTTGGCGAAACAAGTTATGTGGAGACGGGTTTTTAATTTTTGGCTCCAGATTATGATGGCGTCTTTAGAAAATCCGGATTAGCTCCCGTTTTCGAGATATTTAAAAAAGAATCTTCAGTTTTTACATACAAAGCGATCCGATGGGGGGGGGGGGGCGTATGAGTAACTATTGTTGAGGTAATAAAAATAAAGAAAAGGGGAAAAAACTGCTTTTAGTATCGTTTATAGTATATACGTATATATATGTATATAAAATGCATATGAGAGGGAAGAGAATGCCCTGCACATAAATTCCAATTTGTTTTAAACGTTCGAAACCTGCACTGAAAAAACAACTTGCTCAGATTATGGAAAAATGGGAATGTTTCGGCGCTAAAGACATATTTTCATTGTTTTGATGTACAATTTTCTTTAAATCAAGGAATAAAAACCACGTTTTGAAAGAAATTTGTATTCAAAACAATGAAATGATTACCATTTTTCCATAACTGAGTAATTTTTTTTTGAGTGTGAGCAAAGTAATATAAGCGACGAAGAATTCACTTTCAGAGCTCGGAAACTTCTTTCATAAATATCTCAAAATTTGGAGGCATCGTCATTTTCGGTCTCGGTTATCATAGACAAGAAGATGTTTTCGGGATTAAAGTAAAATGCGTTGTTTTCAATTGTAGGCTGAATAATTAACTGCATTTCTAGGGGCGGACGACGCACCCAGCGCAAGTATTGATAACACATTTAGACTTCCGCTGTCTCTTTAGGCGCGTATAATTTTACAACGAACTCTAGCAGTTTTTCTAAATAACTTGGATGATTTTACGATACGCACGGATGCAGAAATCGTGAAGCCGTTGTAAGCCAGCGCGCTGTGCTTAAAGGTCCCACTTGAATACTTGCCAAATCTTCACTACAGCCATTATCATTCAATATAAATAACGTTGATCAGCACGAATAGTCCAATCATCAATAATTTTTTGCATATCATGTGTCCAGTATTGGTAGCTGTTCCATCGCGGTACAGCATACTCAAGTCAAGCGAGGACTTAGAATACTTTTTAATCAAAAACTAATACTATATGGCGTTACTGCCTCATATAAATAAGAACTTGGGATAATTTTTCAAAAAACACAGGTTCCCTGATTTTAAAACGGTATAACTTTTTTGTTTGTGAATAAAGGCTACAACGTTTTTAGCGGTGTCCTCATGGTTTTTTGAGAGCTTTGTAATAGTGATAAAAATAAAAAAATCTAGGGATAGTAACTCCAAAACTTTTAAAGGTAAAACTCAGAACAACCTTTGAGGCAGTGATGGTAGATACTTTTTTGGAAATTCCCTACAGAGCAAGAAAAAAATCCCTACTTTTCCCTACGCTTGTTTCAAATTTTCCCTACGTAATTCCCTAAACTTTTTTTTAGTTATTTCCATGCTAGAACAATGAAAAAACCGCACGGTAGTAGATGAACGTCTTTTCTTTTATTAAATAATGAAAATCGGCTGTTCTACTGCATACTGCATACACACTGGCTCTCAAAGAAATCAAAAAAATTACAATACAATACTGATGATTTACTGTTTTGAACAATTATTATAATAAAAAATATATGTATTAATGCGTTGTATTAGTCCGGGATACGGCAGAACAAATATATCCCCTCATCTGTTATTTGCCAATGGACAGTGGTAACTGACAGATCCTAAGCTTACACATCGCACATGGGTTGCCTAGCTAAAACGCGTACGAAAGGTACTAAATATTTAAAACAAAAACTAAAATTTTTAGGTATACTCCCCTCATCTGTTATTTACAAAAACGATACACCAGACGAAAGAGGGCAATGAGGAGAATCCGAAAAACATGGGTTGCCTATCAAAATCTGGGGCAAACTGGAGGGTTGCCAGCTTTGAAAAGTGCCTGAGTGATTTCTAAATAAAGGAAAAAAAGGGTTAAAAACATGTCGTATAGAAATATGTTGTTAGGAAACTTATAAAGGTTGTTCTCTCTGTGTGATTTTGGCCTGGCAAATTTGCCGAGATGACATAAGTGTGATAAATTTTCCGAGCACAACAACAAAATACATGTCTTGTCAAATTTGGAGGTTCGGCAAATTTCTCATACCCCAACCCGTGATATTTGATATCATGAGAAAAATATCACGGGAAATGCAACCATGTTATTACATTCACAATAGTCTTCTATGAGAGGTGAGTGTGAATTTATGTTTCTAGCTCTTTTTTTTAAGTAGTTTATTTTATTCAGATAAAAAATTAATTAATCCGAAATTGAAGCAAGCAAAGCAAAGCGACAACAGTCGTATAAAGAGTGGAAAGAATATGACTAACATGCTAGTTCACAATGAAGTCAGTTAGAATTTTATTTTCTTAAAGGTGCGCTCTCTCTGTGTGGCAAATTTCTCAAGATTTCATGATATCTCGGCAAAAAGATTAGACACAGAGAACAACCTTATAGTAAAATTTCACGAACTTTAATTTCGTGGAATACTTTAACCGCTAACACCTCCACGAAAAGGTTGTTTTGACCCCCCTTTTTTTAAATCCGAAAAAATACTATTTATTTTGAAGGTCGATAGAGGATTGAAATATTCCAGAAAATTATTGGCCTTAAAATTTCACTAGGGGTCCCCTCAGACAAAATCTTTGTATAAATAACCCAAAAGACCACAGAAAGCAAAAAACATATACCCTTGTTTTTACTTGAAATAATACAAAGGAATATGTTTTTTGTTTTCTGTGGTCTTTTGGGTTATTTATACAAAGATTTTGTCTGAGGGGACCCCTAGTGAAATTTTATGGCCAATAATTTTCTAGAATATTTCAATCCTCTATCGACCTTCAAAATAAATTTTTTCGGACTTTAAAAAAAGGGGGGTCAAAACGACCCTTCGTGGAGGTGTTAGCGGGTTAAAGTATTCCACGAAATTAAAGTTCGTGAAATTTTACTATAAGTTTCCTAACAACAAAAAACATATTCCCTTGTTTTTACTTGAAATAATACAAAGGAATATGTTTTTTTGTTTTCTGTGGTCTTTTGGGTTATTTATACAAAGATTTTGTCTGAGGGGACCCCTAGTGAAATTTTATGGCCAATAATTTTCTAGAATATTTCAATCCTCTATCGACCTTCAAAATAAATTTTTTCGGACTTTAAAAAAAGGGGGGTCAAAACGACCCTTTCTGGTATTCTACAAGGTTTTTTGTGTGAAGGAGATGGTCAAATACAGTTTTGTGTTGGTGTAAGCGAGCAAGCTATATTGAAACAAGTAAGGAAGTCTAAGTTCGAGTGGAATCGAACATTAGATACTCAGCTGTATGCTTTCATTGTTTGTTTGCGTTGGAGGGAAATACGATGTGATTTATATAAAGCGAGTGCTGCATAAAATAGGCGTAGCCACGGCCATTTTCAAAATTTTTATCAGTCATCCAACTAAGCATATGAATATTATTCTTTGTGCAAAATTTCATTCCTTTATGCCTTTTAGTTACAAAGACTTCACGTTACAAATTCCAAAAGGGTGTTCCAGAAATATCTTTGTTAAAAAGTAGGCGTGGTAATAAACCGATTTCAATACATTTTTGCGTGTCTATTAACACAAGTTATAAAAGTGTATAAACCAAGTTTCGTCATAATATCTCAGTTATTTGTCGAGTAATAGGCTCGTAGATTTCTTTGTATAAAAAGAGGCGGTGCCACGCCCATTTTCCAAACTTTTTTTATTTTTTGTTTTCGGTCTATTGTAGAACTCATGTCACAAAATGTCAATGAATTATCTTTATATTTCACAGAGATATCGCTAAAAATAGTTTTATTAAGTCACTTTATAATACCCATATATAAAAGAGGGCGTGGTCGTCAACCGATTTTGGTAATTTTTCGTCCAGACATTTGGCTAAGTAAATATATCACGCGTACCAAATTTCATCGATATATCTTTAACGGTTTCTGAGTTATGGCTTATAAAACTTTCAATATTTGCCCCTTAATAAGTGGGCGTGGCACCGCCCATTTTCCAAAATTTGTGTATTTTTTGTTTTATGTCCGTAGTTGGACTCCTCCCACAAAATTTCAGTGATAGATCTTTATATTTGACAGAGATATCGCTTAAAATGTTTTTATTAGGCCCCTTTATAGTTCCCATATATAAATGTGGGCGTGGCTGTCAACCGATTTTGATAATTTTCCACCAAAACATTTCTCTAATTAAGCAAATTACGCATACGAAATTTCATCGATTTCTGAGTTATGGCTTATAAAACTTTCAATATTTGCCCCTTAATAAGTGGGCGTGGCACCGCCCATTTTCCAAAACTTCATCAAATATCTTCCTATGGGCCTGAGCTCAATTCGTGGGTAAAATTTTATCACTCTAGCTATATTAGTGGCTGAGATACCAAATTTCCGATTTTTTCTATATAGGAAAAGTGGGCGTGGTCATGGTTCGATATCGCCCATTTTCAATACCAACCGTCCCAATCTCGATACCAACTTGCATTTCAAATTTCATCAAAATATCTCAATTTTTATGCGAGGACGGACGGACGGACGGACGGACATGGCTCAATCGATTTCTCTTTTCACCGTGATCATTTTGATATATATAAGTCCATATCTATCTCGATTATTTCATTATGTTACAAACCACCGTTATGAAATCAAAATTATAATACTCTGTGTACTAGTACAGCTGAGTATAAAAACCAAACGAAATACCAACAAAATACCATCTAGTTGGTCGTAAAGCCCTATACGCAGCTCCCAAGAAAACTAAAAACTCTATGTAATTTGACGTACAAGAAATGCTCAAGAAAAATTTCTTTCGTCATATTTTCTTTTGCGGTACGCAGTTCTAAAGAAATTCTACTACTATTTTTTTAAGATTTTTTAGAAAAAGTACACAACTGAACTCTGGTTATGCCAAGAAATAATGAATTTTCTATTATTTCTTCAAGAAAATTTGACAGAAGAGGTAAATAAACTCAAATGTGACAATTCGTTTGAAAATATAATTACTTTCCTACTACCATTTCAACGCTCAAGAAATAATGCAAATTTTTTCTTGAGCGTTTTCTTGAGAGCTGCGGAGAGGCCTTAAGGGGAAAAAAATTCAGAGCTAAGAGCGTAGCCAGAAAAAAAATCTTTTGCTCCGATGCCCTGATTAAAAGTATCGTGTTATTAGATAGTTCACTATACGGTATTCCCTCTCCAATTACGTCATTGAAGGGTTCGCGATTTAACTCGTCTTCGTAGCATTTTCATTATTCAGATCGACAGTCAGTGTTGAAGTGAAAAAAAGTTGAATTGAAATTTTGATTTGACTTTGCCAAAAAATCCCTACATTTAGTTATTTTATAAAAATCTGTCCTTCTTTCCCTACGCTCACTTTTTTCCGACTAAAATCCCTACATGTAGGGAATTTTCCCTACGTATCACATCACTGCTTTGAGGTCGAAACTTTATATGGGCCAAATATAGTGCTCGGCGATACCTTTTCAGCGACATTAAGATGATAGAGATCCGACATCAAATAAGGAAGTTATTACAAAAAACGCGATTTAGCTGTTTTTAACGCGGGCCTGAAAAAAAAAATTTTACACCAAAAATATTTTTTCGACATAAGTGTTCAAATAAAACTGACACACGCAAAACTTTTTTTCGTGATACGGCTTAATGTACATACATATATACATATGTATGTATGTATGCTGGATTTAGTTTTAAAGCCGTTTTTCTTGCATTTTCAATTCATTATTTTCTGTTATCTTTGTATGAGTGCGGATAAGCCGCTTTATTTTACATATCAAAAATTTAAATAAACGATTAAAAACTTTTCAAAGCGATAAAATGAAAAATCAATTTGTTTTTATTTTCATTAGTAGATACTTTTTTATTCCATTTTTAATATAAAATTAGAAAAGCTATTATATAAAAGGAAAAAATTCGTGCATACAAATTAGGCATTACTTATTTCATTTATTTATTCTTGTTTTGATCAATACTGTTTTATTTCATTTTTAATAGAAAACTAGAAGTTATTATATAAAAGGAAAAAAATCGTGCATACAAATTAGGCATTATTTCATTTCTTTATTCTTGTTTTCATTAATACTTTTTTATTTAATTTTTAATATTAAATTAGAAAAATTAATATATAAAAGGAGAAACTTCGTGCTTACGTATTATGTAAAATATTTTCTGTGATTTTTTGCTGATCAAATGTTTAAATATGTTTTTTGATATAGGCTGTTTTGATCTATTGTGTGCACAGTGCAAAGTCAAACGCAATAACTTCCACTTTCTGCCCAACGTTTCGCTAAACTCCTTAGCATCATCAGGGGCGAATCTTTATTTAAAAACAACATAAATCAGAAAAAAACCAAATTTATAGTATTACTATACATATGACGTTATTTTAACAACAAATTTTTTAAACATAATACACGAAAGAAATATAAACTTACATGAATTTTTTTTTTTTTTTTTTTTTCACCTAGCACTTGATCACATTTAATTACATTAAATTACATAAATACATTGATATATAAAAACATAAATTTGTCAAGTTATATATGAAAATGGTACCATTAACTCAGGTACACTTGTCCTTAACTAAATACATATTATTCTCATTTCACATGGACATACAGCTGACTTTGAGAATACAAAAATAATAGACGTTGAAAAGAAAGAGAAAACAAGGTTTACGTTAGAGAGCTTGCACATCTTAAAAAATAGAGAGAGAACGATAAACAAAAAAGCAGACACCGAACAGCGTTTCCACATTTGGTACTCTCGTACCAAAACTGGTACTTTGAAAACGATTTGGTACGTTGGTACTTTGCTTTTGATTTTGGTACTTTTTCTTTAAGCATAGTACTGAGTTCGAGTTTCACGTGAAACTGCTGTCAAAATCCATACAAACAAACTGGCTGTGAAACATGTGTGAAATTTCACAGATATTTCACGACAAAGTTGTACCGAGTTCCTGCCGTGAAAACGTTGCCCAACATGCTAGCAACATCATGCCAGCAAAATTTTTTCACGCCAATTTAAATAGACAACGCCATTTATTTTCGAGTGAAAAGTGACATTTGTTGAAATTGGAATTTTTATTTTGTATAAAATTTTTTTATTCGCCAAAATTTGAAAGATGGTTTTGAGGCGATGCTCCAATTTTTTTTCTTTTTGACAAAAAAAATTTCTTGAAACATTTCACGGCAAAATAAATGCATGATAATAATAACTAGTATCGCCGGTGGTCGAAATTCGACCATGCAATTTATTTTTTCAACTTTGTATTGGTACAAAAATTATTCCTTTTCGCGGAGATAAGCAACACTTTCCAAATTCCAGTTCTACCGCAACACTGATTTGCCCTTTTGATCACGGTCCGACGCGAAATCATGGTCAAAATCTAGGCAGATCTAGGAAGGTAGGCCCGGTGGTGAGCGCTTTTAAATTAAAGCGACTCTTCAACTGTGTTTACGATATTTGTAAACACGTTTACGATATCTATTTATCTTAACTAAAAATTTTATTTATTAATTATAAAGAAATTAAATAATTTATAGAAAAAATTATATGCCTATGTACTGCTCCTCACTCATACGGACACATCCATATCAATTTTATGTGGATATGAGTATGTTAAATGTGCAAAACAGCCTGGCAATTGTTTGTATGGAAAAAATGTTAGCCTATTAATATATAGATAATACAATGGCGCTATTATAACTCTGACGAGTTTTATGGCCGAGCTTCTCTCCCAATTCGAGGTGTGCTCCTTTTTGTTTTTCCTACTAATTGGGTGGACCTACAGTTTTATGCCGGCTCCGAACGGCGAATGCATTTTTTGTGAGAAGCTTTTTCATGGCAGAAATACACTCGGAGGGTATGCCGTCCACTGCCGAGAGGTGACCGCTGCTCTTAAAAAACCCAATAATTGGATTTTTACTAATTAGAAAAATTGTTTTGGTGTTTTTGTTCGGGTCGTGATTTGAACCCGAGACCTCTGGCACAGTAGGCGAGCACCCTACCCCACTGCACTGCAATGCATGTTGTTGGCGAAATTTCACGGCTGTGAACTCAGTACTAAGCTTTAAAAGCAAAGGTTTGGGAAACAATGTTTATTTATTTCCATCAATTTTTTTTATTTTTCTATATATTATTTTTGTTCGTCCACTAAAAGAACAATAATTATCTTGATTAATTACATCGGCAACACGCGATAGGTGAAGAAAGAAGTAGATGTTATGAAATCGATACAATTCTTGATCACTAGCATGACCCAACTATACCGGTGTAGCATTATGCCACCGTGTATTTTGTTAGAGCTTTTCGGCAAGTACCTAGTTGGCAAAATTAGCAAACGAATTGTATGGAGGGAATAACCGGTTGCCAAAAAAAACTTTTGTCCTTTTTACTGAAAATAGCAATTATACTTAGCCTTTTCAACATCATTGCTTGTAAAGAAAAAAAGTTTTTTGGCTCTGAAATTTTTTTAATTTTGAGTTGTGTCAATTTATGATTTAGGTAGCGATATATTGAGGTTTGTTTTCCATTAAAATACAATAAATGAAAAAAAAAAAAAACATTTGTCTACTGCGACTGTTACCACGGAAAATATGTTTGGTACTCTCAAAAGGAATTTGGTACGTTTTTTGGTACGAAGAAAAATTTGTTAGTGGCATCACTGACACCGAATGCATTGCAGCTACTTACCTCCTTTGTTTATAAATGAGAATTATATGTATTTAGTTAAGGACAAGTGTACCTGAGTTAATGGTACCATTTTCATATATAACTTGACAAATTTATGTTTTTATATATCAATGTATTTATGTAATTTAATGTAATTAAATGTGATCAAGTGCTAGGTGAAAAAAAAAAAAATCATGTAAGTTTATATTTCTTTCGTGTGTTATGTTTAAAAAATTTGTTGTTAAAATAACATCATATGTATAGTAATACTACAATAATTTTGTTTTTTTTCTGATTTATGTTGTTTTTAAATAAAGATTCGCCCCTGATGATGCTAAGGAGTTTAGCGAAACGTTGGGCAGAAAGTGGAAGTTATTGCGTTTGACTTTGCACTGTGCACACAATAGATCAAAACAGCCTATATCAAAAAACGTAAAATATTTTCATTTCTTAAAACTAAATTTAAAAAAAGCATATTGTCTATAAGCGCAGAAGCTAGGCGGTTGCGCTTTTCGACTATTATATTACCAGGAAGTGAAAATGTGCGCTCACTTGCTGCACTGCTAGCTGGAATGGATAATATTTTAACGGCAAAATTATAAAGAGTTGGAAACTCATTTTTATGATTTTCCCACCACTGCATGGCATCAAAATTATTTTCGAAGGATGTTTGCCAATCGGTAACATTTTTCTCTATGGCAAAATGAGGTAGAAAATTTTGGCATGTTGAAAAAAAAACCTATTTTGCTGTGCCAAACGGAAGAGAAAATTTTGACAGGTACAAAGATACACATGTACAAATTCATTAATTTGACACCCGTTTTCGTCTTCAATTTCACAAAAAACTTCCCACACTTCACTGCGGCCTTTTCTTTTATCAGATTTTTTGTAAACACCACTTTTAAGTTTTTCGTACAGTCGAATGATCGTATAAACATGCAATGATCGCGATCGATCAACTGATCGATCGGTTCATTATAGTATGTACATATGTATACTCGTGCGATCATACAGCGGTCGTATCGTTCAACCTGTACATATGTTTGTTTCAAACCAAACCGTTCGGTCGCTGTGTTGTTTAGTATGAAACCATACAAACGAGCTGTAGCTCGTACGTTTACGGTTTGCCGGGTATCAAACGTACGTACACAATGAGTTGTATGCTATACCCGAACTTCAAACTGATCGAAGCAGAACTCTGGTATACACTCAAATAAAAGATGCTACACCTCCCCGTAGCCACCCTCACTCTACCCGAAAAAGATGCTACATCTCCCCGTAGCCAAACCCACTCCAATTCCCTCCAAAAAAGCAACTCGCCTTCCCCTCTCCCAACAAAGCTTAAACAACAATGAAAAAAAAAATTGTCTAATGTGACAATATGTTGTCTTCCACCCTCAAATTGTTTCACAGTGTAATCGAAAGCCACAGCATCGCGTGGCATGGTTTACTAGTTAATAATATTACGTAATTTTTGCTGCAAAATATGACAGTGACTTCGCAATTATACTTTAGATTTGATCTCAAACTAATCTTGAGTATTTTAGATCTTGTAGAATGGTTTGTATGTTATTAAACCATTTAATAAAATGCACACCAATATTTCAACGCTAAATATGCAAATAATTCCATTCTCACCCCTTTTCAAATATCTATATATACACTGAGAGAAAAAAAATATATGGAGGGGTCAAAGAAATTGTTTACCTATTTTGAACACTACTTTCTTTGTTTTGAGTAAATTTTCCTTAAAACATGTTAAAAGGTTTATAAAATATTGTTGTTACATGCGTTACCATGGTTTCATATACTTGTTTTGAAAAAATTCATACATTAAAATAATGAAAAATTCTTTAAGCGCCATTCCATTCCCAACTTTCCTTGTTTTGAAGAATTGATTTCTTTAATTTTGAGAAATTAAATTCCCATACAAATCCCCATGGCAACGAATTTGTTTGAATGTTTTTTTATGTTTTTTCCACATTTTTGAGAAAATTTACACAAAACAAAGAAAATTTTGGGACGCGTGTTCAAAATAAGGAAAATTATGTCTTTGATCGAGAGAAATTTTTTTTTTGAGTGTATAAAAATGATTTGGTATTTAATTGTAACGCTAAAACTTGAAAACGGCTGAACCAAATCAAATACTTCCTTAGGGGGGTTTGTTTGTTGTTACCTCGCGAAGGTTTAGTCGAAGAAAAAATTAAAAAATGTTAGGGGGGCGTGGCACCTCCCATACAACCTTAATTTTTAAAGCTGATTATCTCTAAAACAGTTCGAGGTAGGGCGCTGAAAATTGGTATAAAGGTAGGTGATATCAAAACCCTTCTCACTCAGAAAAGTGGGGGTTATCAGAAAAGGGGGCGTGGCACCTCCCATACAACCTTAACTTTTACAGCTGATTATCTCTAAAACAGTTTAAGGCAGGGAGCTGAAAATTGGTATAGAGGTAGGTGATATCAAAACCCTTCTCACTCAGAAAATTGGGGGTTATCAGAAAAGGGGGGGTGTCACCTCCCATACAAACTTAATTTCTCATGCTGAATATCTCTAAAATTGTTCACGCTAGGGACTTGGAAATTGGTGTGGAGATAAACGATAACAATTCCATATTAACGCAAAATAATAGGAGTTATACGAAAAGGGGGCGTGGCACCTCCCAACAACACTTAATTTTTTTAAGCTGAATATCTTTAAAAGGATTTAAGTCAGGGTGCTGGAAATTGGTACAGAGCTATATGATATAAAAACAATTTTTGCGCATAAAAGTTTAGGTTATCGGAAAAGGGGGCGTGGCACCTCCCATACAAACTTAATTTTTCAAGCTGAATATCTATAAAAGCGTTTAAGGTTGGGACCTGAAAATTGATCAGGAGATTAATGATATCAGTAGCATGCTTATGAAAAAAAACAGTAGTTTTGGGAAAAGGGGGCGTGCAACCTCCCATGCGTTCTTAATTTTAAAGGCCAAATATCCCTAAAAGCGTTCATGGCATGTACATAGAAATCACTATGAGGATATACGACGATACCATGTTCACCCAAAAAAAAATTTTTTTTCGAAAAATGGGGCATTGCACCTCCCATACGTACTAAACTTTTGAGGCTGAATATATCTAAAGGGGTTGGAGGAGGGGCCTAAAAATCATTATGGAGGTATACTATATCAATACCCTTGGTTACTTAGTTAAAATAGCCAATACTCAGTGAGAATAAATATCCGGAACAGAAAACTAAAAATGTTCTGTATCGTGCAGCCTTAAACTGAATACTAAAATTATATATTTTTGAAGTTGTATACACAATGAAGTAGTGAAATATCGTTAATTTTCTATTAAAAATAATACCGGTGTAATAACAATTTTTGAAATGAAATTAATAAAAAAATCTATTTTGGGCAGAACGAAGTTTGCCGGGTCAGCTAGTTATTATATATTTTTAATATTTTCCCACATATGTTAAATTTATTGCATATACTTTGCGCTTGCCCCAGTGTAGCGCAAATCTCTCTCCCATCACTAATAGAATCTCACATAAACTCTTGCCGTACCAGGGATGCCACTAAGACAATTATTTTCCTACCAAAAACCTACCAAAATGGCTTCGAGCCTACAAATTTTTTTTATTTTTTTTTTTTAATGTGAGATTTAACCATATTCAACAAATTCATTTAGGGTAACTATGCCAGTAACTGACCACCCTGCAGTAACAGGAGACTTTTGTTTTTTTTAACCGCTTAAAATGAAAAAAAAAACTATAAATATATTTTTTTTTTATTTTTAAAACTTTAGTATTAAATTTAATATTATTTGTACAAATTTCAATTAATTTTAGAATGAGTGATAAAAATGTGAAGGAAAAGAGGAGGAAGCAGCAGTTTCCAGATAAACAAAAACTTGAAGCTCGAAGAAAACGTTTCTATGTTAGTTGAATGAAGGCAAAACCTACCAAAATTCAAATCGTCCTACCAACCTACCAAAAGGAATAAAACCTACCAGTTTTGGTAGGAAAAGCCCAAAAGTGGCATCCCTGTGCCGTACCCTGCCATTAGTTTTTCAAAGCACATCCCTCCATATATATTTTTGATTGCAGCCGAATTTAGATGACACAGTCCAACAACTTTACAAAAAATTTACCCAACACGAACAAATGCTAGTATGTAATTATGAATGAATATTAAGGTGGAGTGAAAACACAAAATTTTATAGCGATAGGACGACGTTTTGAACTGCCCCCAGCCCCCAGCCCACAGGCTTATTTCTGGGCTAGAAAGGTGCCGTTCTGGCTTTGGAACAAATTGAATTTCCAAAAAAAAAGTTTCACTCCACCTTAATGAATATGCTTGCCAGACTAACTTTGTTGAACAGAGTACTAGTGCAAAGGGTGTGAGTTTTTTTCTAGATTGGCTTAAAGTTTTACAGTTTTAGCTGGAGGTGCAATTTCTTTATCGAAATGACTTCAAATGAAATTTTTCAGCTCGTACTTCTTCTACAGAATTTAATAAGCAATTTCTTTACGGTGGGCCAAGGAGATTTGTAACTGCTATCTTGAAGCATCCAAACACTTCTAAACCTTTAATAGAATTAGGCAAAGAATTCCAAGTTCTCACAGCACTAACAAAAAACTGTCTAGAAGCTGTTAAAGTTGTATACTTAGGTATAGTTAAATTACGCGTGCGAGACGATTGGACAAGCTTCAGTTTCTTAATAATTTAAATAAAAATAACACGTCACGGATCTTCAGGTAGCTTTCTAGGCGGCAGTTTAAGATGTTAATCGTGAACGCTGAAATATGGTCATACTTTCTTTTACCATAAATAAATCTTGCAGCGTTGTTTAACGTAAGATTTAGCTTGTACATAGATTCACAGTACAAATTGCCATAAACCAATTCAAAATACGTAATGTTGGGAACGATAAGTGCCTGCACCAGTTTTAGTTTTGTTTTAGTTGGCAGACAGTGACATGTATGCCACAAATTCCTCAAAATAAAATAGATTTTGGATATGCAGTGGTTAATGTGATCTCTACACGTTAAGTGAGTATTCATTTTAAAACCAAGATTCGTCATAACCGATTGGAAATTCAGCTGTGCATCCCCCAACATTAATGGTGCAATATAACTCAAATCGGTTGTATCAAATGATATGGGTAATACCTGTGTTTTGGCTGCATTCAGACAGAGGCCATTAGATTTCGACCAGTTAACAATTCTTGTAAGATCCTCATTCATTCTATACACCAAATCCTCGAAAAGACCGATAGGACGCGAGAAATATATCTGAGTATGGTTCGCATATAAGTGAATATGGGAGTTTTGGCAGCAGTGAACTATATCATTCACAAACATACTAAAAAGAATAGGACCTATAATAGAGCGCTGGGGGACCCCTGAATTGATTTTTCTACGACCAGAAAAGACTTCACCGCACTGTACTTGTTGACATCTACTTGACAGATAGTCGTTCATTAACTTGAGAGAAGTAGAGCTGAAACCGAAATAATACCTCAATTTTAAAAGGAGAATATCGTGCCTAACAGTATCAAAAGCTTTATAAAAATCCAAAAGCACTAAAATTGTGAGTAATTTCCTATCAAACGCGGGACGGATATCTTCCATGACTTTTAAAACCGCCGTCGAACAACTGTGCATGGATCGGAAACCAGATTGAAACTCGCTTAATAGACTGTGTTTATTTAGATGAATAATTATTTGACTGGATATTAGTTTTTCAAAAATTTTCTATAAGGCTGATAAAATGCTAATGGGTCTAAAATCCTGAGGAGAATCACCTGCATTATTTTTAGCTATCGGAATAACATTGGCGACTTTCCATTGTTTGGGAAATGTAGAGGAGGTTAGGGAATGATTGAAGATATGTGTAAGTGAGGGTAACACAAATGGGAGAATAAGTTTTAAAAATGGTATACTAACTCCATCCTCTCCGATAGCATTAAATTTAATCGTAAACACGCATTTTGCAACGTCATCCTCTGTAGTTGCGTCAAATGAAAATTCGTAGGCTCTATTATACTCAAGGCTTTGGTCAATAGAAAATGGATTCGGGTCAGCCATTGTAAACCCACTAATAAAATAGTCGTTCATTACATTGGCATCAATCGTACAGCTTTTCGCATCCTTAGCACCTACTCCCATTGTCTTTAGATTTTTCCATAATACCTTTGGGGACAAGTCAGTATTGAGCTTATTTTTCAAATATCTTTTTTTTTTTATTATGGCAGTATTTCGTAGATCTTTATAGGTATACCAACGCTCAGTAGTAGGGCTTTGTTTCCAGTACTTATATGCCCTAGATCGATCTTTCATAAGATTTAATATATTTTTGGTTAGCCAAGATTTTTTACTGTGATTTATACGTATACTTCGTATTCGCACATATTTGTCAAACAGATATTTAACAAGCACAGTGAAATGAGTCAATTTGTCATCAATGTTTGATAAGAACCAGCAGCGATTAGAGTCCAGGGAGGCTGTTTCATTAGCTAATGAACACATATCAATATCTTTGAAGTCCCTCAATGTTATGTTGGGGTTCGAGTTCTTTAAAAAAAAAAATGCAATATTAAGAGATATGAATATGAGTTCATGATCTGAAACTCCATCAAGGTGAAACTGGTCAACATGATTTATTCTTCTGCTAACACTTACTCCGAAAATATCTAGCAAGCTACTGTTAAACAGTGTTATTAAAATTTATTCATTAACTTTATTGTTTTTATGTATTTTATTTGTTTCATTTTAAAATACAATTAAGGCGGTTTAGAACTGAACGATCGTTCAATCTATGAAAATATTAGTATTTACCGCCACCCACATAAAATATTGTCAATGCGTTGTAGAACTGACTGTTCGTTCACTCTATGAAAATAGTAGTATCCATGGCGTGCCGTGTAGAGCACTCCCAGTACTTTGCCTTTGTAAATACCGAATCCAAACTTAGTATCAAATGATGTTATATGTAAGTTTTCTGTTTTCAAGTGCCTGTAATCGGTTATGTCGTATTGCACAGGAATTGCACCAGATTTCGTCATTTTATATCCCGAGTGTCTTTCGTTTAAACTCCAACCGATCACATTTATATTAACGTTATCCGGCAGGGGATCTCTCAACAAGGCTATTGTTGAAATCCAGACGTTATACCCCAAATTTTCATCTAGTTCGGCAATTCCAATAGAGCCAATATCTGGAAGATCCACATGATGTTTGTCTTTAACAGGGTGACGTTCTTCATACATAAAGTTTTTCAATTGAGAAACACCGGCCATCACGGTGACATTTTCATGCTGAAGCGGGTGCAAATTAGTAGTAATTACATACTTTGTAGTAAGTAATGCACCTGCAGCGTAAAATTCGCTTCCATTATATACTGCCACCAAATATGTGGCTTCCCCTTGCTGGAGCCTTCTATGACAATTACCACGTAACATTGCCAACACAACAGCGGGCAGCATTGACAAAAGCGCAAAAATTATACCGATATTCATTTTGTTGTTAACTTCACTACTTATGAAGTATTAGGGAGAAATTTTCGCCCTAATATACTAAAATCCAGCAAAGGTTTTGAAGCAAATGCATAAAATTTAACTACTTGGAAACAACTGAACAAACAAATAATTTATATCACTTTGAATAAGTTCCAATAAACTAAGTACACGTATCTATACACATTTGCAGGGAATTAAACGAAAAACAAGTAAAGCTGATTCCACATAAAACTTTTTCCGCTTTGCGTTACGCCGCTTTCTATGTCAAACAACGCAAAACTGAAAAACTATGCCACAATGAACGCTGCAACATCACTCAAAAAATATTTATTTTCTGAAAAATCTTTCATTCTCCGTTTTATTTACAAAAAAGTAAATAAGAAAATAAAAATCTATTAAATTATTTTTCAATTGTGGGAAATTTAAATTTGTTTATTTACATTGGAATTAAAGTGAAACTGAAAAAAAAATTCAACGCCCCCAAAAGTTGAGATTTGGGAAACTTTGTGCTTTACGTAACTTCGGCGTTGCGTTACTTTTTGTTATGTGAGAAACCTCATATAGATACATGTATTTTAATCTCAGCTGTCACGCAGAAAGTGTCACGTAGCGCAACACAAAGTTCTATGTGGAATCAGCTTAAAGCCGCGACTGACTTCGGTCGCACCGAAGCTTTCATGCCTTCATGAATGGCGAAATGAAATGTTAATTGATCTGATTTTCAATATTTTGTGCTGCCAATTTTGTGGCTTATGCATATAAAGATCTATTAGACAAAATTTGCTTCATCGACTCCGCTCGTGACTCTGACAACCAGAGTTGTAATTATTATAAGAGAAAAAATAAAAAACAAAAAATAATTATTATTGAAAGAAACATATTTTAAAAGCAGGGCTGCTCAACGCTCTTGTATTGAAAGTACAAAGCTCAATACATCTACAAATTTTGTATATGCACTGAAACATTTTTTTGCTCATTTAAATTTTTTTATGAATTCCAATAAAATATTATTTTAGAATTTATTTTCAAATGGTAGTATCAAATACATACAAATTTTTTTATTTTTTATATGAAAATATTTTTAATACCAATTTTTTACAGTGCTTTCATCATTGTTTATACTATATAGTTTGGTCACTCAAATGGTCTTCTTCTTGTTCATTTTTAAAAATGCATTTGCATTTGTGCGAAAATTGAGAGAATGAAGGAATCAATGCTGTGCAATTTCGTAGAATTGCTGTTACTACTAAAATGGGAGCAAATTAGTTAGGATTTACTCCGTTTCTACTGAATTTGTTTCTTGACAACGAAACGATTTTAATAAAAATATATCGCACCCTAAATCATAAAGTGACACAATTCAAAATTTTTTTAAATCGACTTTTCTAGCGATTGCCAACAAAAAAACTTTTCATTCGGGTCTCTCTTGACTGAAAAATAGCCATTATACGTCGCCTTTTGCCATGTCATTGCTTGTAAAGGAAAAAAGTTTTTTGCCTCCTGCAAATTTTTGAATTTTGAGTTGTGCCACTTTATGATTTAGGGTGCGATATACATATATTAATTTTTTTGGTCATATCGGTCCAAGTGCGCACAAAATAACAGATAAATGTGCAGAACTAACATTAAAATAATATTGAGTTTTGCTGTTAACTTCACATTTTTAACTAGATAATTTTGCAATTTAAGCTAGTTAAATTTACACGAAATGGTCGCGTTAAATTAGCAATAATATCTTTTTGATTTTACCTTAAATTTATTGTTAAATTAACTGGATTGATTTTACAATTTACAAAAATACAATATATGTATGTACATTCAATAAAAGAAGGTGCTTCGGTATTTGGAGATATGGGAGGATATCCTCCTGGTAAAATTGCAAACTATGAGGAGAAAGAAGAAAATATTTTACATTAAAAACTTTTAGAAATAAAAATACGTTTCACCTTTAACTCGCCTACAAACTGAAAGTATAAATGGAAATGCCATTATCACGCACTTCCAATGAAGCTAAACTCTTCCCACGGCACCAGATTTTCTTTTTATTTAAAAAATAATAATTCCGTTTTGCACGAAAAGCAGAACTCCAAATGTTCAAAAAAAATTGTGTATGTTTCAAAATAGTTTTGCCGTCCTTTTTTTTTTAATTTTTAAGTTTATATTGACACTATTATGTTAAATAAACCAAATTCCAAATGACATTTAGGAATAAAATTTTATATTTGATATGATTCATTCATTATTTTAAAATTGCCTAATGTTGCATCAACACTAAAATTTGGATGAATTTACCAAAATGTCAAAAGACGTTTTAAAAGCTAAAATCACGTTCCAAAAATCGTGAAAAAAATGGTTGATGTTATATGTGTAAAGATCGATCGTGTTAATCTTACATGAATTAAAATTTGCATACACGCGAACGAAGTAGTAAAGGCATTGGTATCCGTATATTCCCTTTTCTATATTTCTAGTAAAAATGTAGTAGTAGAACAGTACGAGAAAGTGCAACCCTGCTTATACGAAAATGTTCAAAAGGAAAGAAAAAAATTTGAATTCAAACGGCCATTTTGCATGGCGAAACCCAACAAACATTTAGGTTAGATATCGGTTTGAGAATGACTCAAGAACTAGCACTTTTCTAAAATCTCTAACGTTAGAGGACGAGTCGAGAAGCAGTCGAGAATCCTAGCGATTTCAAACAAAATGGGACATAACTCCCAAATTTAGAAAATCATAGTTTCCGAATGGAAATCAAATTTAGTTTTCTAATGAGATTCTAATGAGAATTCGCAAATATTTATTTTTCTAATCAGTCTCCAATTTATTTCTAGTGTAGTTTTCTACCTTCGCGTGGATTAGAGATAAGTTTGAGAATTAAACTCTCTACCAGTAGATATTGTGTTTGCTGATAAAACGCTGTGCCAATCCATACTTTTTGATTAATGCCTGGATGATTTTGAACGCTTTGGTTGCTTTGGAAACTATACATTTTCCTACATTTTGATAGATCCCAATTAGCAAGAATCCAATGTTGGGGAAAAGTCTCAATTCTCAAGTTTATATCCAACATGTTTTTACACTTGAGTTACAACACTTTTCCAAACTGTACTGAGAGTATTATTAGCATGAATTAAATTCAATCATATTAGCAATAAATAAACTAAAAACGAGTGAAGAATATAATTTAAAAGGGAATGTAAAATTCAACTAATTTTTGTGTATAAAATGTTGTTACTATTTTTAAATGCATAACAAAAAAGTGAGGAAATAAGTTAAACAGACAATCATAATTGTTACATTTTTGTTCCTTTATTTCAATCGGATGAACGTTTGATTTTGGTTGGAGAATATCGATAGAATTCAAGTCAAATCAATGAAATTCAAATGCATTCAAAAATGCTTATTGGGTAGCAACGATTGGCATCATGGATATTTCATTTTTGTTTTGAAAAAATAAATGTGTATCTATATTCTTGATACATACAGTAAGTCGCAGTGAAAATGAACCACGTTTTGTTGTCCGAAGTTTTATGAAAATAAAGAATTATACACAAACCGATTGAAAACCAAGATTATATACTTAGGTATATTTTATAATAAACCGCAATTTAGTATTTCAAAAAATATTTCATTGAAAAGTTCATGAAACGGGCTCACAGTGAAAGTTAGCCACTAAGAGGAATATGCCCTAAAACGGTTTTAATACTTTGTTGCATTGTTTCAACAGTTCAATTACTCTATCCCTAATAGGGCCCTTACACGATCAAATCATTTGATCAAATCGCGTGTCTGTGTAATTTGATCAAATCGTTGTCAAATAGCTCATCAAATAGCCCATCAAATTTCATTCTAGCTTTCTATTATTTACAATAGATATTTTATCACGTATCAATGCTGATATTTCTTTTAATTTGTTTATAGAATTAAATTTTGGAGCACAAAGTGAGTGACACTGATGATTGCATTGCATATATTGCGTTAGCATATAATGCATCACACGTTTATTTACATTTGAAATTTGATCAAATAGTTGCAACACACGTCAAATGCTAATTTGGCACTGAAATTTGATCAAACAGCACCTTACACGCATCCACAACGCACGTCAAATAGCCATCCAATTTGATGGAAAACAAAAATTTTTGATTTCGGTCAAATCGGCATCAAACACGTACCTGTGAAAAACACATAGACAATTTTACTACCACAGATACACGATTTGATCAAATATTTGATCGTGTAAGGGCCCTATAATGAATTAAATATAATACAAATTTTATTAGCATGCAATGTGTTTTATTCATCTAACAAAACACGATTTTTACGCGATCTAGCGTATATTGTCTGATAAGTACACCTTTTAAAATCGGAAAAAAATTGCCTGAATCCCCTTTTATATAGATTGTGTATACCTATAATTAACACATAAAGTAAGATGTGAACTGTAAAAATATATAAGAGAAAAATAATAATTCTTGAGAGAAACTTTAAGTATTTAAATTAGAGCTACTAGAAGAATTACTTTGATTGTTTTTGTTTTTCATCATTTCTGGCATGTTGTTGAAAGTTTTCCGTTGCAAAGAAATTAGGAAGGTCAATTAATTGTTAACAAAGATATTTAATAATAAACATTTGTGAATAAATGATGGCTCACTTTCACTGTGACTCACTGTATTCCCATCAAAACAAACTTCAACCATGGGAATTGTTGTTGCAAAAAGTGACAGGCACATTATGTGTCAATGGGAGAATGGGAAACTAAATAAACCAAATGTGAAGAAGAATCGACCACAGTGTTGTATTCAAACGTAGTAAAATCTTCACAAGAAAATATCCAAAATTGCTTGTAAAATCAATTAAAACTAAAAAATATGTTAATTTTTTGTTATTATCGCTACAAATATAGCATTAGAAATTCAATTCACACAACAATTTCAAAGATTTAAAGATTTCAAAATTCATTTGAATTTTTTTTCTGTAAATTTTGCACAGCACTGCATGGTGACAGGCACAACATGCCAAACGATCAGCTGAGAGTGTCGCAACTTATAGATATAAGGTCCGTTTATTATTAGCTAGTTATGAATAGTTTGCCAAGTTTCGGCTGGAAAATCGTTTCTTGAGTCAAAAAATAGCAGAAGAGAGCCATTGACAGCTCCAAATTTCAGCTAGTAAAATTTTCCCTAGCTGAAATTATTTGCTGCCAAAGTAAGAAACAGCTGTTGAAAAAATAAACAAACGAATACTTTTGATTTTATTACTTTTGAAATTTTCTGAATTTTTGAAATAGAAATAAAGAAAATTAAATGTTTTTTTACAAAAAATACCCATTAACAGTCAAAAATAGCGTTCAAATTACTAATCGCTAATTTTTACTATTATTCCGTTTCTTGATTTTCTGTTCGTTTCGCTCTTTATGAGCGCAATTCTTTCCGTTTTGCTCACTTGACAGCTAGCTGCCAGTTTAATAAGAAACAAACCTATAAACTATGGCTTTCATTTTTTGAATTTTTTTTTTTCATTACACATTTGTTATTGTAAATTTCGATTTCTTACGGCAGTGCTCGAGCTCCTATACAAAGTGCCTTTGCTCTGCACATTCAATATGAATCATAGGCACATACATATAAAATTTTTTTTTATATCTCAGTGCTTATGGCAGTGCAAAGAAAATTTTATTTTCATATTTGAAGTGAAAATATGTATCTGTGCCTATAATTCGGTACAAAACAAAAACAATTGTGCTTTGAGTGCCTATGAGGTGAGCAGCCCTGTTTAAAAGTCTTTCCATAATAGTTATTTCTGAGATATTTTTTTTAAATCTTTTTGTAATTATTATGAATGAGAAATTTTGTTTTATATCTTCAAAGACTTTTTTATTCAGACAAATTTGAAAAAAGTCTTTGAGTAATTGTTATCCGTAAAAAATTGTTCTTTTTGTAGAGAATGGAACGAAAAACAAGTAAAATCGCGACTGACTTCGGTCGCACCGAAGACTTCATACCAGCATTGCCGCTGGAGCCACTAAAGTGGCAATTTGAACCTTTTTTAGAGCCAGGCCGCCGGAACCCAACTTTTTGAAAATGCAATATTTGATCCTTTTTAAAAATTCGGGCCACTTTTGGTCCTTTTTTACTTTCAAAAATATAATGTAATAAATATTTCCGCTTGAAAAATTTATACGTGCAATTCAGTGATGTCGGCGCTCAATTTAACTAATGAAAATGATTCTTGGATACCGGGAGAAAACTTGTTTGTCACAAGGACTAAATCTTAAATCCTTTAAATTATAACTTATTTATATTATACATACTCACACTTGAATTAAATATGTATGTATATGTTTGCTCTAGTTTTACTTGGTTTTAGTAAAGCACTGTTCCTTAACCTTTGAATTGCTTTAGGCATTAACCCTAATTAGATAATGCACGTCGAAATGACGTATTCATTTTTATTGTTACTCTCTCAGACTTTCATTTATTTCCGAAGAAACTTCATACGCTCAGTTTTCTCAGTCGGTAGTTGTAGCTCATTGCTGGTGCTCGATTTTTTGCCATAAGTTTTTTTTTATCTGAGTTATGATCACAACGTACGTCAAAACGACGTAGCTTTATCTTTAGTGTGACATTTTGGTTTTCCTATTGCATGAATTGTTTAGCACTTTTGTTTTTCAATTTATTAGATTAGTACGTTGTTTTTGTTTTTTTTTTAGTTTTAATTTGTTAACAAATCTATGGATATAAACAAGACTTAAAATATCTTCTTTGCAAAGAACTTTGCGCAACACCATACAAGTTGCCCTACAAAATTCAGATGGAGTTAGTGATACCCAAGAAGACGACAAAAAATAACACCAGCAATGATCTCGAAGGCAGTAGAAATCAGGCTCTTCCCAGAAAATAAAATACTGTTGGTGCTGTCCTTCTAAAATAAGACGCATGTCAAAAAAAATAATGTTTCACGTGTAACACACCTCTGTGTGGACAACACCAAAACCAAGTTTGTAACACATGCATATAATCTTGCTTGATTTTATTTTTTTTGTTTTAAAATATTATTTAAAGGGTTGTTTTGTTAAGTAAACTAAAAAACTTCTGTGAATTTAGAATTAAGAATGAAATTTGCACCTTTTTGTGAAGGCTGTCTAATTTTTGTAGTTTTTTGTCAAAAGAAATGAACTTCTTTATTAATCTCATATTATCTTGAATTTTATGTTTAAATGTTCCACACAAGACTGGAAATAAATGAAATAAATTATCTCAGTCAAAAAACAAATAAGTTTTATATTTTTCACCTCATTAAAAGACATTAAATGAAGATACGTCATTATGGTGTATCTTTATCTTTGCAGGGGTATAAAATAGCGTTATCTATCTAGGGTTAAATAAACCACAAAAATATAAAAAAATGTGTTTCTAGCTAAAAAAAAATTTGGGGGACACTTTTTTTCCTTTTTCTGGGCCATTTTTTGAAATTTTTAGCGGCAACACTGGGCAGGCCATACCAGAATTGTGGAAAGTCGACAGCGATGCCCATGGAACAATAATTTAGAGGTAGGCGCATGGGCGAATTCAGCAACTACTTTTTTTATTTCCGAAGGTAGAGTGTAATATCAAAATACAAGCGAATTGTAATCATGGCCAATAGGAATAAGCGAGTTCCAAGCGAATTCAGATTTTAACTAAGGCGAATTATCATTTTGACATTACACTCTACCAATTACAATAACAGAATACATGGGGATTTTCTGAATTCGCCCCTGCGCCTACCTGGTATATCTGCCTTGGCGATGCCGTTCTAAAATTTATGAGCGAGTGACGGACGAAAGAGAGGAGCCAAATTGAGGAGTTATGTCAAGAATAAGCAATTCAACAAAGAAATGTATCTAAATATGGGAAAGCAAACGCAAAATTTTGTTTTGGAATTAAGGAACATATTTATTAGAAATGTATTTAATTAAGTTAAAATTGGTGTTTATATTCATAACACCTTTGTTTATAAACTTTTGTATACATAAATTATTGCATGTTATGCATTAGATATCATGTCTTGGATATAAAAGATACAAGTTTATGTACATAAGCACCTTTTTTTGTATTTGGTACAGGGCAAACTTTCCTGATGAAAACAAAAAAATATAAAAACCAGCTAATGAGTTTTTATAAATTTTAACTCACCTATTCATTTTAGCGAAATTGGTTTGCAATTTTCCATGGTTGATAAGTATTGCCACTGTGGCAGTTTTATAAGACTTAAACAATAACGACGCCCGATTGTAATTTTATGCATACAAAACTGAAAGCAGCAATTTCTGCATATACACAGTTGATTAAAATTTTTTTTTATTATTTCATAAATGAAAAAGTGAAGTGTTTTACTTAAAGAGGGAGTGACGGAGTGATAAGGTCAAAATCGGAGTGAAATCTTCCAATTGGAGTGATGGCGGCATCGTTGGAAGTCGATTCATACGTATTTTTATGCCCGGAACAGAATTGCGACGGGTGAACGGATAACTGGCGACGGTCACCCGCTGTCAAAATTAAAACACACAGAAATGTTTGTTATTGCGCAGAATTGCGGCGGCAACGCAAATTCCGCCGGCGGTCAGTTTTCCAGCGGTAAAATAATTAGATCCATTTCTAATTTGTCCGCCGGGCGAAACGATCAGAGTTGATTTTTGGTGTCAAAACTGGATCCATAGAATTCATGGTCATTCCACACCAAAACATGCTTCCACTTCTTGGTCGACTGTTGGTATGGTTGCTGTACCTTATGACACAAGAATGCACACGTTTGACTTTAATCCATTTGCGACTACCATTATTTAGTGGATCCTGTGTCAAATCAGTTTCCGCCACAATTGTGTGTGCCCGGACGGATTTTCCGACGGAAAATATCAGCTGTTCACTTCCCATTGGCTCGTTTTCCGTTGACCCATCGCAATTGTGCTCCGCGCTTTACTCTCTATCATCAGTCGTTTGTAGCCATGGGTAATGGCGCAATTTTTTTGGCGCTGATACAATAACACCAGCGCCAACCGTGGCACCGCGCACTGTTCTGGCGCAATAACACCTATAGCGCAATTGCCGTGGAATAATCGATATATAACACTTGTTCGCTTCTTACTGTTTACCATCCCCGTTTTATTTCTTTTGGCGCAAAATTAATTTTAATTTTCATAATCAATTGGAAACATATTCCGTATATTTGTGAAAATATGCTGGAAATTAGAGTCACTTACATCACTATCAAGCTTACATAATTGTGACGGTGTCATATACGCTGTGCTGTTATTGGCTTTGTGGTGGTGCCATTTTACACTAGCGCTATATTGGTGCTGGTGTTAGCGCACGAAATTGAGTCGGTTTTATATTGCAAAATTGAGTTGGCGCAATATTGGGTTGGCGCTATATTGAGTTGGCGCATTTCCCAAATCGGGGTTAGCGCAATAACGCCAGGGTTGGTGTTAGCGCAATTGCGCCGCGCAGCGCAGTGTTACCCATGCCTAGTCGTTTGCCAACTGTCGAACGGTAAACATTCTGTCTGACTACGTCGCTTTGTTGTTGAACGCCAGCATCGCTTTATACAGGTAATGTATGTATGTTTGCCCACAAATCAAATGCCCGGCGAGAAATTTTATATTATGGAAAATGCTTTCGGCGATATGCAATGCCTCTTTGCTATAAAGTATTTAAAAAGAGTTTAGGAATTTTTAATGAAAAAAATTTTTCTTTTTTGAAAAAAATTAAAGGGTGGTTGGCTTGGCAGATTGTTTTCCATAATATAAAATTTCTCCAACACTACAGCAACATCAACAAAAGCAAAAAAAAAAAAAAAAAAAAAAAAAAAAGCAACAAAGGCGAAAAAACAAAAAAAAAAAAACAATAATAATAAAAAGCAAAAAAAAAAAAAAAACAAAAGCAAAAACAAAAACAACAACAAAAAACCAAAAATGTATGTTCTACATATACGTAGAAGCAATCCAATTTCCTACTGGGGTATTCATGCGGAGAACCTCTTTTGTTCTCACTAACACAACCTCATTTCAGATTTCGCCGACCACTGGTTTACCTCGTCGGGTAAAAAAAAAAATTGTTTATCCAATTAATTTTAACTTAAGCACGGTGGGCAGGAAGCGATGATAGGTTGCATGAAAATGTCGACAAAAAAGGAGAGTGGGGTTGTGTTATGTGATGTTTATAGATGAAACATCCAATGAAATTAAAATCCGAGCTGCTCCTTTTTCAAGGATATCCACTTTTTTTGTTTTTTTTTTTTTTTGAAAGGATCAAATATTGCAGAAATCGGAAATTCGCCAAAGTCCAAATTTTTCCTATTTCAGTACATTATCTGGTAGCTAAAGGATACAAGAAAAGGTATTAAAAAGAAAACAGGACAGCTGTAGTGGAAAAATCCCATGTGAACAGGACCTAAAGGATAACCACTGAAATATAAAATAACACAATATAACATTTTAAGTTCAAATATTTTGCTAGTTTATGTAAATATTTTAATCTAATGATCCAATTCTCATTCTTACATATTTATACGTTAATACTCAAAAAAAAGTTAGAGGTGTGATAGGCGTTGCTTCCTGCCACCGTGTAAGCTCAATAGCACGCGCTGCAAATATTTCGTCGTTTAAAGTACATAACCGCATAAGTTACATTTTAATAACCGTCTAACTGACACTTGTGCAAAAAATGAGATTTGTCAACCCTGAATTCGTGACGCTCAGCTCTATAGATAAATACCTACCAAAACTTTGCAATTTTAACAACAAAAATGCATAATAACAGTAAATTGCATAACCGCTTAATGCTTTGTTAAAATTTATAAGCATTGCCGACCGACGGAAAAACGATTGGACGGACGGACATGTCTCAATCGATTTCTCTTTTCATCCTGATAATTTGGATATACATAAGTCCATATGTATCTCGATTATTTCATATTGTTACAAACCACCGTTAGCAAATCAAAATTATAATATTAGTCGATTTTTCTATTAAGCGACCGCGAAAAGAACGCTCAACTTGCTAAACATTAATTTTAATTAATATAAGCAATTCATGTTAGAGGGTTTCGGACGGGTTCGAATTTTTGCCATTCACCATCACAGTAGACATATACGCCGACAGTGATTCCGGCGGCGGCGGCGCTATTCCAAAAACATTTCGGCGGCGGCGACGCCGGCGTGCTTTTTCGCGCCGGCGCGCCTGTCCCAAATCTACAAATCACAATCCTTATTCAAATATTAATTTTATTTAGTTACCTTAATATCGCTGGCTGAATGGAATAAATAAACTAATTTCCACCTTAAATTGTTGAAACTTTTTTATTAACAGCAAAAAACAATTGTTACATAAACTAAAATATAAAATAAAGAAAATAAATATTAAAGAATATACACAAATCCATATGTAAGGGTAAATTTAAATTCATTTGCTTATTTTGTATGATAATAAACATGCATACATATATTTACATATGTACATATTTATATATATATAAGACACTTAAATATATGTATATACAGTGTTGGAAAAAATAATAGGGACAAAATTTTGCAATTCTCCATTTATTTCATTTTAAGACCAAATAATAATTACCATATATTGATGCTTACACGGAGAGGACATGCTTCAATGACTCTGGGGTGGGTTTTGTATAATAATTTAATTTTTATGAATAAAAATAATGAAATGTATAATTTAAGTTGGAAATAATAATAGGGACAAACTTTAAATTCGATTGTTTTTCCAAATAAACTACAATATTACTGCTGCAGCTAGATTTAAACTAATGTTTAGTTGAAGCTCCTTTATTTTTTATAACTTCCTTACTTCTTCGTGGCATAGGGTTGACCAAATCAGCGCAATTTGCAACTGGTATTAAGTACCAAGCTTCTTCAATTTTTTTTCCATAACTCTTGCTTATTTTTCCATTTTTGATCACCCATCGTCTTCTTTAATATTCCCTATAGGGCTGAGGTTCAACAACTGTGAGGGCTACTCAAAAACAGCAACTTTCTTACGTTCAAACTATGAGTTTTCGATTCTGGAGGCATGTTTGGGATCATTTTCGGCATCTAATGATATCAAGGAGGCTTGAAATGGTGCAGTTTTGAGTAGAACAATTAGCAACAGACCTCGACAAGTAGGACTAAATGGAAGAGATCCCAGAAAGGTTCCGTATCTGAGAAAAAATTATGTAAGCCAACGAACTGAAGTTTTCCAGTAGCTTAAATTCTTTAGGACTGAGGCTAGTAAAGTAGGGAACAGCCAAAGTTTTTGTTAATAACTTTTAACCGGCAAAAAATAAAACATTTCCGCATTCAGCTTCGTGTTCCTGAGGTCAAAACACATCGATTGGTTCCTTTTTTTAATTTTGAAGAACTTTAGCAGTTAGCAAAACTAGAAAAATATGTACACATCTCGCTCCATACGGGTATGGCGCGCCAGCGCACGCCGCCGCGCCGATACGCCGATTTCACGGATTATGGCGGCGGCGGCCGATTATGAAGGTAATCGGCGCGGCGGCGTCAATCGGCGGCGTATATGTCTACAGCACAGTTAGGGTTGCCAGACGAAAAATGGCGAAATGGGGATTGACGAGACTAAAAGGGAGGATTTCGGGGTACAACTTAAAAAAAAAAAATGTGGCATTTTTGGGGGGTAAAAATTCAATACCGTTTCAAAAAAATATTTTTATGTATGTATAATACTATGTTACAGCCAAAAAATACCAAGAAATGCAGGTATGGGGGAAGATAAGCATGGGCCTGGTGAGCTCGGAACTATATTTTTGTTATTTTTTAACACGCTTTTATTAGCTTCACCTGTATGTATGTATGTATGTAACTCCATCCCATCCTAAAAGTTGCAACATTTAACTACTAAATTATTATATCTTTCAAACATTCATTTTTATTGTGTTCTCTCTATTATTTCTATTCTCCTCCGGATTCGAAACATGACATCAACAGCCCAACGGCATCATATAGTAGGACATTCAACATTATACTTTATGCTTCATTGCGGCTTTTAAGTTACCTTTCTTCAAAATAGCCTCTATGAATTTCAATTCACTCCCGTATACGATCTAATAAGTAACAAGCTTTCAGGGTTCACTTTCACTCACGAACGCTCAAAAATACATTCTTCTGAAATCACAAACAAATGTTCAAAGAAAAACGTATAACCACCAGGGATGTGATAAGTGGGCTTTTCCTACCAAAACTGGTCGGTTTTTTTCCTGTTGGTCGGATGGTCGGATGATTTGAATTTTGGTAGGTTTTTACCTTCCTTCAAGTAACATCACTGATTTGCCAGATTTTGCCACAACACTGTTGAAAGAACGTTTGAAAGTTCATGTATTCATGTCTCTTTCTCACAGCAACAGTTTGCTTGAATACTTTTTGTGTTTCTCTTCGGCAGAGTTTTGTGTAAAGTGGATAAAAGAAGGTGAACGCATACGCATGAAAACCCTTTCTTCATTTTTTAGTTTGATGAAAAAGCACTATGCACTAAAAAAGATCTTAGATTCAATTTCGATATTTAATTAAAGTTCTGATCTCATTTGTATACCTACTTGGAGACCTGTTAAACCATAGTCGTAACTATTTTAAAATGTTAACATAAATTACATACACAAATTAATGTACATACATATGTACAAACGCATTCGTACCTTATTATTTTAAGCTAAAACATGTGAAAATACTTGAAGAGTGATATGTATGTATAAGTTCCTATATATGTACCAGTTAATAATATAATATATAATACAATGGCGCTTTTATAACTCTGACGAGTTTTATGGCCGAGCTTCTCTCCCAATTTGAGATGTGCTCCTTTTGTTTTTCCTACTAATTGGGTGGACCTACAGTTTTATGCCGGCTCCGAACGGCGAATGCATTTTTTGTGAGAAGCTTTTTCATGGCAGAAATACTCTCGGAGGGTATGCCGCCCACTGCCGAGAGGTGACCGCTGCTCTTAAAAAACCCAATAATTGGATTTTTACTAATTAGAAAAATTGTTTTGGTGTTTTGCTCGGACCGTGGTTTGAACCCGAGACTTCTGGCATAGCAGGCGAGCACTCTACCCACTGCACCACAGCGGCCACTGTACCAGTTAAATGAATAAATAAAAATACATAAATTTTCAAAAACCAGCTTAAATGACGAATTTTGTGAAAAAAAAAAATTTTGGTCGGCTGAAAGCTATTTTGGTAGGTTTTTGAGACGAATTTGGTCGGAAAAAAAATTTCAAAGTGGCAACCCTGATAACCACTCATATAGCGAGCGAACTAACACACAACAGCCAGCGATCGCTCATGGCGATGGCGATAAACTCAATGCATAAATTCACTCAAAAATGAAGCTTGAAGCTTTCTGTTTTGTTGCTGTTTGCAATGAAATCAACCGCATGTACATACATACGTATGCAAAGCAAGAACTGGTTTTGTTTGTTCAAATTCAAGGCTTATCCAATACAGGTTAAGTTACTTGCGTTTGCTTTATCTTGTTTCTTCTTTAAAAATGTCAATGTGAAAGAGGAGAGAAATGAATTTCAATGTAAAATTTTTCCCAATTCGTTTTGTCTGACATTCACACTTTTTAGTATACATACACAATTCCAATCAGCTTATCTACTACGATATCCTTCTTTAGATAATTCTTGTTCAAATTCTATTAGCACACTTGCCGAACTATATAGCACTGTTGCCGAACTTGGTAATTACCAAATTTGGTTATTTTTTCGCTGCTGGTTTCTTGGTAACTTTCACATGTGTTTGACAATTTTTATTTTCAAGAAGTTGTTTACAATATTTGTGGTACACAAGAAAATATGGAAGTGATTATAGGACAATGAGAATATTTTGGAGCGCTGACTGTTCATTGTGAATATGCACAGGCAAATAAAGAAGAGCATATCTCCGATTAAAAACCGAAATAGTTTTGCTTCGATACACATAGTACATATTAGTTGATATTTTTTCGTTTAGACTTCATTTTTGAGCTCTTATGACTAATGTTTTTTTTTTGTAAGGAAAAAATTTATGTATGTGAAAAATTAATATCTCAATATGCAAAATACATTTGTTATAAGTTTACAATAAACTTACTTCAGTAAGCAAAACGTTTGGAAAATCTTTAATATAAAACTTGTAATTCATTTAATAGTGATTGCTGAATCAACGAAAAGGAACCCTAATTCTATAATTGCATTTCACGTTTGGAAAGCAATTCTTAATAAACATTTTTATACAACGTGAGGTGAAAAAAAATTCTCAAAAAAAAAAACCAAAAAAAAATGCGCTACTCGGGACTCGAACCTGCGCTCCTTGGTTCGCAGGCAGCATACCTCACCATTACGCTACAATCGTATTCGGAATTTTCTAGTCTAAATTCGAATTTATTCAATCAGGTTTCTTTTTTTTGTTATTTTCAAATGCTTCACCTCAACTTGGTATGTTCAGAACCACAGCACAAAACGCAACAGCGGCAGTATATATATTTTTGATGATTGTGATGAGCGACGCTTGATGAAAAATTTGCGTTTATGAACGCTCTGCTTGTACTACAAAAGCAAATTGCGCTTCAAACTGAGTTTCTGAACAAAGCCCCCCTCTTCACCTTCTGATTGTAAAACATAACAAAACGTTTGGGAAATTTTGTATTTCCAAACTAGTTTGGAAAACCTTGAATAAAAGGGTTTGGAAATTATTGCATAATAAGCTAGTTTACTTCACTGCATATTGGGATTTTTGGTTGAAGTTATAAATACATATGTATGTAGATCTATTTCGGAGATCACCACATCCCTTCATCAGACTTCTTTTTACTTTTATTCTTGCGTCCGCATAAAACATCCTTTAATGAAAAATTTCACTAAAAAGCTAAAAATAAATAATAGCTTAAAAAAACTAAAAAACACGCTTTAATCTTAAAAATCGTACTAAAAATTGAGAAATAATTTAATTAGAAACAAAATGATGAACGAAAATATAAGTATTTAAGGAAAAGCGTGCGGGTGCTCAATAATATTTGAACATGAAAATACTCGATTCGTACAACTAGTACAAAAATATACATACCTAGTTGCGAAATTAAAGAGTACGTTATATGAAATCTCAAAAAAGTCAAAATAAAATTATTAGTAAAAAAAAACACCGATTTTAAATGTTTTTTGACATACTGAGCACCCCACGCTTTTCCTTAAATACTTATATTTTCGTTCATCATTTTGTTTCTAATTAAATTATTTCTCAATTTTTAATACGATTTTTAAGATTAAAGCGTGTTTTTTAGTTTTTTTAAGCTATTATTTATTTATGGTTAGGTTTTTAAGATAATGGTAATTTTGTGTTTTCTTGGTTATCACTTACATAATTAAAAAATTATTTTCGCGGAAGTCGCAAATGCCGTAATAAAAAGCAGTAAATTGAGTCATTGTTTAACAAACTATAGTATATTTTGACAGATGTTTCTGATAATCATCGCAGATGTACCGGGGGAAATTTTTGTGTCGGTAGATTTTGCGATTATCGGCGCAAAATAAGTTACAGAATTCCAGCACTCACAGTAAAAATTTTAGTTTAATTTTAATACCATTTTGGTATTTATATATAATAATGCCAAAAAGTATAAAATTAAAACCATTCTGGTTTAAAAAAAAAAGAAGAGAACATGAGAGACAGAAATTATTCTTGGTGTCAAATTAATACTTTTTTGGAATTAAATCAAAACCAAATTTTAATTATTTTTAGAATATTTTTGGTATTAAAAGTAGTTGAAATGGTATATCTATCCGAAAATTGGAATAAATAATATGCTTTTTTGGTATTAAATCAAAACCAAAAATATGTATAAATCAGTGGCGGATCCACGGGGGGGGGGGGGGGGGGGTTTTGGGGTGGTTTATGGTTTATCATAGATCCCAAATTAATGCCTTTATAGATTCTGCACCCAAATTTCCCAAACTGATCAAGGAAAACTCTATCATTCCAAAAGCAATTGTTGGATGGGTTTAGCTGTCCAAAGGAAAAACTCGACATTTATTTTCAGATTATATTTTATATGCACATATATGAAAAGACAATTGCGCACTTGTCGTCCATCGAAAAAGATGCGAGCATAGTAGGTAGTTGAAAGAAATACAATTAAAGTACAGCGTATGACATGCACAATGTAAATGGCTCGTTGGCGTAGCTGTAGCGCCTTTGATTCGCATTTTGTCGACCGCGGTTGGAATCCTGCCTGTGGCTTGTATTTTTGTTTGTTTTTTTTTTATTTAAGGCGCATTTCTGTCGTACCCAAGCATGAAAAGAATACTCGCTTATGCATCAAATTACCTTCAAAGCAACAACACCAACTCGACTATTTTAAAAATAGTCGAGTGGTGTTGTTGCTTTGAATGTAATTTTATGAATAAGCGAGTATTCTTTTCATGCTTGGGTACGACAGAAATGCGCCTTTATTTAAAAATTAAAAAAATATTTAAAAATTAATAAAAAAATATATATTTTATTCATGTATACTGGGCACACCACATTACATCCAAAATATGTACCTACATGGGAAAAAATTCATGTAGGTACCTTTGGACGCACGTGCATAAAATCAAATTTGTCAAATGCTATTCGCAAATTGCCAAATCGCAAATTTATTTTCTTTTCTTTCTTATCCCTATTTTTATCGGGATTGTACAGAATTAATTTGGTCAGAAATGTCTGAGTCGTTGGAGAAATTGCCTTTTTCAGAGGTATTTCGCAATTGTTGTTTAAATTAACCTTTTAAAAATTTGAGTATATAAAAACAAGAACAAGAAAAATTCTATTAAAAATATAAATATAACCAAAAAGTACTACATACATATCGTCGTACCATACGAAAACTAACATCAGATTTTTTGTGGCTGACGAAAAGTAAAAAGTTCAAGTTTTGGCCGACGAAAAGTAATAAAATCGAGTTTTGGCTGACGAAAAGTAATAAAATCCACTTTTGGCTGACGAAAACTATCAATTTCATTTAAACAACAACAATTTTAATGTAAAAACAGTATATAATTACTGATACTTTTCTTCAGCCAAAAGTCGATTTTATTACTTTTCGTCAGCCAAAACTCGATTTAATTACTTTTCGTCGGCCAAAAGTCAAATGTTCTACTTTTCGTACAGAATTTTTTATAGATAGCTTTCGCCAGAAATTTTAAATATGTTAGTTTTCGTATGGTACGACGATATATTCTTATTTATTTTGGCTTTAAATGCAAGGGTAAGTGAAATTGATGATCAATTTGCCACCAATACCATACGATACTCATTCGCACGTACCAATGCAAAAATATACATCCATACGTTATACATGTTATTTAGAACTTCAATTGAAATCTCCTGCACTTTATGTGATGACATAGATATTGTTAATTTGGAGGTTTTTGAGTTTGGTGTTTTTAACGTGCGGGAAATGGCGCAACTAGTATATAGAATAATAATAGTAGGTGGTATTAGTCCATATTTTCAACAGCGTCTGCCCTTAAAAAACATCTTCCAAAAAAAGAAATTTTCAAAACCCCCCCCCTTGCCGAAATCCTGGATCCGCGCCTGGTATAAATACTCATTTTATTTCATATATGTATATGTATATATTTTCATATGTATGTAGTATTACAACTATAGGAACTATCACATAATCTTTGTTGTTTGTATTCCTCAATAATGGGACGGGCTGATCCCTTGTCGAATTCTACCCCCGTCATTAAAAACTGCTACAGCTACTGGCCTTTGCCAGAGAAATTTCGGCACCGTCGCGGTCTTGCAGGGGTATTGTTGCGTCAAGACTGAAAAAAAATAAAACAAAATTTACCATCAAAATATTCACTTAATTTCCTGTATTACTTACTTGATACAATTGTTCCATTAGGCATGAAAAATTCGCTTTGCGGGTAATTTGTTTTAATAAATTTAATTTATAAATCGTACCTATTTCACTTTAAAAAACATTTTGTTTTTATTTACATGTTTTGACAAATTTTTTCTAATATTTTTTTTTGGTTTTGATTTCAAACCAAAAGTGAGAAAGAGAGAATTTTAATACTTTTCAAGACTTTATTTTTAAACCATTTTGGTTTAAATAAAATTTTAAAACTTCTCATAGTTTCAAAATAAGAATTTTTGGTATTAAAATTCATATTTAATTCCAAGAATGATTAAATTAAGAACCAAATGATATTAGAAATAAACCATAATTTTTTACTGTGCTGATGAAGGCATTTGTAGTGTCGAAACATGACGGCGGCGAAAAAAGGCAAAGCAAAAGCTTTTACATCACACTCGCCGCCAAGTAGTGCCTATCAAAAGATAACGCAGCAAAAACATATTAAAATTTACTCAACAACATTAATTAGAAATATATTTGCAAAAAACACGTAAACGTTAAAAAACAAAACACTGTATAAATTATACAAATTAATTAATAATTTAAACAGCCTAAAATCTGCATACATACATATGTACATACGAAAAAAGCATGAAAAGAAAATCACAATGTTAAAGCACTTACATAGTTGTTTTACATAAAAAATATATATATACATACATACATATCTATGCATGTTTTTGACGATTTCAAAATAATTCACACATAATAAATTTTAATAAAGCGAAATTTGATTGAAATAATTTGCAAGGAAGGAAGGTTAGAAATGCGCGTCAAAATGAAAAAAATAAAAATATCTATGCATTAAAAAAAATTGTTTAAATATAAATTATTCATAGCGGCAAACTTGGCATATTAATATTTACATATATCAATTTAAAAAAAAAATTAAAATTATTATGCGATAATTTTTTTCATTTTTTCCTCTAATCGCTTTTGCGTTACACGAGTTCAAATATACATATATGTACATACATATGTATGTATGTTATTTAACACCCAACAACGCTCCGTTGTTGTTTCAAAGGTGCGAGCGTTGTTGATTTAAGTCAATAACGGAGATTGTTGGAAAAAAATTTTACCTAAAAATAAATTCATATATGTATATAGTACTTCTATATTGATAGTATTCTATCTGTGCAATGTGTATGAATTCATCCAAAAATTTTGTGCAACTGGCAGTTCTGCGCATGCGCTTCAATTACATTTAATGTCATCTGTGAATATGTGTGACAAATACATTCAATTGAACTCAGAGGCGTTTGAAAAAAAAAATTGAAAGGCATCATTATGTTCTAGGGGACTTATACCCCTTTGATTTTAGTTTTTGAATTTGTTTATAATATAAGAAATTTGCCACATTTATTTTGAGATACAAACTTTTGTGAATTTTTTTATGAAAATTAGTGGAAATGTTCTAGAAAAATCTATTTTCTATGCACTCATATTTTTATGAATCGCGGCGGAAAGCGTTCCATGTTAAAATACTGTGGTCCGATCCATGAGCATTATATCAAAAAGTAGAATTTTGCCGTTTGAGGGTTATGTTTGTAAAGTATGCACGGTGATCTAAGCAAAAGTACTGCGAATTTCTAAACTGAATAACAGGACAATTTAGACAACGAACTTTTGGACACAGCAACATATGAAGACCAAAGTTCAGACTACGTTACTCTCCAAACCGACCTCAACAGGGGACTACAGGTAATAATATACCAAGACGGATGAAAGAAAGGACTACGAACCAATCGCTATATGTTCCACATATTTACAGCGGATAAAAGGTGGACGGGTGGGAGCTGCAGTGTTTTTTTTCCTGGAGCAGACTGGCGGTCACATACTAACAGGGCACTGTCATCCCATCTCAAGATGGGACTGGTGCAAAGTCAGGCGTACACGGCATGCATCGAACCCGATGCTGACTATAAAGCCAACAAGCAAGCTAAAATACTAGAATTAAAATTTTATTTGTATTATTATATGATTTTTAAAAGCCTATATGTATACATACATATTTATGTAAGAAATCTATCTATCTATCTATTACGTATGTAAAGATATTTTATTTATTTTATCCCTTTTATTGTTACAAATATAGCACCGCTTCGACATTTTTTAATTTTTTAATACAAGAATCAAATAATAAATATGTAAATTCCCTATAATTTTTTTTATGTGCCGTCACTGCGGTTTATTTTGAATTCATATGTCATTTTTCAAATTTGATTGCTCGGTTTTCTCTTTTTTTTTATATGTCGGTACTGTAATGTTGGCTGATGGAACTCGTAGGTATTACGAATATAGGAGTACTATATATATGAATAAATTTTTGTTTGCATTTTACTCTTCATCTTCTCTCCGCCCGGTTCCCAACTGCAAATATGTAGCCTCCGCTTGTTTGGCATACGGTAGGCGCACCAACACACATTCATTTTTCGGTCGTGGATCAAAAATTTTGCTGTAAAAACAAATACTTTTGCTGTTGAATCAAAGACGGAGATTCAACAGCCGAAAGTTGTTGGTTTAACTACGGTTATTTTTTTCAGAGTGCCTATCTTAAATTAGCAAAACAAGGGTTTTAACATAAATAACTTAAATTTCTTTATAATTAATTTGAGCACCAAAAAAATAGGCAAATTATAGCCGCTTTCGATTCACAATTTCTCTGCTGGTTATAAATTTCCTTCTGTCAAATTTATATGTGAATGATAGCGAGCAGAGGGAAATTTTTATCGACCAGTTAGCGAGTATGGCTACTACTCATTATGGATTCAAACATTTTTGTTCGATCCGACCTCGCTTGTGTGATGGCGAATCGAAACGACATATATAACACAAAATATGCACGAGCTAGTTTTTAATAATTGCGATTTTTTAACGACAACCAAAACAAAACATCATCAATAATTTAAATTAGCAAGGCCTTTTTTATTGCTAATTAAAAAAAAAGTGATGGAGCTGTGGTAAATATTTATAAAAAAGATTAGATAATAAAAAAAAATTACAAAATTACAAAACAAAAAAATTTAATTTGAAGAAAACAATTTTTTTTTATATTTTTTTTCTAATTTTTTTGTTGTTCAAATTTTACAAAACTCTAAAACAGGCCTGCTCAACGCTCTCGTATTGAAAGTACAAAACTCAATACACCTACAAATTTTTTATATGCACTGAAATTTTTTTTGGTCATTTAAATTTTTTTATGAATTCCAATAAAATATTATTTTAGAATTTATTTTCAAATGGAAGTATCACATACATACATACAAATTATATGAAAATTTTTCGAATACAAATTTTTTACAGTGCTTTCATTTTTTGAATTTTTTTTATTACACATTTGTTAGTCTAATATCTATAGTTTAAACTTTAAAGCAGGTGCCGGCATTTCACTGTTGGTTTTTACGCCCGCATGCTTATGGTTAGGCGCATTCGGGAGGCTTATGTGCTTATGTATGTAGGTATGTACATTAGGGTGCTTTTAATTTGTATGAAAAATTTAAAAGTTCATAAAAAGACTGTATCGCCCCCTCAATCTGTAATAACATGGTCAAAGATATCACACATAAATCTTGGTCCCGATTGGTGGCGGTTAAGGCATGGCGCATTGAGGTCAAAGTTCAGAAAACTATGAAGGGTGAAAAAATCAAAATAATTTTTTTTTAATTATCTAATACCCAAAATTAATACTTCTATACCCAAGGATAACAAATATAAATTTTGGTCCCGATTGATGACGGTTTACTGGTGTTTCAAGGGGGGCAAAGTTCAGATTACCATATGCGACACTGAAAATGTAAGTCTTCTATGGCAATCTGAACATTGACCCACTTAAAACACCACTAAACCGTCATCAATCGGAACCAAAATTTATATTTGTTATCCTTGGGTATAGAAGTATTAATTTTGGGTATAATATAATTCAAAAAAATATTTTGATTTTTTGACCTTTCATAGAGTTTTCTGAACTTTGACCTCAATGCGCCACGCCTTAACCGCCACCAATCGGGACCAAAATTTATGTGTGATATCTTTGACCATGTTACTACAGATTGAGGGGGCGATACAGTAAAATATCGTTAATTTGAATTTTAAACGCACTCTAATGTACATGCATAGGTATGTACTCAAAGAGCGGCTTAAAAGTTTGCATTTAACGAAACCCCTTTTAGTTGGTTCAATAAAATTTTTATTTGTAGGTACTTTTATGGCTTTACTAACTTCTGATGTCTTTAGCCTTTTATATTATAAACACGAATTTTTTTTGTAGGCAATTCTTTTTAATTTTAATTTAAACTTTTTTTAGTTTTTTTTTTTGCCAATAATTTATTACCCTTTTAACTTACTAAAGTATTATCGCCAGCAAAAAAAAAACATAACAAGCAAAACAATATTTAAGTAGCTGTCATTGGGCGGGCAACGAATCGCGAGCAGGGATGTGATAAGTGGGCTTTTCCTACCAAAACTGGTCGGTATTTTTCCTGTTGGTCGGATGGTCGCACGATTTGAATTTTGGTAGGTTTTTACCTTCCTTCAAGCAACATCACTGATTTGCTGGATTTTTCACAACACTGTTGAAAGAAGTTTTGAAAGTTCATGTATTCATATCTCTTTCTCACAGCAACAGTTTGCTTGAATACTTTTTGTGTTTCTCTTCGGCAGAGTTTTGTGTAAAGTGGATAAAAGAAGGTGAACGCATACGCATGAAAACCCTTTCTTCATTTTTTAGTTTGATGAAAAATGCGCTTAATGAAAATTGCTTTGGCGGGCTCACAATATTTATTTTTAATTTGCTTACGCTTCCACACAGCTCTGCTGCAGCGGGGCGCAAATTTTCTACACTTTCTTTAATAAAACCAAACTCACAAACAAATTAGAAATAAGCACTATGCACTTAAAAAGATCTTAGATTCAATTTTGATATTTAATTAAAGTTCTGATCTCATTTGTATACCTACTTGGAGACCTGTTAAACCATAGTCGTAACTATTTTAAAATGTTAACATAAATTACATACACAAATTAATGTACATACATATGTACAAACGCATTCGTACCTTATTATTTTAAGCTAAAACATGTGAAAATACTTGAAGAGTGATATGTATAAGCTCCTATATATGTACCAGTTAAATGAATAAATAAAAATACATAAATTTTCAAAAACGAGCTTAAATGAAACGAATTTTGTGAAAAAAAAATTTTGGTCGGCTGAAAGCTATTTTGGTAGGTTTTTGAGACGAATTTGGTCGGAAAAAAAATTTCAAAGTGGCAACCCTGATCGCGAGCGCACTTACATACATACATGCATATGTACATATCTACATGTGCTTAAACATATTTGTTTTTTGTAAAATAAATAAGAAGCAAAAATCAGAAAAAAATGTTTTTGTTTGCCGAAGTAACAGCCATTTAATGCATTCGATCTGCTTCAATCTTTAGTATTTTTTCTAAGCCGAAATTTATTTTTGCAAAACATACAAAAGCAAATAAGAGCCAACTCGTCGTTTAAAGTGCATTTTCGCGCAAGGAACATTTTTGTTTCCTTTTTAACACGCTTTTATTAGTTTCACCTGTATGTATGTACATATGTATGTACACTCAGGGAAAAACAGCATTTTAAAATCAAAAATAAAATTTTTCTTTTCATAATGCACGTTTTAAGCCAAACCATTTTTATTTTAACAATGAAAATTTTTAAATTAAAAAATAAATTTTGGAATTAAGAATGAAATTTTTGAAGTAAAAATGCATTTTGAATTTAAAAAGAAACATACTTAAATTAAAAATGAAAATGAATGTTGATTCAAAAACTCGCTCTTTGCTCAAGCAAGAAAAACAATAAGGAGAATCAATTTTTTTTTAATTTTGTTTTTACAATTATTCATATAATTCGTGCATTCTTTTTTAGGAAATGGGAAGTATAAATAGGTTATTACAATTCAATATAATGTTTAATGTTTCTCTATGTGATTGCGTTGGATTGAATTTCAGGTTGATGTCATGGTTCGAATCCGGAAGAAATATAAAATAAAGAAGAAAAAGGAGAATAAGGAGAATAAGAAATAAAGATAGCAAACAGTTAGGGCGAAGTAGAAAAGAAGAGGAGAACAAGCGGAGGCTATATTTTTTAGTTGGGACTCGGATTGAGAGAAAATGAAGAGAATGCCGTTGGATGCAATTTCGAATCCGGAAGAGAAAATGATATAGAGAACACTGCAGCGTTTTTTTTCTCGTAGTGCTTAAAATAAAAATGAACATTTTTAAATTTAAAATGTTTTTTCTTGATTTAAAAATTTTACAATGAACATTTTTAAAATAAAAATATTGGTATTTACATCACTTTTAAATACACACAGAGAAAAAACTATAGTAAATCTAACAAAGTTGACTTAGTTAAAAAAAATTGTATGGGGCACAAAAAACTTGTATAACTCACCAAAGTACTTACACAATTTGTACCCGACCATGGAAAACAAAGCTTAGGTGATTTATTACCTAAGCACTTTGGCTACCAAAAAAGGAGTTGTTTTGGCTAAGTTAACCTTTTTTACTTTTATTTTTTACTAAATTACTTTGCTGAATTTTTTACAAAATTAATTTCGTTAAGATGACGAAAAAACTTAGTAAGTAAATTATACCTAAGTTTTAAGTTGGATTATATGCGATTCTGAGTTGATTGTACAATAGTTTTTCTCTGTGTGTACGTTTTTGCCCATTTTAAGCACGTTTTTATATCTATATATATAAAAATCTCATGTAACATTCTTTGTGCGGGATAAACTTTTAACCCTCAGACTACTGGTGACGTGAATTGTCGTTAACGGTATATTGTGGTCTGATAGACCACAAGGTATTTTTTATTTGCAACTACCAAAAAAGTCATCGGATACAACAAATGTTATTTGTTATTTGGCAAATGTTATATTTACGTTCATTTAGCATAAAAATACAGTCCAAATTTGTTAAAGAAATGCATTAATGGGTGTTTTAAACAAGTCCCTAGTTTGTAGGACCTCTTGGCATTTCTTCAGAAACGCATTACGCATGCGTTGGTTTAATGTAAATCACAAACCGTATATTTACATTTAATGCAATGGAATGAGTTTTCCGGTTCTTTTATCTGCCTCAAATACCAAAATCCAGCCAGAATCTAATCGCAGATGGGGCATAATCGTGATAAATTCGGCTAGGCTTCACGTAACTCCATATGTGGTTTAAACTTTTCCTGTGCTAATTCAATTAAAAATTCGCGTTATTTATCTTTTCCTTTCTTGGCTTCCCCATCAACATCGCAGGTATAATGTTCAGATGAATTTAGAATCATAGACTTACATATTTTTTTGGCACGTAAGAGCAAGACATTTTCGTAGTAACAGAAGATGGTGGACGACTAGAAGAGGTAAGTAATTCTGGTGGAATTAATCTTTCATCCTCACGAATAGTTCCAACGAAAGCTAGGCTTATGTACATTAGCTCGCTAGCGAATTCTATGTTGAAAAAAGTTGCCTTTACAATTATGATATAGGGTTTCAATGCTGTGGTCTGACAGACCACAACCTTGAAAAACGCACATCTTACACAAAATATGCTTTTTTTTTTACACAGAAATGAGACTAATATTACATTTCTATACTGAATTAGAAAACACTCATGGAACCTTACAAAGTCATTAAACGGTTTGCACAAAAATGTTAAGGAAAACAAAAAGATGTAGTAAAATTTTTCAAAATGGTCTGACAGACCACAACGCTAGTCTAAGGGTTAAACTACTGAACCAATTTTGATAATATTTGGTAATAACATGTAATTGTGCTCCGATTGAGTAATCAAATAGTTTTTATTTAAATTTTTGGTCAAACTGCGTAAATTTATGTAAAAATGTGTAAAAAACCAACCAAAATTAGATTTACACGGCCATAAATCAAAACCGGATCAACCGATTTAAATATTTCTTCTTGGAAATAAGACTTTGAACCTTTTACTAAAGTTCTGCATTCAAAAAATTAATAAATTCTCTTTTTAAATAACAAAAATATTATAAAGAATAGTATCAATTTTTGAAAAAAGAGTCATGCGCATGGTTGGTCGCCACAAGCAATCGGTAAAGCAGAAGACAAAATAACGAGAACAATACATACCTACGTACATATGTACATAAGCAAAGAAATGACAGGAAGATTATGATATGTATGTATATACCTATTTTTATCTATTTACGTATATCTGTAACCGAATTTTTCATACCCAAAACCTCTGGAGTGCTCTGGCCTTAGATTCATACATATCTCTATCTACGTACATATATATATATAAATCTCATGTAACATTCTTTGTGCGGAATAAACTTTTTAACTACTCAAACAATTTTAATTATAATAATTTTTCTTTTACAACAGAAATTAAAATTGAAAAATTATTTTTAAAATTTGACTTTAGATATATACCTATTTTTATCTATCTATCTATAACCGAATTTTTCATATTCTAAACCTCTGAAAGTGCTCTGGTCTTAGATATGTACTTATCTATATCTACATACATCTATACATAGATACATAAACATATATACAAATCTCATGTCACAATATTTGTGCGCCTTTAAATTTAAAACTACTGAAACATTTTAATGAAATTTGGTAGTTATATCTCATTGGGTTCCATTAAGGTTATTAGTATGGAGATAGAGAATACCAAAAATATGTGTACATACATATGAAGAAAAATCCGGCAGGTATCGCTGTTGTATTTTATTTCTATTTACACCAAAGAATCGGTCCAAATTTGAATTTCTCGAGTAAATTTTAGGTTCCTTCCATAACCGAAAACTTAGGAATTGTTACAAAATGTTTGTTAATAATATCTTTGACTAGAATATAATAGTATGTATAATACAGTGCCGCTGAAATAGCTCTAACGAGTTGTAAGGACGAGCTTATCTCCCTAATTCGAGGCGCATTCCTTAATTTTTGTTTTTTCCTACTAATTGAGTGGACCTACAGTTTTATGCCGGCTCCGAACGGGGAATGCATTTTTCGTGGGAAGCATTTTCATGGCAGAAATACCCTATGAGGGTATGCCGCCCACCGCCCAGAGGTGAACGCTATTTTTGATTTCTAATTAAATAAATTTTTTTTTTTGGTGTTTGTCCGGACTGGGAATAAAACCCGAGACCTCTTTTATGGCAGGCGAGCCTTTCACAAAGATATACATAAGTAGGTATGTATCTATGTAAGAAACACCACTTACAGCTCGATTCTGAGCGTTACTTTAATATTATTTTACTGGTAATTTACTTTGCTGAAAAGTTTTACCATCTCCTCAATCGGTATTCTCGAACAAATGGTAACGCTATCAAAGCAATTCCATACGAATGGAATGGAATCGGACTCAAGATGGTAACAAATTGTTACCACTTATTGAGGTGGTAATATAATTTTCCTGCTGCTAGAATACGAGAAAGGTGTTCAAAGGTCAAGTCTTCACTTTAGCGGTAAAGGAAATTATGTTACCCCGCGGAATAAGGCTGTTAGAGGATTTCAAATATGTTCTGATATTTTGCCGTAAATAGAAATAGAACACAACAGCGACACCGCAGTAAATTCATGAATTTTATCGTTGCGTGAGTCAAATCCTTTTTGATTTCATATAATGAATCAATTTTATTTCTCATTTCGTTCTTTATCCAAATCCAGACAACTTTTTATTTGTGATTTCATTTTCAGTCAAATCAAAGAATATCGTATACATATTTCATTTTTTGAAAATAGAAACATTTCCAGTAATAAAAAATATGTTTTATCAGGATGGCGAAGCAGATCACAAAATAAAAGTATCTTTTATTTTGAATATCAAATCACTAATAAGATGATGATGACTGTTGATAACTTAAAGCCAATGCGAAGCTTGGCCGGGAATGCTAGTGTTTTTATAATTTTTTTTCCCTGAGTGTATGTATGTAAACAAGTTACGTATACGCACTGTAGTTCACTGTATGTTTGCTTGTACGCATTATGTACGATAAGTTAAAGCAAAAGCGTGTCTATTCATACACTGAATGGGGGTTTTTCAGTGTGAGATGTGTTTATTTTACACTAAGTTGATGTTTTAGCTAATATCATGTTCAGACATAAAAATTAATTAAGTCAATTGGGGTTTATTGAACATCTTTAGATTTGGCGTTCAGACATATTTAATTTACTTGGCCCATTTAACAGGTCGGCTCAAGATACATACACACATACACGCCGTGAGCTGAATATCAAACTCTCGTGACCTAAATGTCAAAATTGCAAGGAGGACGAAATAATTTGACATTCATCTCACAATTTTTACCAATCGTAAACACGAATGCATGTATAAAATAAGCAGAAATAAAAACAAATTTGATAGGTGATGAAGAAGAACAAGAATGCAGCTGATCCGACGAACCAACCTGTTTAGTGGACACTGACGCTAATCACATTTCTCTTTTCATGACATTTCATTTTACTTATGAAACAAGCCTTTTAACAGGGTTGCATGCAGAATTGTTCTTCATTAACAACTCATTAATTTCTAATGAAGCATTAACTTGGTTAATTTTTGTATGGTAAATTGAGAATCATTGGGCTTGAAAATTGAATGAAGGCTCTTAATGTTCAATTAAGGTTGTGTCTGAACATAACATAACAAACTGATCTACGTAACTATTTAAATTTAAGTTTGTACGCAGAAATAGGTAACGGTTTTGAAATGAAATAGTTTTTATGTTCTCCTGTAAAATTCAACCACCGTCCGCTATGCGAAAATGCAAATGCCTCTTACGCGAAAATGCACTTTAAACGACGAACTGCTTTTTTGGTGATTTAAACGTCATCTTTGTTGGTTTATTACTATATTTTATAGCTCATAAATATTTGGGTAATTATTTTAGATTTGATAAAAACAATAATTAAACCAAATAGAAAAAATTGAAAAAAAAAATAAGCAAAAGCTATTATGAGAAACGTCAATATCCAGGTTGGGCACGTGGGTTTTGTTTGCGGTTGCCCGACACATTTTTCCTCGAAGAACTGATAGATGAATGAATTATATGTATTTGCAATTAGCATAATGGAGTCAAAGAGAGTAAAATTGAACTAGATACAAAGTCATGGTAATGTTTAGAATACGAATTATCTAGAGGAGAAAAATTTAATGCGAATTGCGACATTTGAGGGGCTCTTTTAAAAGCAGCTAATGTGTATTTGGCGAAGAAGACAGTGCTTAAAAACTAAAAATACCATCCAGTACATAAATACCTCTTCTAGAGCAAGCAAACGCATGTCATTAACGAAAAAATGCATTCGACAAATAAAAACCAGCATTTAAGTGCGTGTGAATTCATCAATAGTGACTTTTGAAATACCGGTCAAGCAGCCAGCTTTCGCAAATACATACATACATACATACATATCTGTGGACATTTGGAAAAGCAACCTAAGTCTAAATTCACCATTTTTACAGGAGAACAAAAAACAGTTTTGCAAGTGCACAGAGTCTTTCTATCATACATTTTCATAGAAGCAAGAGCGTGGCATGAAAAAACAATCTTCTATTGTTCATTTTAAAGTGAATTTTTATTTCTTGGCGTAACGGTTTTTTATGGATTTCAAATAAAATAAGTGCTTTTTCCAAATTGTGTTTTAAAAAAAAAAAAAACACCAACTTAACTCAATTTAGGTTTTTTTTTTTTTCAAATTGATTTTCATCAAAATTTTATAGAATTTTAGCCCCCTAATTGGCATTAAGTTCATTTGGCAAACTGAAATATGATAGAAAATCGACTTAAGTTGGTAATTAGTAGGGCATGGAATTTCATGTACTAAAAAATAAAAAATATGCGCATAAAAAATGCAACAAAAACTGAGAAATATGCATGAAAAATAAAAAAATGCATTAATTCAAATTTTTTCAACTTCAGATAATTCATGTTTATTGAAGTTACAATACTTAGTTAAATAACAAACATTTTTTAATTCAATTTTGCTCTTACTTTGTACGTTTATACATATGTATGTATGTATGTTTTTATATATATATAGATACATAAATTCAGTCTTGAACATTTCATAATTTGCAAAGGTTAATCCTTATTCAACGATTCATTAGCGTACACAATGAAATATTTTTTCATATTCTCAAAAAGAAAACTTTGTCGATTCGACCGAAAAAGGCTCTTATACATAGAAAACGAACTTTCTACATTCACAGAGGTAATAGGAGCATGTTTGAAAACGGCTCTTTGTCGACAGGTATGCACCGTATCGAAAATACTAATAATAGCCGTGTTCACACGAAACTCTATTCGTCGTCAGATGGCTGTTATGCATTAATTTCGTTTGTATAAAACTGCCAACTAGGAAATTACAAAAATAGGCAATATAATGCGAAATATGTAATAAAAAAAAAAGCAAACAACGCAAAATATGTAAAAATATACATATATGACCAAAATATGCAAAATATGCAAAAACATTTGAATGCCATTTTTAAGACAATTTCACGATTCGCAAAGATTTTTTATTTATTTTGCTCTACCTTAATCTAAGAAAAACATGAATTTGCATAGATTTCCATGCCCTAGTAATTAGGTTGGTTTTTCGAAAGCATGTTGAAAAAAATATGCCACCTGAATTAAATTAGGTTCTTTTTTCAAGAGGAATTCTTGCAATTTTTCTTATCACTTCTATCTTATCTTAAGTTAAGTGGCTTAGGCAAATGCATATGTGAAAAATATGGACTTAAGATGATCTCCTGAACCCGAAATGATATCATAACACCGATTAGACAGAAAGAAGCGTATTTTAAAGTGTATCTTTATGATAAAAAAAACTGAAAATGCACTTAGGTCGACTTAGGTTGTTCTTTCAAATGTCCACAGATATGTATGTGGTATATGTATTTAAATCACACACGTACATATGTATCAGACATGGGCATCTGCAATTACAAAATTTTTCAATTACAATTACTTGTAATTGTAATTTAAAAATTTCCAATTACAATTACTTGTAATTGTAATTGAAAAACTTCAGATACAATTACATGTAATTGTCATCGAAAAGGTATCAATTACAGGTAATTGTGAATGAAATGCATCAATTACATGTAAGTCTGCTGTTATGATCCACCCACTTTGATTGATTTTTTTGCTCAAAATAACTATGTATGCTCTTAGATGTAGGTATGTATTAGCTTGGGGATGCGCCAACACCCAAAAAAATTAACTAATTCACTGTTCAATTACATGTAATTGAACACTATTCGGTAACAATTACATGTAATTGAATACTACTGAGTTATTTCAATAGCAGCATTTCAATTACAATCGGAAAAATGTAATTGGAAAATTTTCCATTACAATTACTTGTACTTTGTAATTGAAAAATATCAATTACAATTACAAGTAATTGTAATTGTTGTGTGTAATCAATTACAAAATGTAATTGAGTATGCCCATGTCTGATATGTATGAATGAGGCAACAAATAGTAGTTGAAGAGGCGCACGAAAAGAAGGCATTCCCAAAAAAAAATAATTACGAGAAAGAAAAATGTATTGCAAAATCACTAATCACTGCGCCGTCAAATAAAAATATGCACATATGTACATACATACATATACAATGTACATTAGGGCGGTCCAAAATTGTATGAAGAACATAAAGTTCTCCCAAAATCCGCGGAACAACTCGCATTTCACGCGACTGTACTACGGAAATCTATACCAAAAATTTTGCCTTTAATATATTAGAGTTTAGAGGACGCGCAAATGCCTCAAAGTTGCCTTCTGTTTTACATCAGTGATGGTACTGAATAAGAAAGATTTTTTTATCGAGAACGAAAAAAGACACTGAAGATGGCGCATATTAGCCGAAACCGGTTTGTCTCCAAACCAAAATTGACAAGGGATGACGGAAGATCGTTCCACAATACATCATATTCCTACCCTGTCGGAAAAACAAGCAATCAAAAAGTATTTGGAAAACATATTGTTTTAGGAGTAATAGCATAAAAATAGCATTGTTCCGCAATGATTTGTTGGGTTTTATTTGTTTTTGTTTACCACCTTAATGTGCATACATATTTAGGTATTCATATGTATACGGAATGTTGCTCAGCAACCAAACAGAAATGACCAAAAATGTTGCCAATAAAAATTTACAGCCGGTATTTTTATGAAAATGTACATAAGTTACGAGTATTATGTATGCATATGATAAATGCTCGCTGTTGCTTGTGTACATGCATATGCATATAAAGGAAATTGTGTTAGCAACAAATAAAAAATTTAAAACATTTACTTAGCATTCTTTTGTGTTGCAGCAACATTGTTATGCAACTTGTTTTGTTTTGCAAAAACAACAACAAAAATGACGAATTAAGTAGCGCTGCTGCAGTTTTTACATTTCCAGTCGTCAATCAAATTGAAATTGAAACTGAAAATGGTAATTTGCAGCTAGAATTAAAAGTGCAGTTATCGAGATGAATAGCGGTTTCTGATGCCATCAACATAAATACATACATACATATGTATGTAAAGTGCAAGTACAAGTACAAGTACCAGTACCTCAGTACTTCGAAATTCCAGTACACTTTAGTAGTTTAGTACTTGTACTTGAATTTTACAATTACAAGTACTCTACTGATAAGTAATTTTTAAGTACACAGTAAAAAATTATAGTTTATTTCTAATATCATTTGGTTATTAGTTTATTCATTCTTGGAATTAAATTTGAATTTTAATGCCAAAAAGTCTTATTTTGAAAATATGAGAAGTTTTACAATTTTATTTATTCCAAAATAGTTTCAAAACAAAGCCTTGAAAAGTATTAAAATTCTCTCTAAAGAAGTTTAATCATTTATGGTTTAAAAACAAATCTTGAAAAGTATAAAAAATTTCTCTTTCTCAATTATATTACCATCAAAGTATTTTTGGTTTGAAATCAAAACCAAAAAAAGTATTAAAAAAACATTATCAAAATAAAGTCAAAATAAATAAACAAAATGTTTCTAAAAGTGCAATGAGAAGGAGTAAATAAATCTAGTAAAATAAATGGCCCGAATTTTTCATGCCTGATGAAATAATTGAATCAAGTAAGTAATGCAGGAAATTAATAAAATAGCTGAGGGTAAATTTTGCTTTATTTTTACAGGTATAAGGCAGTTGAAGGTCTCTCTTGCAGTATCATTGCAAGAACCGCGACGGTGCTGAAATTTCCATGGACATCTCCAAAATATTGGTGTAAAAGTTGACAATATGTATGAATATACATTAAGGTGGAGTGAAACATTTTTTTTGGAAATTAAATTTGTTCCAAAGCCAGAACGGCACCTTTCTAGCCCAGTAATAAGCCTGTAAAATTTTATTGACCTACTCGCATGTTTAGAGGTGCCCCCAGCCCCATAAAGTTGAAAAAAATAGTACGATCTGGTACAAATGTGAAATTTCTAAAATTATAAAATCAAAAAACGAAGTATGAGGATTGATAAAGATGGCTAAGCTCAGTATTAAAGTGATTTTTTTTTATTTGGAAACAACATCAACAAAAGTTTTTAAAGGTCAAAGTTTATATTGAGCATTTTTTAATTGTAATTACTTAAATACTACTGAACCGATTTCGAATACTTTTATACCATTTGATAGGTATTTTGATTCCCTTTAATTTGATATACATTTTATGTGGGTTCCATAATACCCGCCTTGCGGGGGTCAATCCCCTTTTACCCTCCTTACTGTTCATATATAAAATATACATCAAATTTAAGGGAATCAAATTACCTATCGAATGGTATAAAAATGTTCGAAATCTATTCAGTAGTTTTGAAGTAATTGCAATTTATAAAATACATAATATAAACTTTGACCTATAATAACTTTTGTTGTTGTTGTATCCAAAAAGCAAAGATTCACTTTAATACTCAGCTTAGCCATCTTTATCAATCCTCATACTTTGTTTTTTGATTTTATAATTTTCAAAATTTCATATTTGTACCAGATCATGCTTACTGCTTTCAACTTTGCGGGGCTGGGGGCAGTACAAAACGTCATCCTATCGCCATAAAATTTTGTGGGGTTCATTAACTCGTATAAAGGCAACTTTTCATTGCTGGTACGTTCAAAAAAAGAACAAAAAAAAAATCTCCATATGATTTCACTCCACCTTAATATACATATATCGAGTCCTAACTGCCATAAAAGTGTACCCAACAAAATTATCGATTTCAGCTTTTTTATGGAAATCAACAATTTATTATAACATTCATCAACTCCCAAAAATTTCATAGCTGTGAAATATGCAGTTTCGAAGTAAGAAACTAAATATGTACCACATACAAACTGTATGCAAAACAAATTAAAAAAACTGAGTCCCGAAAAATTTAGTTTTTGTTGGATACACATTTATGAAGATTGGGGCTCGATATATATATAAGGTACTTTAGTGTTTGCTGCTCGCGAAAACTTAGGGGCAAATGTTTGTTTTGTATTTTTATGTGCATAAGTAAATAATGTTAACGTTATTCAATTTCTCATTAATCTTTGGGATAAAGGGTTATTTGCGGTATATCCACTGGAAATTTTATGGGGGTTTATTTTTAAATCCAAAAAAGTATAAAATTTATTCCAATTTTCGGATTGATCTTATACCATTTCAACTATTTTTAATACCAAAAATATTCTAAAAATAAACAAAATTTGGTTTTGATTTAATTCCAAAAAAATATTAATTTGACACCAAGAATAATTTCTGTCTCTCAGATTCTCTTCTTTTTTTTAAACCAGAATGGTTTTAATTTTATACTTTTTGGCATTGTTATATATAAATACCAAAATGGTATTAAAATTAAACTAAAATTTTTACTGTGTACGTACACATATCTATTTATTTTCATTTATTTTCAGATTATATTTTATAGGCACACATCCACAAGGTGAAACAGGTACAATTGAATCAGTTCATTAAAATAGTTGTCCTTGTAGGCAGTAATAACCTACAATTGCAACTTATAGTTAAATAGAAAATACCCGAAATTTAGAGGAATTAAATCTAATACAATAAGCGCGTACTATATTGTTTGACATGCACAATGTAAATGGCTCGTTGGCGTAGCTGTAGCGCCTTTGATTCGCCTGTGGCTTGTATTTTTTTTTTGTTTTTTTTTTTATTTATTTAAAAATTAAAAAAATATTTAAAAATGAATAAAAAAATATATATTTTATTCATGCATACTGGGCACACCACATAACACGTGCATAAAATCAAATTTGTCAAATGCTATTCGCAAATTGCCAAATCGCAAATTTATTTTCTTTTCTTTCTTATCCCTATTTTTATCGGGATTGTACAGAATTAATTTGGTCAGAAATGTCTGAATCGTCGGAGAAATTGCCTTTTTCAGAAGCATTTCGCAATTCTTGTTTAAATTAACCTTTTAAAAATTTGAGTATATAAAAACAAGAACTTAAATAAAGAAAAAATTCTATTAAAAATATAAATATAACCAAAAAGTACTACATACATATCGCTAGCTTAGAGTGCAAATTGTGTAAGTCCATTTTTCAAACATTGTAGGAGAGACAAAAAACACAAAATAAAAAAATTTCAAAATGAAAAAAAAATTTCTGTTCATATAAAAATTTTGGACTTACACAATTTTCTTCTCTTTTTGGACTTACACAATTTGCGTATCACTGAATAATAACGAGTAGAAATATGACAAGTATCACAGACTTGTTTAGCGTGGTGCGTATTTAATTTTTCTAGCTTTCTACACTTAAAACCACTTTTTCATAAAAATGGACTTACACAGTTTGCACTCTAAGCTAGCGATATATTCTTATTTATTTTGGCTTTAAATGCAAGGGTAAGTGAAATTGATGATCAATTTGCCACCAATACCATACGATACTCACTCGCACGTACCAATGCAAAAATATACATACATACGTTACATGTTATTTAGAACTTCAATTGAAATCTCCTGCACTTTATGTGATGACATACATAATTGTTAATTTGGAGGGTTTTGAGTTTGGTGTTTTTAAGGTGCGGGAAATGGCGCAACTAGTATATAGAATAATAACAGTAGGTGGTATTAGTCCATATTTTCACCAGCGTCTGCCCTTAAAAAACATCTTCCAAAAAAAGAACTGTTCAAAGCCCCCCCCCCCCCCCCCCTTGCCTAAATCCTGGATCCGCGCCTGATATGTGCATATATCGGATTGTATGACAGCTACATACGTATGTATGTATGTACATACAAAAAAAAAATGAACCCGATATTCGGAATCAGCGACCGATTTTACATATAGATAGTATAGTGGCGTCCAAAGTACAGACAACAAATTTCATTTTGTAATTCAGTGTAATCATCCGATTTTAGTGATTTTCGCTGAGGCTTTTTAGACATACGTGAGAACAAAGACTGCAAAGTTTGATGCGCTTATCTGGTCAAATAGAAAAGTTATACCCCAATGTGTGAATATCTGAACAATCGGTTGTATGGCAGCTACTATATCTAATAGTCAACTGATTTTAATGATTTACACCGGAATTGTCCATTTGGACATGAGAACGGAATAAAATTATAATGTCTACAGTATTTTTAAACGAAGGAAACGCTAGGAAAAACCCCCCTTTTAGACTTTTCGAAAGAAAACAAGTAAGAGCGCGGCTGTCTTCGGCCGTACCGAAGACTTCATACCTTTCATGAATGCGGAAATGAAAAGTTACCTATGTACACAGCTTGATTTAGTTCAAATTAAATTTTGTGGGTTATTTATGGGAGAGATTTATTAGCTATTTAAATAGAGAAGTTACACCCCAAAATGTTCGTATCTGAACAATCGGTTGTATGGGAGCTATATGTTATAGTTGTCTGATTTGGCCGATTCCGACAAATGATCAATTGCACATAACAATAAACCTGTATTCCGATTTACATTCAGATATCTCAAAAACTGAGGACTACATAGTTTGCGTTCACACAGACGGACGGACAGACGGACATGGCTTAATCGACTCAGCTCACGATTCTGGTCATATCGGTATATATTTTGGTGGATCCCCCACGCTTCCTTCTGGTACTTTCGACAAACATAAAAGGTATAAAAATACTTAGAAACAATCTAAAAACAAAATAAAATCACTCATTATCACGACTACGAGGGCTGCTCGATATATTTTTAGCCTAACAATGACAAAGTGTTGCCAGGTGAAATCTGACATTTCCATTGGAAAGTCTGACATTTTTTCGCATAATCGTACTCAGAACGTTTTGACGTACGACCAGTGGCGGATCCACGGGGGGGTTTTGGGGGTTCAAACCCCCCCTTGTGGTTTATCATAGATCCCAAATTAATGCCTTTATAGATTCTGCGCCCAAATTTACCAAAATGATCAAGGAAAACTCTATCATTCCAAAAGCAATGGTTGGATAGCTTTCATTTATTTTCAGATTATATTTTATATGCACATATCCACAAGGTGAAACATGTAAAATTGAATCAGTTCATTAAAATAGTTGTCCTTGTAGGCAACAATAACATACAATTACAACTAATAGTTAAATAGAAAATACCCGAAATTTAGAGGAATTAAAATTCAACAACTATTTACAGCGAAGGTTGGGTGTATAGCTATTTCACGAAAAACCATTTTCGATCATCAGCACTCTTTCCGGAAGTGGATTCTACCGGGGATTGAACCCGAGTACATTCCATCTTCAGCCGCAATGACCCAACGCATAAACACACACGGCCATTGAGACTCTGTGCAAGCTATTGGATTTTCCCCACTTTTGCCTTTTGGGTCAGAATTTTTCAAATCAGCACAAAAATTTTTTTTTCTTAGATTTTTATGATTCGCGCCTTAATCGATAGCTCTCCGTGTCAAGAATTAGTCACCGAAATATTTTTGCAAAATGAATATTTTTGCAATAGTTATTCGCCAAAAAAGTTTTACATTAACTTCTTTAAAAAAATTTATTGTTAATCGACGGTACAATTAAATTTGACACGAACTACGCCACATGTTAGGTAATTATGTATATTTTAAAATAATTTTTGAAATAAATTAAAAAAAAATTTCTGTATCCTTTTTAAGGATAATTGTTGTTATCAATGTTCTCCGCCTAGGAAAAATTCGGAAAAAATATTGTAGATGTAATGATGCATCGTAAGCTGAATTCCGAAGAAAAAAATGGGGACTCTTACCGTTTAAATGCAAAATGCGATTGCACGATTCCCCTCTTCAGCTTAGTAACATTACACTACTCTAAAATTATTAATTTGAAATAATTCCAAGAGATTCAGGTATAGGGGAGTTGGTCCGGTCTTCCTGATCTCAAAAATTGTTTTCTTTATATTTTGTATGGTTAGTTTTCGAGATAACGGTAAATTTTTGCAGTTTTGGGTATCACTACATTCAAACCTATTTTTCGCTAAGGTTGCAAGTGCGATAACCGCAAGCAGTACCTTGTTAGAAAGATAATTAAAATACGCTTCTAACGACATGCAACTTGCAGTCATTGAACAAACCCTTGCTCGTCAAAGTCAGACTTTTTTTTGGTTTTTCTGATTCATTTTTTTATTCAAATATTTATCGTTTTTATAAAAAGGATTATGCTCAGTATACACAGTACATTACAAAGTTTTGGTAACGGTTGGTATGAACGAGTGGTACGATGGAGTTCCAACTATGGTCATGGTTTACTAGAAACGAGTGCTTAAAGCATTCTTTTCGATTTATGCTCCTCTAGTGAGCATTTAATTACCTACCACTTTTTTACATTTTCTGGCTCACTTTTTTCATTTATCCTTTTACGATCTACTTACTATCAACTGTGACCATAGTTGGAACTCGATCGTACGACTCGTTCATACCAATCGTTCCCAAAACTTTGTAATGTAGAGAATCTACTGCGTATACTGTGCATAATCCTTTTTATAAAAAAGATAAATATTTGAATAAAAAAATTAATCAGAAAAACCAAAAAAAAATCCGACTTTGACGAGCGTTTGTTTGTTTAATCACTGCTACCCTTCACTAGGTGTCGCGCAGTGGTCAAGTTTATAATATAGTAGCTTCAGAGCCATCTGAAGGCGTAACACCCGCATATGCCGGCTTTTTTAATTTATGAATTTATTAAATACATGTACGTTATACATGTTATTTAGAACTTCAATTGAAATCTCCTGCACTTTATGTGATGACATACATATTGTTAATTTGGAGGGTTTTGAGTTTGGTGTTTTTAAGGTGCGGGAAATGGTGCAACTAGTATATAGAATAATAATAGTAGGTGGTATTAGTCCATATTTTCACCAGCGTCTGCCCTTAAAAAATATCTTCCAAAAAAAGAAATTTTCAAAACCCCCCCTTACCGAAATCCTGGATCCGCGCCTGCGTACGACCATCATTTATGTGGTTTACAGTGACTTGAAAAATTTAATTTGGCAAAAAAATGGAATTAACTCGTGCACATTTTCGTGCGATCAGTTTTCAGAAATTTCGACGTGGATTATCACGACAAGAGTGCATTGATGAACTTAAATCTTTATATGGCGATGAAGCACCATCCTATGACACTGTGAAAAATTGATATAATCAATTCAATGGTGGCCGACGCTCGCTCCAAGACCAATTCCGTGAACATTGAGAACATTGATGCCGTGCGTGAACTCATAATGCAAGATCGTCGTGATACACCGAGAGATAGAGACATCCTTGGACATTTCTCTCACAAGCATACATTCGATATTGCGATGCGTATGAACCTGAAACAAAACAACAATCGACCGTGTGGGTCTTCGAAGACGAGCCAAATCCAACGAAAGTTGTTCGTGGAAGAAGTACTTCGAAGCAAATGGTTACCTGTTTCTTCGGCAAATCTGGTCATGTGGCGACTGTGCCGCTTGAGCTACGTAGGACGGTCAATTCTGACTGGTACACCACAATTTATTTGCCTGAAGTCTTCGGAGAAATTCGAGAAACGAACAAGGGAAGAGTAATCATTGTTCACCATGTCAATGCGAGCTCTCACACATCGGCTCAAACCAACGCTTTTTTGACCGGCAAAAACGGTGAATTGATGGGTCATCCGCCGTACAGCCCTGACTTGGCAACCAATGACTTCTTATCAGACCTGTTATTTAATGATTAAAAATTTTAATGATTATTAATTAAAGCATGTTTTGTTGTTGTAACTATTTAATGATTAATTACGATTATTTTCACCTTTTTAATGATTAAAAGTTAATTAAATTATATAAAAAAAATAATTAATCGATTAATTATTTTTAATTGCACAATTATTTAGATTATTTTCAATTATTTTTAATTGCATGATTAACGCAATTACTTGATTATTTTCGATTATTTTTGATTTTTTTTAATTGCATGATTAATACAATTATATGATTATTTCAAATTATCTATGATTTTTTTAATTGCATGATTAATTAATTAATCGATTAATTATTTTTAATTTTTTGTTTCTTTTCAAATTTGTTTGTGAACAAAACAAACATACATATATTCATACATACATATGCACGTGCATACATACATGTGCTGAGAGTATGATGTGCGTTTAAACCCGTATCGGATGAGGCCGCACTAGTAATTGCCAGTCTATACTGCTGACGCAGTTCCTATCTCTACACGGTTGTTTCAAGGCCCATCTCTTTCGCTTTAAGCACGAGTCGAACCTAACGTGCGATCACTGCGGGAGGCAAGCAATAGACGATGCACACCACGTATTCTTTGAGTGTGCAAGATTTTACGAATCTAGAAACAAGTTCCGTAGAATATTTGGAGGAGACTATACACCTGAGTCGTTCGTGAAGCATAGCCAAAATGGACTGCAGCGAGTGATGTAATAGCACACACCATGAAAACACTAAGAAGCCTAGAGAGAATACAGCGAGGCAGTGGCGACTAAATTAGCACTAATTGTATCCCTCTAATCATAGGCACCTCAAGTGGAACGGATACGTAAGTAAAGGAGCTCGGCCTCCTGTATCCGTCATTGCGCGTGGTACGGAGCTTTGGCCTCCGCAGACCACGTAACAGTGACCACTTTTGTAAAAAATAAATGGGTGAAGCCTTTTAAGGCAGACTGAGGGCAATAACGCGACCATTACGGACTTTCGAGCCTGGTGCTCAACCCACCACCCGATGGTAGCCTGACGGCAGTACCGGGGCGTTCGGTACGATGACAGTAGAACGTTTAGTGCGGTTAGAGTCCCGCACATGCATACATACATACACACATTCATGCACACATACAAACACACATACATGTATATATGTACATACCTACACATACCTATTTTCAAAAATAATTTAAAATAATCATATTAAAGAAAATAATCGCACAATTGAAAATAATCGAGCAATTAAAAATAATCATACAATTAAAAAAATTTTGGCAATTAAAAATAATCAAACAATTAAAAATAATTGGGCAATTAAAAATAATCATGCGATTAAAAAAAATTATGTGATTATATGATTATTTCCGATTATTTTTTTAATGGTTAGTAATCATGATTTTTTTTACAATTTTTTTAATTTAATCGATTATTAATTGTCCGCTTAATGTAAGACAATTAAAATAATCATTAAAATTAAAAAATCCAAAAAAATTAATCATTATTAATTTTAATCGGAATTTAACAGGTCTGCTTCTTATTATTCCCGCACATCAAGAAGAAATGCGTGGTCAACGATTTTCGTAGCCAGAAGATGCTGTTCAAGCGTTCAAAAACCATGTTTTGGAGGTGTCTCAATCGGAGTGGAAAAAGTGCTTCGACAATTGGCTTGAGCGCATGCAAAAGTGTATAAATCATGCTGAAGAATACTTTGAAAAACAATAAAACCATTTTTGATGATTAATGTTCGCATTTTCATTATTAGGTTAAAAAATATATCGAGCAACCTCGTATAACTTTGCAAATGAAAAAAGTGGCATTTTTGACGGAATATTTCAAGAAAACGGTGCATATACAAGCACCAGTCAGTTTACATTGTGATTTAGAATTTCATTCCCTTTCAGTTGATCACAAACACTTGCTTCTACTATGAATTTCATTTTTTATTTAATCGCCAAAATTGCCATGAAATACCTCACTGTGCGTAGCTTCATTATTCAATCGACGATATGTTTGTGCGTGAGGAACCACAAAATATTATATATATAACCAGTGTGGTTGTAAACAAATTATATATTTGCATACTTTTAGGCTGTACGAAATACAGATTGAAATAACCCTGCAAAAGTGATTGCATTATATTATTACCATTTTGTGTCAGGTTGGATTACTTTCAAAGCGATCATAACTAAACATAGACCCAAGGGAGCGACTCGTTTATCTGCATCGGCTCGTAATTAGCCGAACATTGCTACGAAAACCGAATGTATATCGCGATAACGACGAAGCAAGTCCGTACATATGTACATATGTACTTATCAGAGTTGTAAAAAGCTGCAATCAGATTGTATTGCAATCATAAAAAGTGTATATTATTGCAAGCAACATTGATTGTAAATCATATTGCTAGCAAATTTTTTCATTGCAAAAATAAAAATTTCAAAAATATAGAAGTATGTTATTGCAATCGACCTTCACCATGAATCATTTTGATTTCAGAAATTAGAATTGCAATAATTTACAAAAGTTTCATTGCAATCAGCTTTCACCGTAAATCATTTTAATTGTAAAAATTACAATTACAATAATTTAAGAAAATTTCATTGCAATACACTTTTCTCGTAAATCATTTCATTACAATAATTTACAAAAATTTTCATTGCAATAAAGTTCAAACGTAAATCATTTTCATTGTAAAAATTACAATAGCAATAATTGTATTGTAATAAATTTTCATCGTAAATCAAATTTGATTGAAAAATGTTTGATTGCAAGGCTTGCAATAGCAATCATTTTCCTCATAACTTTATACGTATGCATTGGGACTGATGAAAGGCAAGCGCCTAGGTAATTCGAGTAATACCGGGCATTTATATCACACGCTTAGCCGCGTAATAACCCATGTCCCGGGTACATACAAATGTACATATGTACACTCACGGAAAAAAGTATTGGCACAGCAGACAAAGTTGGTTTCGACCTCAAAAAACGCTTCCAAAGGACTAAAGTTTTTATTATTTCCTATTTTTGTTACATTAGTACAAGTATTAGGAATACCTTTTTGGTTGCTTGTTTTTCCGACAGGGTAGGAATATGATGTATTGTGGAACGATTTTCCGTCATCCCTTGTCAAGTTTGGTTTGGAGACAAACCGGTTTCGGCTAATATGCGCCATCTTCAGTGTCTTCTTTCGTTCTGAGTTATTTTCTGTAAGTTCGATAGCATTTATAGTAACTAACTTCCGTCGTTTTGTTCAGGTACTTCGTGTTCATATGATGTGTTCGTGTATTCGTGCGTTCGGGTGCCGTGTGTGTGTGAGTCTGTGTTGTGTGTTTAGGTATGCAAATCTATTTTTTTGTCATATTTTCATTATTGTACCCTCATTAACCAAGTAGGTAAAAGTCCGTTATTGCCCGTTTGTCTGTTGTTTTGTTTATGTCGGTTTTAGGTCTTTTGTCCTCTTTCGGGTATATTAGCTTAAGCGGTTCAAATAATGTATCCGATGCGGTGTTTATTTGTTCATTTATTATTTTACCTACGAATGTTTTTTGTTTGTATATCTCCATATTTTCTAATATGTTAAGTCGTCTTCCTTTATGCTGTATGTGGAGAATTTTAGCTGTTTTTCCTATTTTCATGGGTGTACACTTGTTTTCTGCCATGTGGTTGGCGAAATTTGATTCCACTGTCGTTGATGATTTTCTTATTTTCTTATTGTAATCCCTTATGTGTTCTCGATATCTCGTCTTGATTTGGCGTCCTGTTTGTCCTATATAACTGTTTTGGCATTCGCAAGTCAATTTGTATACGCCTTGTTTGTCAAAGAGGTCTTCCTTATTAATGTTGTTTCGTAGAAGTTTTCCCATATTGTTCCTCGTTTTAAATGCTGCATTAATGTTATATTTTTGGAAAACTTTAGCCAACTTGTAAGATGTTGCTCCGGTATATGATAGGACTGCCCATTTCTTCTCTTCTTTTTCTTTGGTTTCTGACTTTCTAGAATTTATGTTTTTTTGTATTTTCTTCACTAAACTTTTTTGATATCCGTTGTTCTCTGCGATTGTGTATATTGTGCTCAGTTCCTTGTTGTAAGCTTCTTTTTCTAACGGGGTTCGTTCAAGTCGTGTTAATAAATGTCTGAAAGCGGCGTTCTTGTGCTGTTGAGGATGGTTAGATTTATTGTGTATTATTGCATCTGTTGCTGTGGGTTTTCTGTATATTTCGTAAGTAAATTTGTTAGTCTCTTTGTTTATTTTAATTGTTAGGTCCAGGTAGTTGATTTTTCCATTTTTCTCTGTATCCATAGTGAATTTTATATTTTTGTGTTGGCTGTTGAGGTGCTCCAAGGAATACGCTAAAGAAAAAATTACATTAATTCATGGAATGGTTTAGGCACATTAATTCGTGGAATTAAAAAAGTCCTATTTTTATGTGGAAAAAAGTATTGGCACACTTCACTTTCAGATTAAATAACAACTAAATTTTTAACGCTAGTATATTGTGGGCGTACTGTTTTATTTTCTAACATCATTAAGTGGGTTTGGCATAGAATGTACCAACTTTTTTGTGGTTTCCTCCCCAATATTTGGTCATTCTTCCATTAAGGTTGCTTTTAGACTTTGCTTACCACTTTCTTAACCGCGGCTCCAGCTTACTCCACAGTTACTCGATTGCGTTGAGGTCTGGGGGCTGTGGGAGATGTGGTAGAACATGAGTAGTGTTATATGCAAGCCGCATATGCACTTCGTGGGGTGGTATTTCGGGTCGTTGTCATTTTGGAAGGTGTGTGATGTAACCAAATTTAACTTTTTAGCGCTTTTTATGGCGTCTTCTTTCAAAATATTGGTATAAACTTGCTTTTCCATTATACCCTCAATAAAAACCAATTCAAACACACCTGCAGTGTTTTTGTCCCTTAACCCTCTCAACATAATCTTCAAATTTAGGGGCGGACTTTTACAACTTTCTTATTTCGTATGGGGACCAACCCAGTCTAATATATATCCTTATCCCCATCCGCACCCTCATCCTCTTTCTCATCATCCTATCATCCAGACTTTATACAAATTGACGACTGCGAATATTACCAGTACCGTGTGCCAAGAAGAATCACTCTTGCCAATAAATGCTACTCTTTGGACTAAGTAGGCAATTGAAAAGTAAAGTATTCTCTCGACGAACCAAAATCACAATCTACAAGACACTCATCGTTCCAGTCCTCATGTATGGCGCAGAAGCATGGACTATATCAAAAGCAGATGAGATGGCGCTTGGAGTATTCGAGAGGAAAGTTCTTCGGAGGATTTATGGACCTTTGCGCGTTAGCGAGGGCGAGTATCGACGGAGATTTAACGACGAGCTGAACGCAGACATCGACATTGTTCAGCGAATAAAGAACCAGCGGCTGCGCTGGGCAGGTCATGTCGTGAGAATGGACGAAGGTGCTCCAGCCAAGAAAGTATTTTTATCGAAACCCGCTGAACGCAGAAGAAAAGGGAGGCCTCCACTGCGTTGGGAAGATCAGGTGGACAGTGAAGCTGACTCCCTAGGTATTCCCAAGTGGCGCCATGCTGCGCGAAACAGAAATAGCTGGCGCGCTTTATTGAACTCGGCCAGAATCGTCTAGACGGTTACGTGCCAATTAAGTAAGTAAGTGCCAATATGTACATTAGGTTACATAGAATATTTTCTCAACCTCACCCCCTAGGTCAATGCTAATATAGTCCAAGATACCACATATAAATTTTTGTCCCGATCGAAAACCGTTAAGGGGTGTCGCACAGATGCCAAAGTCCAGAAAACTCTATGGAGGCTCAAAAATTTAAGTTAAATTTTTTGCATATCTAATGCACAAATCGATTGTCCTGTACTCAAAAATACTAAATGCAAATTTTGGTCTCGATCGGAGGTGGTTAAGGGTTGTCGCAGATGGGTCAAAGTTCAGACTACCATATAAAGACCAAAAAATTTAATTAATTTTTTTTATCTAATGGCCAAAGTCGATAGTCTTGTACTCAAGGATACCAAATATAAATTTTGGTCCTGATCGGAGACGGTTAAAAGGTGTCGCCCGTGGTCCCATATGGTTATCTAAACTTTGACATGTTTGTGACACTCCTTAACCGTCTCCGATCGGGACCAACATTTTTTTATGGTATCTTTGATCATGCTGTTAACGATGTAGGGGGTGAGATCGAAGAAAATCGCTAATCTAATTTTAAGGACACCCTAACGTACATACTTACATATGTACCCGGGAAATGGGTTATTACGCGGCAAACCGTGTCATATGAATGCCGGGTATTACTCGAATTACCCAGGCGCTTGCCTTTCCTCAGTCCCAATGCATGCGTATAAAGTTATGAGGAAAATGACTGCTATTGCAAGCCTTGCAATCAAACATTTTTCAATCAATATGATTTACAGTGAAAATTTATTACAATACAATTATTGCTATTGTAATTTTTACAATGAAAATGATTTATGAGAAATGTTTATTGCAATGAAATTTTTGTAAATTATTGTATTGAAAATTTGTACAATAAAAAAATTTCAATAAATTTTATTGCAATGAACTTGATCCCCTAAGATTTCAATAAACGTTTATTGCAATAAATGGAAAGTAACTTATTGCTGACTGTAGTTATTTTACAATCAAAAATTTTTTACAAATGTTTATTGCAATCTATGGAACACAAATTATTTCAAATTGCAATTTTTACAATCAAAAAACTGCAATAAATTTTCATTGCAATAAAACTGGTAGAACAATCAATGATTGCTGGGACGAATGATTGCAACTTTTTACAACTCTGGTACTTATATATGCATGCTTGTTTGAACGTGCATGATTTAGTAAAAAGAGACATTAATTTTAGTACCTACTCCATGAATTAATCCTTGGATTAGGGATGGGCAAATTGGAAAAATATATAGATATATATTATATCGATATTTAAAAAAACATCGATTTATGCCGTGTAAAAACATCGATATATCAATATATCGAAAGGGCCGGCTTTACATTAAGGAACCACGCCCTGCGAAAAACCACTTCTTCACAGGGTTATAGGTGCTCTCACAGATCTCAAAACTGAAATCCAAACTTGGCGGGGACTTATGGTTTACTAGATATTTGTTGTTAAATTTGGATGGGTCTACAGATATTCTATGAATCCTGAAGTATAAACATAAAAATCATTAAGAATTGCTTGAAGAAGAAAATAATGTAAATTCAAGCATCCGGACATTATGGTTATACCACTTCTTAAAAAATATTCTGCTGTTAAATTCAAAGCGAATCAGAAATTTACGAAAAATATTGAATTTGGCTCGAAATGGTAAAAAATTATCGATTATCGATGCACGGTAGTTCAAAATATCGTCGATATTATCGGCTGTACTATTTTAAAAATATCGATATATTGATATATCGATATATATCGCCCAACCCTACTTTGGATTACTCGGGTGTCGTGCGGAAATCGGAGTATGTGATCGCTGCCTAGGACATCGCCATGTTAAATGGACCATATTTTTTATATGAAATGTGGCATGTTATGGAGTAGTCGGTTGACCCATAGCGAGTACTCTATACACGCGTGCATGGAGTAGGTACTCGGTTTTTTGCAAGGCTGCAAAAGAACGTTATTTTTAACAATAAACAAAAAAAAATTGTTTCTATTGAAATATTAGATTTTATAAACGTAAAAAGCATAACAAAATCCATTTCGTTTTAACTGTTATCAAAAAAAAATTATCAACACTTTTTTGTTTTGATAATTATCAAAACAATTATTTCAAAACAACTTTAAACGAAAAAATTAACTTTGCAATATATTCGTTTTCTATGAAGAAAAAGAAATTTGTCGGTCTCCTGCCAGAAACACGAATGTGAAATTTTTTTTAAGTGCGATGTCTGCTCTTTATCGGGTATATATTGATATAATAGCAATTAATATTTGTATATATGCTTATGTACATACAAGTACATATTATGTATGTATGTTTACACAAGAATTTATACAAATATAAATTGTAATTACATCAATATATACCCGATAAAGAGCAGACATCGTGCTTACAAAAATTTTCACATTCGTGTTTCTGGCAGGAGACCGACGATATGTACATTAAGCCGTATCACGAAAAAAAGTTTTGCGTGTGTCAGTTTTATTTGAACACTTATGTCGAAAAAATATTTTTGGTGTAAAAATTTTTTTTTTAGGCCCGCGTTAAAAACAGCTAAATCGCGTTTTTTGTAATAACTTCCTTATTTGATGTCGGATCTCTATGATCTTAATGTCGCAGAAAAGGTCTCGCTCAGCACTATATTTGGTCCATATAAAGTTTCGACCTCAAAGGTTGTTCTGAGTTTTACCTTTAAAAATTTTGGAGTTACTATCCCTAGATTTTTTTTATTTTTATCACAAATACAAAGCTCTCAAAAAACCATGAGGACTCTACTAAAAAAGTTGTAGCCTTTATTTACAAACAAAAAATTTATACCGTTTTAAAATAAGGGAACTCGTGTTTTTTGAAAAATTATCCCAAGTTCTTATTTATATGAGGCAGTAACGCCATATAGTATGAGGTTTTGATTAAAAAGTATTCTAAGTCCTCGCTTGACTTGAGAATGTTGCGATGGAACAGCTACCAATACTGGACACATAATATACAAAAAATTATTGATAATTAGACTATTCGTTCTGATCAACGTTATTTATATTGAATGATAATGGCTGTAGTGAAGATTTGGCAAGTATTCAAGTGGGACCTTTAAGCACAGCGCGCTGGCTTACAAAGGCTTCACGATTTCTGCATCCATGCGTATCGTAAAATCATCCAAGTTATTTAGAAAAACTGCTAGAGTTCGTTGTAAAATTATACGCGCCTAAAGAGACAACGGAAGTCTAAATGTGTTACCAATACTTGCGCTGGGTGCGTCGTCTGCCCCTAGAAATGCAGCCAACAATTGAAAACAACGCACTTTACTTTAGTTACTCATACGCCCCCCTCCATCGAATCGCTTTGTATGTGAAAACTGAAAATTCTTTTTTAAATATCTCGAAAATGGGAGCTAATCCGCATTTTCTAAAAACGCCATCGTAATTTGGAGCCAAAAATTAAGCTGACGTGTTTCGCCGTTTCTCTGTGGTATTTTTGCCTCCCTTCTGTGTAATTTTTTATAAAAAAAACAAGTGTTTCATTTTACAACGTTATAACTTTTTTGTTTGTGAATAAAGGCTAAAATTTTTTTAGCGGTGTCCTCATGGTTTTTTTAGAGCTTTGTATTAGTGATAAAAATAAAAAAATCTAGGGATAGTAACTCCAAAATTTTTAAAGGTAAAACTCAGAACAACCTTTGAGGTCGAAACTTTATATGGGCCAAATATAGTGCTCGGGGAGACCTTTTCAGCGACATTAAGATGATAGAGATCCGACATCAAATAAGGAAGTTATTACAAAAAACGCGATTTAGCTGTTTTTAACGCGGGTCTAAAAAAAAATTTTTACATCAAAACTATTTTTTCGACATTAGTGTTCAAATAAAACTGACACACACTAAACTTTTTTTTTGTCCATATAACGTGATACGGCTTAAAGTACATACATGAATTAAAACAAATACAATTTTTGTAAATTTTTTTGATATCAACGAAACAAAATTTATATTGATAAAAATTTATTGATAATTTTTGAAACGAAAAAATTTTGTTTTTGATAAGCAACAAAACAAAATAAATTTTTGGATAATTTTTATTGATATTTTTTGAAACAGCATTGGTTTTTTGCAGGGAAGCGAAACTCACATTGAATAACTCCCATTCTGTGTGTGAATATGAAGCGGTTATACAAACATAAATGCCCGACTGATGGCAACTTTTTAGCTTACTTATTTAATATATCGCTCAGGCAGAATATCACCCCCCTCGAATGTAAATATGTAGGTACACTTATTTTATTGAGTTCAATATCCTTTTATTAACCAATGAAAATTGTTTTGCAATAATTAATTGAATTCAAAAATGTTACCACAATTTGCTAAGCACTTTATGTTGATTTATTTAATTCACTTGCAATCTTAATAAAATTTTAAAAATAATTATTATAATTTAAAAAATCCATTATTAAAGTGGACAACGCATTTGAAGCGAATGGTGTGATGGAAACCATCACATTTCCTATACAATTTAGGAAAATAACTCAATTTCGATGTTATTTCTGCAAAAGTAATAATAATTTTACAACAACACGCACGTTCACACCCACGCCCAATGTCGGCCGCGCGGTAACTAAATTGCCTCATGGCCAGACAGGCGTTCATTAATCTTACAATTAACATTAGACGATCTACTCCCCTTCCTTTTTCTATCCTCTAACATTAGGCAATAGTCTGTTTGACACGAATCACACTTTATTTCCCACCCCTAATAATGGTAATATTCAACCCTGTGGTGACTGATAAAAAAAATATATTTATGTAAATTAGGGTGGTTCCCAAATATATGGGAATACATCTTATATCATATTTCTTCAAACTCCTTTGACCCATTTTCGACACCTCTGGTGATATCTTTGACTGTGCTGTTATCCGGTTGATTTTTTAAAGACCACCCTTATGTACATATGTACATATGCTAAAAAGCAATGACCTTTTCCATTAATATACACACATATGCACACCTTTGCGTTAGAAGCCATATGTCTGACTTAATATTGGCGATAAGCTACATACATATGTACATACAGGGTTCATCAAAATCAATTTTCCTCCGATTCCATATTTAGTTATCAAATGAAATTAGCTAACTAGTTTTATACTTTCATAATGTTGTACCTACAGTTATTTTGTTATATTTTGTATTCTTAAACTATTATACTACTATACAGATTTACTGATACGCTGTTCTACTTGTATATTCTTGCTTTCATATTATTAATGTCCATATTTTTTCTTTAAAAAAAAAAGACCCTGTAAATCGTCGTTCGTGCTTCTACGCAGAGGAAATAAAAAGCAGTGCACAAGTACACACTTAGGGTGCATACTGAGTAGACTTAAGAGTCATTGTCAGTGTCAGACTCACACCAATTTCAGTTTTTATAGAAAAGTTTTGCTGCGAGAGAAAAAAGGGTATATATGCATATGTACCCTACCAGACAAGGCTGAACACTTTTTGATAAAGTCCTTGAAAATGAGTACATTTTTGATTAGTTGACTTGCCCACTAGAACAGTCCCACATTTGTTTGTTTGATTTGGTTTGTATGTTCTCCCTCAATAAGAGTAGTAAAATAGAAAAAAGTAATATGTTAGAGCGAGAGCACATATTATTCAAAAAATTCGACAGTTGGCCGGAGAAAATAAATACGAAAGAAACGTCAAACGGTGATGGAAAAAATTGAAAAAAAAATTAAATTTTAAATATTTTCAATAACAAAAAGCGTTGCACAAAATAACAAATTTTAAAAACTATCATCCGACATAGGTAAGTTGCAATGTACACAATTTGGGCTTTATTTATACTCATAAATTTTTCATCTTAATTGCAGAGCTTGAAGATGGTCATGTAATTTTACAGAATCACATCACATTCAACCGCGGCAGCTAGTCCATGGATCCTCCAGCAATGGCCAATTTTGGTAATTGTTCAGCCAGAATTTGCTACCACAACACCGCCCATTATGCCGGAAAATAGTTCACCACCGCCAGAGCAATAAATTTACCCGTACGGCTGTGCTCACACAACAGCAAACAGACACCGATGCTGCGCCGTAGAACGTATGGAATAGTGCATCAAAATTCATTTGATTGGCTATGGCACCGATCAAGGTAAGCTGACGGTTGAAATTGGAAACTCCCTACCAGGTAAAATAGTTAAGTATATATGCATGTAGTTTTTAGATAGGCAAACGATTGCAACAGTAACTTTTTATTAATTAAAAAATTGGTTGCATTTTACAAAATTTGTATATGTATCTACTAGCTCTATACGAAACGATGCAATGCATTCATTGTTTGCATTGCAATTGATTGTTTATAATTATTTAAATTAAATTTAGTATCTAAGAAAATTTTTCAATAAAATTGTTTAATTTTGAGATGAAAATAGCAAAATTTGAATCTATTTTATTTTTCCGGGAACGCATGTGAGTACATTTTTTCAGCACTTTTAGCATTTGCTTTGAGTAGTTTTTGGTGCAATTTTTTAGCACTTTGAGCATTCGCTTTGAGTAGTTTTTGGTGAAATTTTTCAGCACTTTTAGCATTCGCTGTGAGTAGTTTTTGGTGCAATTTTTTTAGCACTTTGAGCATTCGCTTTGAGTAGTTTTTGGTGAAATTTTTCAGCACTTTTAGCATTCGCTGTGAGTAGTTTTTGGTGAAAATTGTCAGCACTTTTAGCATTCGGTGCGAGTAATTTTTGAGGACTTTTTTCAGAACTTTTGTCATTTGGTGCATGGTGTTTTTGATGTAAACATTCAACAGTTTTGTTGCTAGCGCAAAGTACTTTGTCAGTATATTAATGATGAATTACATGCTCTGTTAGAACGTGTAAGATATATTATTTGGTTATGTAAGTATACCATTAGTAAAAAAGAGATGGCATATAAACTTCGGAGGAGAAGTGCTCACTTTTTTCACGCGGTCTGAACAAAATTGACTACTTTTTTAAGGACTGTAGCCATTAATGTCAATGCTCATATAAATACCTATAATATGCTCATCTGTCTGGTAGGGTATATATCAACATACATATGTATGTGTGTATACTTAAATATGTATACGTATAGGTAAATATTTTTACCCAACTATGTAAAAAAGTTATTATTCTTTAAAGAAACTAACTACAATAGTTATTATTCTTTAAAGAAACTAACTACAATGCTCTTACACTCTAACCACTCTCTACTCTAACTTGTTTGGTGTCCCATTGTGCATATAATTATAGTTCTCTGTGGCAATGCGATTAATTTTAAAACTCTCTAAATTTACGCTTAATGTGTCACTCAATTGGTTCCACCCTTATGATTGTGTGTTGTTTTTGAAGTGAACTTCTTAGGCGGCGATACAGAGTTTTTATGGAGAGTGAAATTTGATGCAACGGAAGTTGGCCCCGGAAATAGCAGCCATTTCAGCTGATTTTTAATTTTTAAAAAAATCAACCTTGATATCGCGTGGTTCGAGGAACCTACAACCCCTCGCTTCCAGACCTGACACTCTACCGCTGCGCCATCACACCATCTGCGTTGGATATGTCAAATGCTGCACTTAAACTGAACTAACAATTACAACTCACTCATGTATGTACATCAATGGTAGGCAAATTTGAAATTGAGATTGTATTAGTGAGAGCGCTATGGTCGGTCGAACGAACTGTGATCGGGCAAATGCAATGCGTAAATAATACATATATATGTACACAAGCCTCAAATTGACGCACGCCCGCAAATTTTCCATATGCGTTGAACCGAAATTGACTTACGTGCGTATATAGATAAAGAAATTGAAAAATATAGAAAATCCGAGAAAATCTTGTTATTTTGTGGAATATGTAACTAACACACACGATATCGAAAGCTAAGGTCAATTTTTTTGCAAATAATCACCCACAATGCTTAGTTTCAACTGTCAGCAAAACGATTATTGGGAGTCGAGTTTGCTTAATACGCACGCCCTTCAATTTCGGTTACAGAAATTATAGAAATTGTGTGGGTATGAGAAATTATTGATAGTAAATTGACCACGTGCGTCGATATTAGGTAGCATAGTAAATTGTTTTCAACGTGCAAACAAGCGACAAGCACTCTCGATGTTGCTACGCCGCTTGCTCAGTGACGACTAAATCATCTAGTAAAGAAAGAGCGTAACGTGTCGGTGTGATTTGAGCGCAAACAATTGTTTGCAGAAATGCGGACCACTGATGTACATATACGTGTAACTGTGTAACCTAAATCAAACGCAAGTCGTCAATTTAACGCACGCACGCAAATTTTTCATATGCGTTGAACCGAAATTGACTTGCGTGCGTGTTCAGATAAAGAAATAGAAAAATACAGAAAATCAGAGAAAATCTTGTTATTTTGTGGAATATGTACCTAACAGACACGATATCAAAAGCAAGTGTCAATTTTTTTGCAAACAATCACCCACAATGCTTAATTTCAACTGTCACGCAAAACAAAAATTGGGCGTCGAATTTGCTTTTTACGCACGCCGTTCAATTTCGGTTACTCCCATACAAGTTGTATGGGCATGAGAAATTTTTGACAGTAAATTGACGGCGTGCGTTTGATTTAGGTTACACAGTAAGTACATAACAGCGCTGTGGTGAGAATATTAATAACACTAGCAGAAATTAAAGTACACCGTTTGACACAGCTCGCGTAACTAGCGAAGTAGCTCAGCTGTAGGGGTGAGTAATGACACGATTTTTTGGGAGTTGACACATAAGCACTGACTCACTAAAAAGAGTTGACTCACTGAGTTGGCATGATTGTGCTACAGCACGATTGTGCTACAGCTATGGTCAACCAATAAGTGTTACTGTGTGCTATCAGAGACTGTGGCAGTGAAAATGTCGCTCTGATGATGAATTTATATTTGTACGAGAATGGCTTATTTGCTATGAAGTGCATATATGTAAACCAATAATAGAACAACCGATAAAACCCTAAAATAAGTGTCGATACAAAAACGGGGTATTGTCCGAAAGTTAGTACAATTCATACAGAATACACCTACATACACCAAATTTGCCTAAATCACCTGGAAAAAATGAAAAAATGCATAAATAGGTGACCACCCCAATACCAAAAACCACCAAAATACACCAAGTGCCATATAAAGTAAGCAAGCACAAGATGACACTTAAATAAGAGGCGAAATCGAACGTGCCAGCGGAGTCAAGTGTGCTACTGAGTTATCATTTTATTGTGAGGTGAGCTTGAGCGTGCAGCTCACTGATGGGAGTCGACACAGAGTCATAACTCGGTGCTGAATTACCCAAACCTACTCAGCTGTAAGATGCTTGGCTTCCAATTTAAGTTCAAGTCCAGGTCCAACCAATTTTTTTTGTTCCTTTTTTTTCTATTAAATAATTTTCTTTATAATTTTTTATTAAATAAAAGTGCCACCCGAATATCGGGGATTACAAACTAGTTAATTATTAAAATAAAAACGACCAAACAACCAATATAATAAAAATAGGTAAAAAAACTTTTTAAGTTAAACGGTTTTATGTTATACATACATTGCAATGTTTAAGATAAATGTACTAAAAACCAAAAAATAATAAAATAGATACAGTCGTGGGAATTATAAACATTTGCATAGACTAGAATAAAATAAAACCGGGGGGCACGTCAATTGTCTACAAATTATCGACTTAATGTGCGATAGAAGAATCGTTTAATTCGTCGTTAGGCAGTTGGCCCGCAGACGGTGAGGAAATTACTTACTATTTTCTTGCTCATGGAAATTCCAATAGTTATACACTCCATGTTAATAAAAGAGATGTTTCAACTAGTTTATCGTTGGACATTCACACGAGGAATCGTTTCACTGCTCGTAGTTTGTCTTTAACCGACAAAACATATGATAAAAGTACTACTCGCTCACCACTATGAAACCCTAAAACTCGCTTATAATCGAGCTTGCTAGCTTTTTTCCACATTCTAGCCCTACTTATCACACGTCCATCGTTGTCGGTTGAACAACTGCCTAATTATACTCGTAGTGTAACATTACAAAACAAACATTTTAATCAACGATTGTAGACAATTGACGTGCCCCACGGTTTTATTTTATTCTAGTCTATGCAAATGTTTATAATTCCCACGACTGTATCTATTTTATTATTTTTTGGTTTTTAGTACATTTATCTTAAACATTGCAATGTATGTATAACATAAAACCGTTTAACTTAAAAAGTTTTTTTACCTATTTTTATTTTCTAGTTTTTAGTTTTTATTTCGCATTCTGTTTAATTCATTTAGTGCTTCATTATTGCAAGGCTTCTTGCCCGTTAGTTTATTGCAGTCCAACGCCTCTATACGTAGTCCCTGCAAAGTTCTTACTCTACTAAGAGCCACGTAGGCTTGACCTTCTTCAAACAGTTAATTAGGATTTTCAGTTTTAATTACCCCGATCTCAGCTCCACCTAGCGGAATTTTTTTTTAAGAAAATATTTCCTTTCAAGGTAGTAATACATGTTCCGAATTTCAGCCAAATCGGACCATAAATGCGATTTTTGTAAATATAGCGACCCACGCGCCACCTTTCGGAAGTTTTTTTTTAGGAAAATATTTCCTTTCAAGGTAGTAATACATGTTCCGAATTTCAGCCAAATCGGAGCATAAATGCGATTTTTGTAAATATAACGACCCACGCGCCACCTAGCGGAATTTTTTTTTTAAGAAAATATTTCTTTTCAAGGTAGTAATACATGTTCCGAATTTCAGCCAAATCGGACCATAAATGCGATTTTTGTAAATATAGCGACCCACGCGCCACCTAGCGGAATTTTTTTTAAAGAAAATATTTCTTTTCACGGTAGTAATACATGTTCCGAATTTCAGCCAAATCGGACCATAAATGCGATTTTTGTAAATATAGCGACCCACGCGCCACCTATCGGAATTTTTTTTTCATAATATTGCATTGTCATCGGGATTATACATGCGTACAAAATTTCAGATTAATCGGTTAACAGGAAGAGGGTGAAATTTGAATTACTAAATTTGACCCAAGAATAAATAATAAATAATAAATAAAACAAACGGGGTGAGCTAAATAAAACCGTTTAAAAACCAATCGGATGAGCCTGCCGATAAAGAAAATCTAATAACAAGACCAAGCATTGCCCTTTCTATAAATAGAATTTGTACAAACAAAAACACACAACCACATGTATGTACATGCGATAGTTTTCATTGCAATATCCCTGCAAAAAAATGTGCGATTAATCCCGATATACATAGATTTGTCCCGGATTGATTTCTTTCGGGAACAATCGGTCCACAATTAGTCCCCGATTGTTCCCGAACGGGTATAAATGTAGACTAATTGTGGACCAATTGTTCCCGAACGGGTATAAATCTAGATTGATTATATGTAGAAATTTTACAAAAATATTCTATGTATTGAAAAAACAATAGGTAAAACTAATTGAACATGCTTTCTTTTAATAACAATGATGAATAATAATTTTGACAAAATTTTACCAGAAATATCCATTGAAAAATCAATTACGATTATACACTGAAAACTGACTATTTCAAAAATTTAAATTTATTGAATAGATTCTTTTACAAAAGTAAAACTTATTGTATAATCTTTATTTAAATAGGCATGAACATTTATAATTTTTAAAGATTGTTATAAAAAATAGCCTTGGCTAGCAACTTTGAAAAATTCCTCACATATCTTTTTCACTCGCATAATGCATTCCCAAAACAATAAATATTTGGAGAAGATACTTAATTTTTTTAAAAGATTTCATTACAAGATGAAATCTAATCGAATAAACTCTTTTAATATATATAACAATTTATAATTTTTAGACCTTTTCATAAAAAATAGCCTTGGCTTACAACTTTGGATGAAAGCGATTAATCTACATTTGTACCCATTCGAGATAAAAGAGATTGATTTACATTTGTACCCGTTCGGGTATACAAGTTGAACAATTAGTCTCTTCATAGGACATGCTCAAACAAATGCGATCAATTCGCTCCATATAAAGGGATGTAAAATTGTATTAGTCGCATTCTCCCTTCCGATTGATCCCGGACACGTCCCGGATTAATCGCATTTTTTCAGGGATTTATTTTCAAATTCGCTTCTCATATGATATGTATATGAAACTTGTTACTTGTTGCTTTCGAGCCAATATAAATTGAAAACACAATTATTTGAAATATTGAACAAGATGTAAGAAGTTAACTTCTATCACGTGTATTATGCTACACGCGGGTTTTTTGTTTTTCTTCATTAACTTTTCGCACATCAAGCGAAAATGTGTAATCCCAAAAGGATTAAGGCTTTATTTTGGAAATTTAAATTACAAAACGTTTAAATATAAGTATGTAAATCATCCGAATATCTTCAAAACGAGAAAGAGCAGAAGTCTTGGCTATGGTATTACATATATTTTGAATGATACAAATTACACAATAAAAAGTGTATATGGGCAATGGCGTAGCTACCTAGGGGCTAGGCAGGACAGTGGCGCTGGGGCCCTCAAGCTCAGGGGGCCCTCGAATCCTAACCAGAAATCTCGATCGAACTGAACTTTTGGAAATTTCTCCCATTTTCAAAATAAATATGTCAGGTTGCAAGCCCACTTTAATCATGACAGCTCAGTTGAGAGAAATTCAAAAGTTAAGCCTAGGGAATTACCCTAAATTCTTTCTGTGGGTTGGCAGTGTTGTAACTTTGACGTATAGTGATATGTGCGTTTTATTATTCAAATATAAGTATGTAAATCTGAAAAATATATATTTTTTTTAAATCTGTTTCATTACTTGCGAAATGAAAAAAAACCCGACGTTAGTTTAATTCACATAGCTCAAGATATCCAATTCAGTCCGAAAAATGGAAAAAAATCATCAAAATTTAAAATAGCCATATTTTGAGAACAAAAATTGTTCGGCAAAATCAAGTAAGACGTATTAAATGTTTTAATACAATAATAAATACAAAGTTATTCAAGCGATTTGAAAAAGAAAATTTTTTGTCTAATTTAAGTTTTTTTTTCTACGAATAAAAAAATATAAATCTACACTTATTTCAAAATTTACTACACTCGGAGCTATTTGAAGGTACTTTAGGAACATATTGAGAGTAAAGCAATATGAAAAAAGACAAAAAATACAAAGAAAAGACAAAAAAGAAAAAGAAACAACAAGAAAATACCAAGAAAAAACCTATATACTTAATTCGCACAAGACATGACCTAAAACATTGTTGTGATTATTTCTTGCATAAAACATAAGAGAAAGATGACAAATAACTGAATGAAATTTTAACATGTACAGGAAATAAAAAAAAAATAAAATATTATTTTCTAAGTACACTATTGCAAAAAAAAAAAATATTATTGAGTTACATTTAGGAGCATATTAACAATCGAAAGGTATAAAAATATTAGGATGTTAACTTTGTTATATGTGTATTATTTGATGTTGATTTGATGAATCAAAATTTCCTAAAAAATCTGAGATGTGCCCTTTTCGAAATTGATGATTCAATTATAACATTTGTTTCCAACAATGGAAAATTAAGTTTTGAAGTGTTTGGAGCAGAGCGATTGCGCGCATAACAAGCTGTATACCTCGCATTCCTTATTCCTTAATCATTTTTGGCAGGGCATTTACGTACATACGGCCATAATATAATAAACTGCCTAAAAGTATGCTTCAATTAGTTGTAATTTTTTTTTTGTATGGAGAAAATATATTTCCAATCTAATGAAGCTTATAACACCTAACAAAATTTCAAGTTCTAATAAAGATATCTGAAAAAGCAAAATGCTGTTTTCAAGTTATAAACAGCTTTCAAACGGTATAATCAGTTTTGAATAGAAATAAGTTATGATGTATTGTGGAACGATCTTCCGTCATCCCTTGTCAATTTTGGTTTGGAGACAAACCGGTTTCGGCTAATATGCGCCATCTTCAGTGTCTTTTTTCGTTCTGAAAATGGCGCATATTAGCCGAAATCGGTTTGTCTCCAAACCAAAATTGACAAGGGATGACGGAAGATCGTTCCACAATACATCACATTCCTACCCTGTCGGAAAACCAAGCAACCAAAAAGTAAGAAATAAGTTATGTTTATAAATGATCAGTGGTGCCAGATTGAGGGAAATTTCCCTTTTTGAGGGATATTTCACTGCAAAATTTTTAAAGAGGGAAAAAAGGGACATTTTGTTGTCGTCCATATAAAAAAAAGGGATTTATTGGTTGCAGAACTGTTTACATACCTACATATGTATAATTTATAGTAGGCGCGACAGAAATGCGCCTAGTATAACTTAAATTAAGCAACTCTCACACTGAAAAACCCCCATTCAGTGTATGATCAAAAGGAGTCGGTTACATACATGCTTACAAGTAAACATAAAGTGAACTACACTGCGTATACGTAACTTGTTTACATAAATACATATATGTATACAGGTGAAACTAATAAAAGCGTGGTAATAATCGCCACTCTTAGGTAATTTATTTTTCATTGTGCACATTCGTACTGTATTGTTAATAATCGAAATAATTTGGAGAATTGGGAGCCACTTAAAAGCTATTTTCGCCTGGCCTCATTTGAAGATAAGCGTAAAAAAGCAGAAACTATTTATGAAAAATTGGAAAGAACGAAACAATGCTTATGTTAGATTTTTGAAGTACGTTGTTAACTTTTTCAATGAATTTAACGCATTGTTCCAAGGCAGAAATGTACTTATACACCGACTAGGGGAAGAAGCTGAGACACTTGTGTTGAAAATTGCAAGAAATTTCTTAAAACCCGACTTTTTTACAATTCCGTGGGAATTACAGCTAAAAGTTTTGGAACTTCCAACTGCATATTTACTTGAAATTGTACTCACGTTACCCCATTCAAATGCTGAATCAGAAAGAATATTTTCAATTGTAACGGATGTTAAATGTAAAAAGCGAAACAAACTTTCTAGTGATATGTTAAATAGTATAAGTAAAGTATGAATAGCCTTTCAATATAAAAATATCAATTGCTCCAACTTTCAACAAAAATAATATCCACTTGCACAGTGCAAATAATTTGTACAACTGATACCTTAAGCTATTAAAAAAACTGTATTTGCCTGTTATATATTCTTATATTACTGAAATAAATGCTATGAATTCGGTGTTAATTTTGTGGGTTTTTTTTATTTAAAATGTGGGAAATTAGGGATTTTTTTCCAATTTCTGTGGGAATTTTAGCTGAGATTATCTGGCATCACTGTAAATGATATTAAGGTGAAACATCACGTTCCAGCAAAAATTATTGGCGTAGCTGATGCTAAGTTTTTCAGTTCATTTTTTTTTTTTTATACCCCTTTATATTCGCTTCGACTTCACGCACCATAATTTCCTTTTGTTACATATAGTACACATTCATACACGGAGAAAGCTATATTGATGTCACATCCATATTTATGGATAATCCTGTCTGATCCATAAACTATGGATGTCATATCCATAAAATGGGTGTTATATCCAAAAAAAATTTGTAGTGTATACAAAAAAATATGGATATGATGATATATGATATTGGTATTGAAAATGGGCGAAATCGAACCATGACCACGCCCACTTTTCCTTTATAGAAAAAATCGGAAATTTGGTATCTCAGCTACTAATAGAGCTGGAGTGATGCAATTTCACCCACGTATTGAGCTCAGGTGAGGGGGAGCGACATAATCCCAAATAAAAAATTTGGGATTATGCCCCTTGGGATTATGTCAGGGTACCGAAAATTATCAGTAATTACCCAACAGACCAGGATGTAAGCGAAATGTAATAGGACTTGAGAACAAGCTTATAACAATTGTCCATTTAAGCTTATTGCAATACAGTTTTTATAAGCTTAATTGTAAGCTTATTCACAAGCATGATTGTAATAATTGAGGAACACTTACTTAAAAAGCTTGAAAATAATATTACAATAAGCTTACATTACACTTGCAATGAAAGCTTAAAAAACTATTAATAATAACATTGTTTTAAGCTTGCTGTAAAATTTTTTTAAATTTTGGTTTTACAATGATTCATACAATTCATTGATTCCTTTTTCGAAAAGGGAAGTATAAAAGCCTCAATAAAATTCAATATAATGTTGAATGTCCCACTATATGATACCGTTGGATTGAATTTCAGGTTGATGTTATGGTTCTAAACAGGAGGAGAGTATAAAATAAAGAACATTGCAGTAAAGTTGAAGAAGGAAATAAAATGAAAAGAAATATGCAAATAAAAATATATTTTTTTATTTTTTCTACTATTTATACATACAATTATATTTATAAGCTTACAACAAGCTTTCACAAGTAATATTTTACTACAATTACATTTGTAAGCTTATAAAAAGGGTGCCGTTTTGATTTTTCTACAATTGTTCTTAAGTCTTTCTCAATACTTTACACAAGCATTCCTCAAGCTTAACGCTTATATTTGTAAGCTTGTTATAATATTATTCTCAAGCCTTTTAGTTTATTGTTATTTATTATTTTAGGTTAAGATTTTATAAAAATTGTCATATTTCAAGAAAAAAATTCATCTATAATATGGATTCCATATATCTAGTTTGAGAATTATAACTTAGTTTCGAAAATAAATGTATTATAATGGTTTTTCGCGACACCCGTTATATGGGGAGGTGGGAGTATTTGTCATCAGATTAAGTTCATTTTTACACCATGTACTAATTAATATTCATAAAAAAAAGCCTTTTTTCGAAATTTGAGCACTCTAGGTCTAGGTAGGTTTTGTATGAAACGTTCCCATTGTGCGGTGTTAGCGCAGTAACGCCAGTCTTGACGCTAGCGCAATAGCGCGGTGCAGCGCAGTGTTACCATGGCGGATCCACGAGGGGAGGGAGTTTGGGGGTTCAAACCCCCTCCCCCCTTGTGGTGTATCATAGATCCCAAATTAATGCCTTTATAGATTCTGCGCCCAAATTTCCCAAACTGATCAAGGAAAACTCTATCATTCCAAAAGCAATGGTTGGATGGGTTTAGCTGTCAAAAGGCAAAACTCGACATTTATTTTCATTAATTTTCAGATTATATTTTATATGCACATATCAACAGGGTGAAACAGGTACAATTGAATCAGTTCATTAAAATAGTTGTCCTTGTAGGCAATAATAACATACAATTGCAACTTATAGTTAAATAGAAAATACCCGAAATTTAGAGGAATTAAATCTAATACAATAAGCGCGTACTATATTGTTTGACATGCACAATGTAAATGGCTCGTTGGCGTAGCTGTAGCGCCTTTGATTCGCCTGTGGCTTGTATTTTTTTTGTTTTTTTTTTATTTATTTAAAAATTAAATAAATATTTAAAAATGAATAAAAAAATATATATTTTATTCATGCATACTGGGCACACCACATAACACGTGCATAAAATCAAATTTGTCAAATGCTATTCGCAAATTGTCAAATCGCAAATTTATTTTCTTTTCTTTCTTATCCCTATTTTTATCGGGATTGTACAGAATTAATTTGGTCAGAAATGTCTGAATCTTTGGAGGAATTGCCTTTTTCAGAGGCATTTCGCAATTCTTGTTTAAATTAACCTTTTAAAAATTTTAGTATATAAAAACAAGAACTTAAATAAAGTAAAAATTCTATTAAAAATATAAATATAACCAAAAAGTACTACATACATATCGCTAGCTTAGAGTGCAAATTGTGTAAGTCCATTTTTCAAACATTGTAGGAGAGACAAAAAACACAAAATAAAAAAATTTCAAAATGAAAAAAAAATTTCTGTTCATATAAAAATTTTGGACTTACACAATTTTCTTCTCTTTTTGGACTTACACAATTTGCGTATCACTGAATAACAACGAGTAGAAATATGACAAGTATCACAGACTTGTTTAGCGTGGTGCGTATTTAATTTGTCTAGCTTTCTACACTTAAAAACACTTTTTCATAAAAATGGACTTACACAGTTTGCACTCTAAGCTAGCGATATATTCTTATTTATTTTGGCTTTAAATGCAAGGGTAAGTGAAATTGATGATGAATTTGCCACCAATACCATACGATACTCACTCGCACGTACCAATGCAAAAATATACATACATACGTTACATGTTATTTAGAACTTCAATTGAAATCTCCTGCACTTTATGTGATGGCATATGTACATATTCAGCCCCAGCCTTGGGCAAAACCTTAGCACCTGCTAAATGAGAGTAAGCGCCCGTGTACGTATACACACCGATTGTCACTACTACAGACAAATAAAGAGCGTAAAACGAGCGCTTACGATGGGACTTGGCGATCGTCGCTTAGGAAAAATAATCAGTTTGCCTTCGACTGGCGCGAAAGCAAGTGGTCGCTAGGTGATCGTCGCTTGAAATTCTTTTATTCTATTTGCAAATGCCAAACAACAAGCAAAACTACGAGAAGTTTGCATATAACGTGGGTACGCAAATACATATGTATGTGTGGACGTACGTTGTTTCATAAATTCGCGAAGCGTGCGCGCATGACTCTGCTCGCTCAACATCTGCATGCAGACTGATTATTTTTAGTAATTTTTCACTTTATCCTACAGTAGGCGCACCAACACACACTCATTTTTTAGTAATGGCTTGAGTGTAGTGGTGCCCAAGGCTGTTCAGCCCTATCATGAACTTCATGTGAAAAATTTCCCTCGAAAAATATAAAGCAAAACAATAACAATTTTTCACATTTTGTTTTTGTTTTGCTTTGTAATTTTTGGGAACATTTTGTTCACATGAAGTTCACGATAAGGCTGATTGTTAATTTGGAGGGTTTTGAGTTTGGTGTTTTTAAGGTGCGGGAAATGGCGCAACTATTTAGCATATAGAATAATAATAGTAGGTGGTATTAGTCCATATTTTCACCAGCGTCTGCCCTTAAAAAATATCTTCTAAAAAAAGAAATGGCTAGCGTAGAACTAAACTGGTCTATCTAAAATTTTTTTAGAAATCGAGTTATGTACATTTTTGAACTTGAAAATCATAAATTTATCCGTGCAAAATTGATGTAGGTCTTATTTCTGCACCAAAGTGTCCAAACGCTAAAAATGTCACTTTAGAATTCACGTCCTTTTGTCATTTCAAGAAATTATAAAGTGGTCCAACTAGCATAATGTTCAAAACCCGGCCCCCCCCCCCTTGCCGAAATCCTGGATCCGCGCCGGGTACATACGCACATATTTTTAAGAAAAACGTAAAGCTAAAATTAAAAGAATCAATCAGCAATGAGTGGTGACGCGAGATGCTTAATTAAATGGATTGATAATGGCATTGATTGCCTGTTAAACAAAGTGGCATACAGACTTCAACCAACTACCCAATTGAATAACACTCATCCTATCACTACCTGCTATCTGATATACAATACTAAAGGGGGAAAGGGTCAACAGGATCTACCTAAAAGAACAAAATAAGACGTTCAAGGTAGTATGCAACAGACCAGTGTAATTCGAAACCGTTTCGTAAACGAATATATTTTTTTAAGTTTAATCGTAAACGTCTGTTATTCGATTAGAGAACTAAATACGTCTCCGTCAAAATTTAATGCTAATCACTAAATATATTTTACCTTCTCTTTGAGTACGAAATTTGGCTCATTTTCTAACGAAATTTTAAATACGAGAAAAATCTTAACCTTTAAATAAAATTTACACTCCTCGCAATTTTTTTTTTAATATCTCTTTTAAATTGTCGACCAGAAAGTTGATTATTTTTTAGTCGCTTCCCATCTTATAATTATAATAATAATTATTGGCCAGTTTTATTTTTATAGAAGAAGGTGTAAAATTTGAGGAGAAATGATGTGGTTGGTGGTGGTGTAAAAACTACCCCAAGTCAAGGGTAATGAAAATTTTTCTTCGAATGCATTTTTTTTGAAATTTATCATTTCTCGCTACTCTGCAGCATTTTGAATGAAAACTCGTTTAAAAAAGTTTTTCTTTTACTTTTGTATATATGTATGTATGTTTCTTATGTGATGGTTGATTTAAAAAAAAATTATTAAATTTTGTTTAAATTTTTTTTATGAAAAAGCAGAAATCTTTATAAAAAAAAACTTAATTTTTATTGAGATTTTTAAGTAAAATTCGGAAAAAAATTTATCATCTAAAAGACTCTCAAAAAGTTCACCTCCACAGTTAAAGGTTAAGATACGTTTCATATTTTTCTTGACACTATCACCATATATGCTTCTTCTTTTTTTTTTTTGTTATCTGAAGTTACAATTGAAAATAATTTTTGAATGAAGTGATAACCAAAAAAACATAAGATCACCGCTATCTCAAAAAAATAGTTCAGAGCTCAGCAGGCCCATAGCTATCCCTCCCCATACCTGAATTTCTTGGTTGTTTTTTTAATTATTTGCAGCCTAGTGTTACTCGTATTCATAATATAATAATATAATACAATGGCGCTATTATAACTCTGACGAGTTTTATGGCCGAGCTTCTCTCCCAATTCGAGGTGTACTCCTTTTTGTTTTTCCTACTAATTGGGTGGACCTACAGTTTTATGCCGGCTCCGAACGGCGAATGCATTTTTTGTGAGAAGCTTTTTCATGGCAGAAATACTCTCGGAGGGTATGCCGCCCACTGCCGAGAGGTGACCGCTGCTCTTAAAAAACCCAATAATTGGATTTTTACTAATTAGAAAAATTTGTTTGGCTCGGACCGTGGTTTGAACCCGAGACCTCTGGCATAGCAGGCGAGCACTCTACCCACTGCACCACAGCGACCACTCGTATTCATACCCATATGTATTTGCCATATAATAACAGGAAACATGAACGATCACGTAAATAATGAACAGCCGCAATTTCTTGTATTTTTTTGGTTACTTAGCTGTTTTTAGAAAACACTTGTTGATATTTTGAACTCTCAATGAATTTAAAGTTTTTGCCCGTGGCACAGTGCTGTGTCTACATATCGCCCGTTTTATGCAATAGGGATTTAACTCGAAATTTTCGATTTCTGGGATTTTGCCATATATTTCAATAACTGGTTAGTGCCTTTGAGTCTAATCTTATAAAATACTCAAAAAGATAAAAATGGCGGAAATAGAAGTGATTTTGTAGTTAGCCGTAGTAGGAAACTATTTGAAATTATAAAACTTTATTTGCGTTTTCCCAAAAATAATTTTTTTTGAGTTAAATCCCTATTGCATAAAACGTGCGATATGTATAAAAAGTGGGAAAAAATAGAATAATGAACGGATTTGAGTAAAAATTCGTTTCTAGGTGGATTAGAGTACGGAGATTTCAAAAATCATTTTTTTTACTTAGCTCTTATATTTTTCATGGAAACTGAGATTGAAACTGGAAAATTTAATATTCAGTAGAACTTCCAATACTGAGTGGTTCTTTTATTATTTATACAGGGCGTTTTCCTAATAATATTAAAGACTTCAAGGCTTCATTCTATGGCTTAGTTCATGGCAAATAAGATTCCCTACATCTCTCTTACGGAAACCCTCTAGGAATGGCAGCTACTTTTATTTTGGTCCGTTTTGACTACAAAATGTTTTTTTTTTAAATCGATTATATTTTTTCGTGTGGATGTCACATGCTTAAAAAAAATGTGATTCATTCAGGACGTCATTAAATACTCAAAAGCAGGCCCGTACGCAGGAATTGTCTTCTGGGAGGTTTTGAACTCTTGGATGCTCAGAGAATATTATGATTTTTGATAACGAATTCTTTTCACATGGTGTATGCAAAATTGACACTAAAGATAAAAATTGATTGTAAAAAGCATTCGTTGTCGACAAGTCTTGTTTTGTTAATGGAATTTATAGCTTTTCAACAAATGCTCTACTTTCGATTTTTTTTTCTCCGTAAAGCTTCGCAAAATTCTTCTTTAGAAGGTCTTCCCCGTTTACCCCATTTACCTTATTTCCATCAGAATCCGGAATGGAAAGGAATATCCAATTTAGCCATTTCGAATACATTTTTTCTAAAGTGCTTCTTTTGCGGGTATTATAATTCCACTTATTTTTCATTTCACTATTAAAAAGTTTTATGTTTTGATTCAAAAAATGCAGATAATGCAGACACTCTATCTGATGGACGAGTAGAAATCCAGATATCAGCTAAAATTCAATTTTTTATAATTAGTTTTTTCACTATTTTACGCTTCACTACATAGCAACGAACACTATCGCGTGTGTCTACAGTAATATACTTTACTATTTTTAAACAAGTAAGGAAGCCTAAGTTCGAGTGAAATCGAACATTAGATACTCAGCTGTATGCTTTCATTGCTTGTTTGCGTTTGATGGAATCACGGTGTACTTTATATAAAGCGAGTGCCGCATAAAGTGGGCGTAGCCACGCCCATTTTCAAAATTTTTGTCAGTGATCCAACTAAGCATATGAATATTATTCTTTGTGCAAAATTTCATTCCTTTATGACTTCTAGTTACAAAGATGTCATGTTACAAATTCCCAAAGGGTGTTCCAGAAATATCTTTCTTAAAAAGTAGGCGTGGTCATAAACCGATTTCAATAAATTTTTGCGTGTCTATTAACACAAGTTATATAAGTGTATAAACCAAGTTTTGCCATAATATCTCAATTATTTGTCGAGTTATGGGCTCCGAAATCTCGTAGATTCCTTTGTCTAAAAAGAGGCGGTGCCACGCCCATTTTCCAAACTTTTTCTATTTTTTGCTTCTGGTCTATTGTGGAACTCATGCCACAAAATTTCAATCAATTATCTTTATACTTGACAAAGATATCGCTTAAAATGTTTTTATTAGGCCCCTTTATGGTTCCCATATATAAAAGTGGGCGTGGTCGTCAACCGATTTTGGCAATTTTTCGTCCAAACATTTGCCTAAGTAAATGTACCACGCGTACCAAATTTCATCGATATATCTTCAACGGTTTCTGAGTTATTACTCATAAAACTTTCAATGTTTGCCCCTTAATAAGTGGGCGTGGCACCGCCCACCTTCCAAAACTTTTGTGCTTTTTGTTTTATGTACGTAGTTAGACTCCTACCACAAAATTTCAATGATATATCTTTATACTTGACAAAGATATCGCTTAAAATGTTTTTATTAGGCCACTTTATAGTTCCCATATATAAAAGTGGGCGTGGCCACCAACCGATGTTGACAATTTTTCGTCCAAAGATTTGCTTAAGTAACTACATCACGCCTATCAAATTTTATAGATATATCTGCAACGGTTTCTGAGTTATGACATATCCAACTTTCGATGTTTGACCCTTAATAAGTGGGCGTGGCACCGCCCATTTTCCTAACTTTCACCATATTTCTCCATTAGGGCCCGAGCTCATTATGTGTGTAAAATTTTATCACTCTAGCTATAATAGGAACTGAGATACGACATTTCCGATTTTTTCTATATATGAAAAGTGGGCGTGGCCATGATCCGATTTCGCCCATTTTCAATACCAACCGTGCCAGTCCTGATACCAACTTACATTCCAAATTTCATCAAAATATTTAAATTTTTACGCAAGTTAGAGTGCGTATAGACAGACAGACGGACGGACGGACGGACGGGCAGATGGACAGACGGACGGACATGGCTCAATCGATTTCTTTTTTCACCCTGATCATTTTGATATATATAAGTCAATATCTATCTCGATTATTTTATGGTGTTACAATCAACCGTTATGTGATTAAAACTATAATACTCTGTGTACTAGTACAGCTGAGTATAAAAATGGGTTGACATTTAAGTAATGGAAAATACCGTGATAACTTTAATCAGTGAAATTTGTTTTTTGCAAATGTTTATTTTATAACTTAAAAAAAAAAAACGATTTTCTTCGAAAAGGGCAATGAGTCTGCAGACTTTTTTTTATTTCAAAGAAAAATGTCCCTTCTTTCAAAGAAATGAATAAAAAAAACCTACTTTTACATACTTTTTTTTATCCCTCTGTAAACTTAGAAATTTTTAAAATTTTCTGAAACAAATTTTCGGGTGTAGCAAATAGGCGATCTCAGCCAGAAAACTCAATATTTCTTAAAAAGCTCTATAGAGTGTTTTCCTTACACTTTTTTAATTAGAAACATTTTATCTTAAGATAAAGTATGATAAATTGTATTTTTAGCAATTTTTTTTAAAGACTCCAGCTAAAGGCATTTTCATAAAAAACAAAAACCCGCGTGTAGCATAATACACGTGATAGAAGTTAACTTCTTACATCTTGTTCAATATTTCAAATAATTGTGTTTTCAATTTATATTGGCTCGAAAGCAACAAGTAACAAGTTTCATATACATATCATATGAGAAGCGAATTTGAAAATACATCCCTGAAAAAATGCGATTAATCCGGGACGTGTCCGGGATCAATCGGAAGGGAGAATGCGACTAATAAAATTTTACATCCCTTTATATGGAGCGAATTGATCGCATTTGTTTGAGCATGTCCTATGAAGAGACTAATTGTTCAACTTGTATACCCGAACGGGTACAAATGTAGATCAATCTCTTTTATCTCGAATGGGTACAAATGTAGATTAATCGCTTTCATCCAAAGTTGTCAGCCAAGGCTATTTTTTTATGAAAAGGTCTAAAAATTATAAATTATTATATATATTAAAAGAGTTTATTCGATTAGATTTCATCTTGTAGTGAAATCTTTTAAAAAAATTAAGTATTTTCTCCAAATATTTATTGTTTTGGGAATGCATTATGCGAGTGAAAAAGATATGTTAGGAATTTTTCAAAGTTGCTAGCCAAGGCTATTTTTTATAACAATCTTTAAAAATTATAAATGTTCATGCCTATTTAAATAAAGATTATACAATAAGTTTTACTTTTGTAAAAGAATCTATTCAATAAATTAAAATTTTTTAAATAGTCAGTTTTCAGTGTATAATCGTAATTGATTTTTCAATGGATATTTCTGGTAAAATTTTGTCAAAATTATTATTCATCATTGTTATTAAAAGAAAGCATATTCAATTAGTTTTACCTATTGTTTTTTCAATACATAGAATATTTTTGTAAAATTTCTACATATAATCAATCTAGATTTATACCCGTTCGGGAACAATTGGTCCACAATTAGTCTACATTTATACCCGTTCGGGAACAATCGGGGACTAATTGTGGACCGATTGTTCCCGAAAGAAATCAATCCGGGACAAATCTATGTATATCGGGATTAATCGCACATTTTTTTGCAGGGATATTGCAATGAAAACTATCGCATGTACATACATGTGGTTGTGTGTTTTTGTTTGTACAAATTCTATTTATAGAAAGGGCAATGCTTGGTCTTGTTATTAGATTTTGTTTATCGGCAGGCTCATCCGATTGGTTTTTATATTGGTTGTTTGGTCGTTTTTATTTTAATAATTAACTAGTTTGTAATCCCCGATATTCGGGTGGCACTTTTATTTAATAAAAAATTATAAAGAAAATTATTTAATAGAAAAAAAAGGAACAAAAAAAAATTGGTTGGACCTGGACTTGAACTTAAATTGGAAGCCAAGCATCTTACAGCTGAGCTACTGCGCTAGTTACGCGAGCTGTGTCAAACAGTGTACTTTAATTTCTGCTAGTGTTATTAATATTCTCACCACAGCGCTGTTATGTACTTACACGTATATGTCCATACATGAGTGAGTTGTAATTGTTAGTTCAGTTTAAGTGCAGCATTTGACATATCCAACGCAGATGGTGTGATGGCGCAGCGGTAGTGTCAGGTCTGGAAGCGAGGGATTTTAGGTTCTCGAACCACGCGATATCAAGGTTGATTTTTTTTTTAAATTAAAAATCAGCTAAAATGGCTGCTATTTCCGGGGCCAACTTCCGTTGCATCAAATTTCAAATTTCACTCTCCATAAAAACTCTGTATCGCCGCCTAAGAAGTTAACTTCAAAAATATATGTATATAAAACACACAAATTTAAGAGGTTTTTGTGAGGACTTTATGAGTTAGAAACAAAAACTAAGCCCAGATCCTTAATCTAGGATAGATTACCTTTCCAACGATACCAAACACGTTGACATATGTACGTGCCAAATTTTTTTTTTAATTTTTGCCCGCGCATACAGCACTGTGCGTGGGACTGATTAAACAACATATTGTCTTGATGACTTTGGAGAACTATTTAAAAAAAAAATTTTTGCAAGCACTTTGTTTTACACACTTAACAGCTTTGTATTTTCCGTATAAATTGTGCTTAAAACTGAAAATTTCTCCATAATATTTCGAAAAAGTGGCAAAAGTCACGAAATGAATTCGCGCTGGATTTTCTTGCTTCTTTCGCTCCAGCTCAACTTTGTGTAAACCTATTCAGAAGCAAGTTTCCGCATTGTTGAAGGATCAGCGATTCATATAAGGCAAGCTAATTATATGGTGGTAGTGCGATGTGGCATTACACTGTGTGGGGGCTCATTAATTAGTATGCAACATGTGGTGACAGCAGGGCATTGCGTTGACAATGTCACGGCGAGTGAAATCATTATCAAAGCCGGCATTACCAGTTTGAATGAGATAAATCAATATAGCATTGGAGAACGGGTATTTTTTCCGCGCGGATTTGTCCGGTCAACATACGAATTGGATATCGCTGTTGTTAAACTACGTATGGCCTTTATCTGTGGGCCGTTCGTAGGTAATACCGCTCTGCAGTCGTTCGCCGAAGGCGGGCGATATGATCCGTATAAGCGGTTGGGGTAAGACAAAGGAAAATGAAAACGGCCCTTCGAACACCTTGTTGTCTGGTTAATTGAAAGTATTGGATCATAAACTTTGTGCCAGCAAGTACAGAAATACTCAAGTTATTATAACAGAAACGAAGATGTGTGCTGGAGGTGGCGGAACGAGCGTTTGTAAAGGGGATTCCGGTGGACCTGGCGTGAATTCTAATGGTGAGCTTTGTGCGGTAATATCGCAAAGTGTGGGTTGTGGTCGACCAGAGTATACATGCGTGATTGTAAATGTGCGACATAGAAGTGTTCAAGATTTCTTAGATTTCGTAGCCAGCACCGAGGACTTTTGTTTGCCATGTTGCACTACAACTTAATTGATTAATGCATGCAATTGTTAACATTGGCTAAATGTGTGTGAAATGCAGAGGTATGTATAATTTTAAAACTTTGCTCCGCATAACTAGAATAGAAGAAAACATTTGCGGTTTAAAAGATGTATGTATGTATGTCCCACCATTTGACCATTTGACATACATATTTTAACCAATTTTAGCAATTAATTTCAAAAATATATTTATACTCAGCTGTACTAGTACACAGAGTATTATAGTTTTAATCACATAACGGTGGATTGTAACACCATAAAATAATCGAGATAGATATTTACTTATATATATCAAAATGATCAGGGTGAAAAGAGAAATCGATTGAGCCATGTCCGTCCGTCTGTCCGTCTGCCCGTCTGTCCGTCCGTCTGTCTGTCTGTACGCACGATAACTCGCGCAAAAATTGAAATATTTTGATGAAATTTGGAATGCAAGTTGGTATCAAGACTGGAACGGATGGTATTGAAAATGGGCGAAATCGGACCATGACCACGCCCACTTCCCCTATATAGTAAAAATCGGAAATTTTGTATCTCAGTCATTAATAGAGCTAGAGTGATAAAATTTCACCCACGTGTGGAGCTCAGGCCCTTATGAAGAAATTTGGTGAGAATTTGAAAAATGGGCGGTGCCACGCCCACTTATTAAGGGCCAAACATTGAAAGTTTTATATGTCATAACTCAGAAATCCTTGAAGATATATCGATGAAATTTGGTAGGCGTGATATACTTACTTAGGCAAATGTTTAGACGAAAAATTGCCAAAATCGGTTAACGACCACGCCCACTTTTATATATGGGTATTATAAAGTGGCCTAATAAAAACATTTTAAGCGATATCTCTGTCAAATATAAAGGTATATCATTGAAATTTTATGGCAGGAGTCCAACTGCGGATATAAAACGAAAAACACAAAAATTTTGGAAAATGGGCGTGGCACCGCCTCTTTTTAGAAGCAGGAATATACGAGATTTCTGAGCCCATAACTCGACAAATAATTTAAATATAATGACGAAACTTGGTGTGTACACTTTTATTAGTTGTGGTAATACATGTTTAAAATTTTAGCGAAATCGGTTGGCGACCACGCCCACTTTTATATATGGGAACTATAAAGGGGCCTAATAAAAATATTTTAAGCGATATCTTTGTCAAATATAAAGATAATTCATTCAAATTTTGTGAAATGAGTTCCACAATAGACCGGAAACAAAAAATAGAAAAATGTGGAAAATGGGCGTGGCTCCGCCTCTTTTTAGACAAAGGAATGTACGAAATTTCGGAGCCCATAACTCGACAAATAATTGAGATATTATTATGAAACTTGGTTCATACACTTTTATAACTTGTGTTAATAGACACGCAAAAATTAATTCAAATCGGTTTATGACCACGCCTACTTTTTAACAAAGATATTTCTGGAACACCCTTTGGGAATTTGTATCGTGACATCTTTGTAATTAGAAGTCATAAAGGAATGAAATTTTGCACAAAGAATAATATTCATATGCTTAGTTGGATGATTGATAAAAATGTTGAAAATGGGCGTGGCTACGCCCACTTTATGCAGCACTCGCTTTATATAAAATACACCGTGTTTTCATCAAACGCAAACAAACAATGAAAGAATACAGCTGAGTATCTAATGTTCGATTCCACTCGAACTTAGGCTTCCTTACATTTTTTTTTTTAATTTTGTTTAGTCAGACTAATTAATGATTGTGTTTATAGTTGCAATATTTATTAGGCTTCCTTAGCCAGTGAATCGAAAACAAAAACTTTAGTTTTATTTTCATGCCTCCTACACGTCTCGACACATTATTGTGCCTTCTTCAGGGAGTCTAAATGTTTATTTTTAACAAGAAAACATCATTAATAATATATTACAAACTATTATATGAAAGAAAATACAAACATAAATCCTGAATGAATTATGTATATTAAAATACAACAAACATTTCCGCAAAAATAACATTATTGTTATAGGGTCTATACACAGTGCGTCTGACTCGCGAGTCATCCGTGTACGTGTTGACTCGCCGCGTCACAGCAAAATATCAAACTACACCTTTTCCAACTGTATTTCGGAAAAGTGAAAATGTATTTCAGAAAATCTCAAATTAATATCAGAAAACACCAAATGGTTTTCAGAAAAGCTCAAATGTATTTAAGAAGTTCCAATTGTATTTCAGAAAACCTCAATTTCATTTCCGAATAGCTCAAATGTATTTCATATTTTCCAAATATATTTCAGAAAACTACAAATCTATTTCAGAAAACCACAAATGTATTTCAGAATAACACAAATGTTTTCAGAAGAATTCAAACGTATTTCAGAAAAGCTCAAATTAATATCAGAAAACACCAAATGGTTTTCAGAAAACCTCAAATGTATTTAAGAAGTTTCAATTGTATTTCAGAATACTTCAATTTAATTTCCGAATAGCTCAAATGTATTTCAAATTTTGCAAATCTATTTCAGAAAAGCAGAAATCTATTTCAGAAAACCACAAATGTATTTCAGAATAACACAAATGTATTTCAGAAGAAGTGAAATGTATTTCAGAAAAACTCAATTGTTTTTCAGAACACCCAAATATATTTCAGAAAAGTCGGTAAAAATTACCTTTTGATATGAATGAAAAGTTGCAAAAATTAAATAAGAAGCAAATTAATTTAAAGAATGACATATACTTTTATTAAACTCCAACTGGCATGTCACGCAATGCCAAAGCTTCCGAGAAAAAGGAAGATGATGCTGCATAGAGCGAGCACAATCAGCCGTTCGAACGGTCTGCTTTGCTTGTACAATAACACCGCCTTTCGATTACGCCTGATCCATTCATGTTTGGAAGTGCTATATTCGTTTTTACAAAGGATTAAATTTTGGACCAAATACTCTCAATAGGATTAAGAATCGGAGAGTTCGGTCCGAGACGTACAAGTGTAGTTCCTCGGTTATTACACACTTCCTCCAATCCCGCATGACACGGCGCATTATCGCATACCATGACTAAATCTGTCAAACATGCAAGCAATCGGAGAACCGGTTACCTGCACATGTCAACCATACAAATTGTGCAATTATCCTTTAATTCAATTTAAGCGCTAATTTATATAACTCGGGATACGAAAATTTATTCAAAAATTATTCACTTCTTCAATTAAATAAATTGTTTTGTTTGACATCTTTCTACACGCATGTTATATTCTTCGGGTTTTTGAAGAACAACTTGTTTAACATTTCATTCATAACAAAATATAATTTTTACCGACTTTGATATTTTCTGAAATATATTTGGGTGTTCTGAAAATCATTTGAGTTTTTCTGAAATACATTTGATTTCTTCTGAAATACATTTGTGTTATTCTGAAATACATTTGTGTTATTCTGAAATACATTTGTGGTTTTCTGAAATAGATTTGCAAAATCTGAAATACATTTGAGCTATTCGGAAATGGCATTGAAGTTTTCTGAAATACAATTGAAACTTCTTAAATACATTTAAGGTTTTCTGATATTAATTTGGGCTTTTCTGAAATACATTTGACTTCTTCTGAAAGCATTTGTGTTATTCTGAAATACATTTGTGGTTTTCTGAAATAGATTTGTAGTTTTCTGAAATATATTTGGAAAATCTGAAATACATTTGATCTATTCGGAAATGAAATTGAGGTTTTCTGAAATAAAATTGGAACTTCTTAAATACATTTGAGGTTTTCTGAAAACCATTTGGTGTTTTCTGATATTAATTTGAGCTTTTCTGAAATACATTTTCACTTTTCCGAAATACAGTTGGAAAAGGTGTAGTTTTGATTTTCTTGAGTCATGCCAGAGTCATGTGGGTGTAAACTATTATGTACATTCACATTTTCACTAATACGCCTAAACTGACTCTTGAATCAGACGCATCGTGTATAGACCCTATTAGTCGTCAAAATATCGCAGGCTTGTGATGTGGTTTTGTTTTCAATTCACCGGCCAAGGAAGCTCAATAAATATTGCAATTATAAATAATTTTTTAAGACTTATGTAATTTTATTATTACTAATAAAAATCAAAAAAAAAAAAAATTTGAAAATACCGCAAAGGTAAGATAAAAGTACGTGTATGTCCAATTACTTATCTACATATCGAGCCCAAACCGCCAAAAAAGTGTAACCAACCAAGTTATGGGTTTTAGTTTTTTTTTTTTTTGAGGAAAAACTATAATTTTGCATGATTTGAACCATCCCTTAAATTCTTATAATACAAAATAATACCGTTACAAAGTTAAATCAAAAACAATTTGAGTGTAAGTGAACTTTCGAATTTGTTTAATTTTTTCGTGACCGGAAAGTGCTACTTACGTCAAAATTCTTCTAATTTTCTGTGGCACCTTATTATTTTTCGTTGTGCATAAAAACACCTGTTATAATTGTACTGTAATTGTTTGATTTAAGCAACCATGTTTGCAAAAAGGAAAAAATTGGCTCAGAACGCAAAATTTATTTCAGTTTGATACATATCGTCGCTATAGAAGAAAAAGGACGCAAACTGTTTTGTTGAGGAAGAAAGACGCAAACTTCTTTTCTTTCAAAGAAAGACGCATTAAAAATATTTTTCGAAAGAAAGACTCTTTATTTTTTTGATAACGGAGAAGGACGCTTTATTTTTTTTTCCTATAAAGAAAGACGCATTTAAATATTTTTTAGGAAAGAAAGACGTATTCGATTTTTTATTTTTCTTTGTCAATATTAATGCTAATGCGTCTTTCTTCGCAGTTAATAATGCTAATACGTCTTTCTTCGTCGAAATATTTTATAATGCGTATCTGTTCGTCGAAATCTTTATATATCTTTATATATATTACGCTAAGCGATTTTTTGTAAGCACCATAACTTTTACACCGTTATACCGATTTTCGAAAATGTGGTGTCAGATGAAAGCGCTTGACCTGTAGATGTGCAGGAAGGTTTAATTTTTTTGAAAAGGGTTGCCAGATGTTTGAAAATTTAATTTTACTGTATAGTTTGTTTGATTTAAAAATTTTTGGTACCATATGAAGGGGCTTGACTCGATATTGAGCAATTTAATAAAAAAAATTCAAAAAGGGTTGCCACCTATTCAAAAATTCAGTTTTACGCTATAGTTTGTTTGATTTTTAAATTTGAGGTGTCATATGAAAGGACTTGGCATGGAAATGAGTAATTTATTAAAATTTGTACAAAAAGGGTGCCACCGTTCAATAATCCATTTTAACGCTACAGTTTATCTCATTTTTAAATTTGAAGTGTCATGCGAGGCCTAGCACTGAAGATGGGTAATAAAAGGAAAGGGAAGAGGAAAATGAAAGGGACGGATATGGCGAAGGACTGGAAGCGAAAGAGGAAATATGAAAAATAAAATGGATAAAGGGAAAATAAAGCGCAAATAAAGGGGAAAAGGGAAGAGAAAGAGAACTGGAAAGAAAAGGAGGAGCGCGCCAAATGGCCTTTTGTAGGTCGCTTTAAGGGTACCATAGTCTAGAAAAATATTCGGCACAAAACTTCACTATGGGGCACCTTGGTCAAAATCTATGTATAAAAAATCTAGGTCCACAGAAAATAAAAATAACCAGTAGCTATATAAGGTATATCAAAAAATTTTCAAATGTGGCAATAAGTGGTCTTCCACCCTTAAATTGTCGCACAGTGTAATTGAAAGCCACAGCATCGCGTGGCCGGGTTTACTAATATTTTTTAATGCGTCTATCTTTGTCGACATGTTTTGTAAAGCGTCTTTCTTCCCCGACATATTTTTAATGCGCCTTTTTTCGTCGACAAATTACTGACATGCGTCTTTCTTCTTCCGGAGCGACGATATGTATGTATGTATGTATGTATGTATGTATGTATACTTTATTGTGGTGCTCTAGCGTCAGTCCCCCCCATCCCCGCATCACTTAATTTCCATCCTATTCGGCTTTTGCTCTGTTTGCCGGTTAGGCAACATTTGGTGCGTGTAAAAGTGTCATTTCAGCGTTGTTTCCACGAGCGATATGGAAATTTGGTGCTGCTTACTTTGGCTGCAAAATGGAGAACAATGCGAGTTGTATCAGGCGGATTCTAATCACTACGTAAAATTTACATACGTACATGCTTTACGTACATACATATGTAGGTATGTAACCTTAAAACGATAGTCGCTCAAACTACATAAGTAGAAAAACGATATCGCCAAGACGCTGATTCGCGTATACCGTTTACAATCGCATCGATCTATTGAGCATTTAAGTATCGTCATTTAATTGACAATAGGATATTAGATATCGTGAGTTACTGAAGACTGTGTCACGAAATTCCATTTAAATAAGTTGATTTTGCAACAAAACTCTATGAGCCGATGAAAGCCGAATCAAGATCGCTTTGCTGCAAATGCCTTGATGCAGGGGCATCATAACTGAACCACTATGAAGAGCAATGAACCGTAAGGAGCAATAAACTTTCTGATACTCGTATAAAATACACAATTTGAAAAAAGAAGAAAAATAATTTAATGCACCAAAAGCAAAGCATTTGCTTTCGCGCTTTATGGTATTCCAAAAATATCCCAAAATTTTTATAGGCAGGTATTTCTTTTTATGGAGCATGAACATATTGTAGCAATTAAATCAAACGGTGTGACAAATCTCAAAAACAAAAAAGAAGGGAGAATAAATGTCCGATATCAACACAAAACACGAATATTAAGAATGCATTTATACACACAATACATATGTTTGTGTACAGATGTTCTACATGAATGCACAGTTTTAAATGCATACATAAATATCCTGCATAGAAATCAAAACCTAGTGAATGAAATTCCCGGTTTAGAACTAGTGCTAATATATGACAAAAAGGGACCAGGTCAACTGTAATTAGAAACACTTTTAAAAGCTTCTAAATTCTGAACTTCAATTATAATTTTCTGAACTTCAGCTGTAATTTTCTGAACTTGAATTGTAACTTTCTGAACTTAAACTGGAAAAGGTGTAGTTTTTTTATTCAAAAAGTGGCTCACAATTCTCAACTAATGGCATTAATAGCAAGTATAAAACATAAAGATATCGACAATTAACCCGTTATTGTATTATAGCGTTTTATACATTTTGAGGAGCAGAATGGACTAAATATTGGGTTGTGAATTGAAGAGAAATCGTAAATAATGTCGTTTAAGACAATCGGCCTAATTCATTAAAATCGAGCTTTAGCTCATACTCAGTTTTTTTTCGTAAAATGTGGATTTTGAAGGCATAAAAATTACTAAAATTGCTTGATTTTACCAAACAGATTAGGTTTTTCACATAGAAAAATTAAAAAAAAAAAATCCATCCAATAAATTTAAATTATTTGGTTAATTCTCGAGATTAAGTTTGAGTTGAGTCTCTTGAGAAAGAGCTCAGTTTTTATACATAAGGGTCAATGCGTAGCTATTTTGCACAACCAGAAAACATTTTATTACTTTCATAATCGTGATATGCACCTGTTAATTTTTTGTGGCTCCTATTAATTTTTTTTTAGCCCCCTACAAATCGACCAGCCCTAATATATTTATACCTTTCATGAGAATGAAATGGTATTATAACTTAGTGCCAAAAAATTTTTGTCGAAAGTACCAGAAGGAAGCGTGGGGGACCCACCAAAATATATACCGATATGATCAGAATCACGAGCTGAGTCCATTAAGCCATGTCCGTCTGTCCGTCTGTACGTCGGTCCGTCTGTCCGTCCGTCCGTCTGTGTGAACGAAAACTAGTCCCTCAGTTTTTGAGATATCTGAATGAAATTCGGAATACAGGTATGTTGTTATATGCAGCTGATCATTTGTCGGAACCGGCCGAATCGGACCACTATAACATATAGAAAACAACCGATTATTCAGATATACATGAAATTTTTGGATGTAATTTATGCATAACTTCCCCATTTAAACAGCTAAGGACATGAAACAAGTTTACCGAAAATTGTCAAGATCGGACCACTATAACATATAGTTCCACAACATCCGATTATTCAGATATACACATTTTGGTGTATAACTCCTCCATTTTAACAGCTAACGGCCTGAATATTTGAAGTATTTGTACACATATGGACCCAAACGGGGTTACCGAAAATTGTCAGGATCGGACCACTATAACATATAGCTCCCATACAACCGATTATTCAGATATAGACATTTTGGTGTATAACTCCTCTATTTTAACAACTAACGGCGTGAAATTTTAAAGTATTTGTACCCATATGGGCCCAAACGGGATTACAGAAAATTGTTAAGATCGGACCACTATAACATATAGCTCCCCTACAACCAATTGTTCAGATATGCACATTTTGGTGTATAACTCCTCCATTTTAACAGCTAACGGCGTGAAATTTTGAAGTATTTGTACCCATATGGGCCCAAACGGGATTGCCGAAAATTGTTAAGATCGGACCACTATAACCTATAGCTCCCCTACAACCGATTGTTCAGATAAACACATTTTGGTGTATAACTCCTCCATTTAAATAGCCAAGACACCATTTTTTCTAATAAATCTTTCCATAAATAACCCACAGAATTAAAATTATAAATTAAACTTAATCCGGCTATGTACATGCATAGGTAACTTTTCATTTCCCCACTCATGAAAGGTATGAAGTCTTCGGTACGAAGACAGCCGCGCTTTTACTTGTTTTGTATATACATATGTATGTGTGTAAGCATGTGTGTAGATATGTGCAATGATTTAATCAAAAAGCAGGAAGCCTCAGACAAATACGGAAATCTTCTAAAAACCACAAGAGAACAATAACTGCAATTTAAATACATATGTACATTAGAGCGTATCGCAAAAAAATTTCTTTTTCGAAAACATTTCTGGAAAAATATTTTTATTTTATTCGACGCCGAGATTCCTACTGAAATTTGATGCCGAATAATTTTCTAGAACATTTTTACCATCTAGCACCCCCAAGAAAGGTATATTTTGACCCCTTTTTATACAGTCAGGAAATTATAATTTTAAGGTCGCTAGAAGGCTAAAATGTTCTAGAAAATTATTCGCCATAAAATTTCGTCAGGGCTCTCCGCAGAAAAAATCTTTGTAAAATAAACCTAAAACACCACATGAAGCGAGAAACTTACACTCAAAAAACAGCTTACTCAGATTATGGAAAAGTGGGAATGATTCGGCGCTAAAGACATATTTTCATCGCTTTGATGTACAATTTTCTTCAAATCAAGGAATAAAAATGATGTTTTAAAGAAAACTGTATTCAAAACAATGAAATTATGTCTTTAGCGCCGAATCATTCCCACTTTTCCATAATCTGAGCAATTTTTTTTTTAGTGTGCGATTTTCCACGAAATGTTGAATGTGTTTTACTTCCAGCTTTATTGAGGCGATCGAATAACTTCTTTCTTTCTTCAAAAGATTAATGTTTTCAACATGCCGGCAAAGAAAGTTACATTAAGGTGCTATAACTAAGTACTGCGAAGACTGAAGCCTATCGTCAACAATCTGATTGGACCTTATCAGTGTGGCTTCAGACCTGGTAAATCTACCATCGACCAGATCTTCACAATACGACAAATATTGGAAAAAACCCATGAAAAAGGATCCGACACACACCATCTCTTTGTCGATTTTAAAGCCGCTTTTGATAGCACGAATAGGAATTGCCTGTATGCCGCAATGTCTGAATTTGGTTTCCCTGCTAAACTTATACGGCTATGCCAAATGACATTGACTAACACCACCAGCTCCGTCAGAATTGGGAAGGACCTCTCCGAGCCGTTCGAGACCAAACGAGGTTTCAGACAAGGTGACTCTCTTTCGTGCGACTTCTTCAATTTGATGCTGGAAAAGATAATACGAGCTGCAGAACTTAACCATACAGGAAGCATCTTATATCACAAGAGTGTGCAACTGCTGGCGTACGCCGATGACATCGACATCATTGGCACTAACACGCGCGCCGTATGTTCTGCCTTCTCCAAGCTGGATAAAGAGGCTAAGAAAATGGGTTTGGCGGTCAACGAGGACAAGACGAAGTACCTCCTGTCATCACACAAAGAAACAGCACGCCTTGGCAGCCACGTCAATGTTGATAGCTACAAATTCGAAACTGTTAAGGACTTCGTCTATCTGGGAACCAGCATTAACACCAAGAATGATGTCAGCACGGAGATCCAACGAAGAATCACGCTTGCCAATAAATGCTACTTCGGACTAAGTAGGCAACTGAAAAGTAAAGTCCTCTCTCGACAAACAAAAATCACACTCTACAGGACGCTCATCGTTCCAGTCCTCATGTACGGCGCAGAAGCATGGACAATTTCAAAATCAGATGAGATGGCACTTGGAGTATTCGAGAGAAAAGTTCTTCGTAAGATTTATGGACCTTTGCGCGTTGGCGTGGGCGAGTATCGACGGAGATTTAACGATGAGCTGTACGAGCTTTACACAGACATCGACATTGTTCAGCGAATAAAGATCCAGCGGCTGCGTTGGGCAGGTCATGTCGTGAGAATGGACGAAGGCGCTCCGGCCAAGAAAGCATTTCTATCGAAACCCGCTGAACGCAAAAGAAAAGGGAGACCTCCACTGCGTTGGGAAAATCAGGTGGACAGCGATGCTGCCTCCCTAGGTGTTCCCAAGTGGCGCCATGCTGCACGAAACAGAAGCAATTGGCGCGCTCTGTTGGACTCGGCCAGAATCGTCTAGACGGTTAAGCGCCAATCAAGAAGAAGAACTAAGTACTGCGTGGAAGTGACCCCAATGGCGCACATAGGGTTATTACAGTTATAAAGTACAAACCCTCCTCTCAAGAAATGAAAAAAAATATTTTTAGCGACATCTAACGGCGTTCAAAAAATAATAAAAAATTTTTCTGAAAACGTTTTCGTCAAGAAATCAATAGGGGGGGAGGGAGTTGGTGGCGTACGGTGGACTTTTTTTTGTCCATATAAGGCGGAGCGGCCTAATGTACATACATACATACATAACTAGGCACAAATCTAGTGAAATGCAATAGATAATTGCATTAACAATAAGAATACACAGCAAAAGCATTGCTTCCCACAACAAAAATAGCAAACACCACAAACAATTGATGTCAATTGCAGAAAAAAATGTATGAAAACAATGCAATAATTTACAATTGATTAAGATGAAAAGTAAAATCGCTCAGATGGACCTCACTATGCATTTACTTTTCCTGATGAATTGTCATCTTATGGACTAGTTAAGCTAATTTGTTGACCTTTGACCGTTACCACATATTAACATAAAGTACTTACATATCGCACGTTTTATGCAATAGGGATTTAACTCAAAAAAAAATTTTTTTGGGAAAACGCAAATAAACTTTTATAATTTCAAATAGTTTCCTTCTACGGCTAACTACAAAATCACTTTTATTTCCGCCATTTTTATCATTTTGAGTATTTTATAAGACTAGACTCAAAGGCACGACCCAGTTATTGAAATATATGGCAAAATCCCAGAAATCGAAAATTTCGAGTTAAATCCCTATTGCATAAAACGGGCGATATGTAAATAGAGTATACGAAATCTCCATGAAATTGTACAACGAAAAATTATATCGGGGGAGAAAGGTGTCGCATTAACACACATAAAAAGGCAATTTAATTTAAAGTGAGGAGAAAGAAAAACCGAGAAATTAATTAAAAATATTAATTAAAAATATTGTTCTAAATCGCTTCATCGATCAAATCAATTTCGTTGACTCTGGAAAGTGATGTCATATCGTTAAAAACTCATTCAGTTCCAGCTTTGTTCCATAACGAATGTGTCTAATCTATTTTTCTAAAACATGAATTATACCATTTTTAGGCAAAGATTTATTCCACTTCTGCAACTCAAGCGACAATTTACAGTATTTTATCTGAATGCTTCAATGTCAACCGCAAAATATTATACGATAATACCACAACGATTAGATGATTATAAATATACAAATGTAGGTACATAGTTATGTGTGAAAATCTCGTACATTATTTCCACGAAATACATAAGTACATATATGTATAAATAAATAACTATTGTAGTGGATTTAATATTCCACCTTTTTTAAATAATACTTTGAATTTATATGTAAAATTGTGTAATGTGTTTTTGGTTATTATTCTTAATTGTCTATCAAAAATTTTCATTCTATTTCAACTTTCAAAGAATTAAGAACATAAAAATGTTCATATAAAATAAAATTCTTTTAATAAAATTAATTGAGAAAACATAATTATATATACAATTTTGAGGACTACAATTGGCGATCCTGCCATCTAAGCTTTTAAAAACATTTCGTGCAATTATACCGTTTAATTTGAACCGCATCAGAGATTCCAGGAGCAAGAAATTTTGCAACATATAAGACCATCTGGAACATCCAAAATTAGATCAAATTCGCTACCCTAATTTCATCATTATTAGTTAAAGGTCAACAACAAGTCAGCCAACAAAAACCGCAAGGACCAAAGCAAATGCAGAAGGAAAGGCAGCGGCGGCAGTAATGAATACGAAAAAGTGTCGTACGCGAAAACTAAAGAGTCAACAAACAGCTACAACATCAACATCACCACCATCAGCCTTTAACGACATCACTACCAACATTACATCGTCATCATCGTTGCAACAAATACAACAACAGTGTTTTTAATGGATAATTTCGAACGTATCTCATACGTTAAACGCAATTCGCATGATCCAAACGGTGCGAATCAAAAACAACTTCAACAACAACAGCTAGTACAGTGTTTGCAAACGGCAACAGCATTAACGTTGGTGCAACTACAATAGTTGCAATAACATCAATCAACATCCATCGTACCAACATCATCATAATAATTTTTAAATTTCGTCAACCAACATCAATATTACCAACAACAACAGCTATACAGCCTGTGTAAGTGGTACAACAACAACAACAACAACAACAACAATATTAACGCCGGTGACGTTTCAGAAACAAGAACAACATAATTTTCTGGTGAGCTGTATCACGTTATTTACTATTATATGTACATACATATGTATTAAATTAAAAATACATATCAATCCCATTTTAAACTTTTTAATTGAATTATAAACTTATATACTTCTTTGTGAACTCCTTCCTTTTAAAATGATCGCTCATTCTCCAATTCGCGGTTCTTCTGCTGATCCTTCAGCATTAATCGATTTATGTAATCCATTCGATCAGGATATATCACATCACATCTCATCTACACCACAAGTTGAACGAACACAAAATCAAACACACACAGTTATTAGTTCTGAAATTTCGGCTACTTCAGTAAAGCTACCAACTTTTTGGACGGAACATCCACATGCTTGGTTTGTCCATACTGAAGCACAATTTGCAGCTAAGGGTATAGTTACAGATAACACAAAATACGAATATATAATTATATCCTTACCACAGGAGGTTATTATAACAGTTTTAGATATTATTCAAAATCCTCCGTCAATTAATAAATATGATTTTTTAAAGAAGATTTTGATTGAACGCTATTATCCTAGCGAGAATAAAAGGCTTGACCAAGTTCTTTACAATTCTGATTTTAGAGATAAAAAACCATCAGAATTGTATCGAAATCTTAGTTTAACTGCAGGCTCTAGTATAAATTCTGACCTTTTAAAGAAATTGTGGCTTAGAAAATTGCCTAAGGGAATTAATATTGCTCTTACTAGTTGCTCAAATTCAGATATTAATACGTTAATTAAACTTGCGGATGATATGTGGGAAGTCATGAGTAGAGACGAAGTTTGTGCTGTTACAGCTAACAAACATGAATCACATTTAGAAAGAGCAATTGATAACCTTACTAAATTAACTTCCATTATGTGTGACAATTTTTCTAAATTAACTGTTGAAGTTTCTGCTATGCGACAGTCGGCAACTCAAAACTCGACATATCAACGTAGGTCTCGGTCAAATAGCAGAAATCGTTCACAAAGAAGATCAACACCCCGAAACTGGTTATGTCGTTATCATTATAGATATGGAAGCAAGGCACGTAGATGTGAATCACCTTGCTCATATGTTGCAAATAACTCTAGTCAATCCACGCAGGGAAACTAAATTCACCTATTGCTTCGGCGGCAAGTAATGGGGTAGGTGATCAATTTTCTCGCCGTCTATTTATTTTTGATAAAGATAACAAACTTAACTTTTTGATCGACAGTGGAGCAGAAATTTCAGTTTTACCTTCTTCAAAATTCAAAAATGGTAAAGTTTCTTCAGATTTCTTTTTAACGGCAGCTAATGGTAGTACAATTAAAACATTTGGAAAGAAATTATTAAACGTAAATTTAAAATTAAGACGTGAATTCCCTTTTATATTTGTTATTGCGGATATTAATAGACCAATTATTGGTGCTGACTTTTTAACTAAATTTGGACTTTTAGTAGATTTAAAAAACAAACGTTTAGTAGACCCTCTTACAAATATATCAGTTAATGCTATTTCTTGCTATGAAGATATTTCGTTGCCGAAACTTTTTGCAGTAGACAACAAATATACTTTATTACTTAAACAGTTTCCATCATTAATATCTGAACCCGATTATAACAAACCTGTTAAACATACCACAGTTCATAGAATAATTTGTAAAGGAGAATTACCTTTCTCTAGACCTAGACGTCTTGACCCAGTTAAATTTAAAGTTGCAAAAACAGAGTTTGATTTTTTGGTAAAATCTGGTATATGTCGACCGTCTAATTCACATGTCGCTTCACCGCTTCATCTTGTTCCAAAAAAGGATCCAGATGATTGGCGACCATGTGGTGATTATCGTAGATTGAATTTTGTTACAGTACCAGATAGATACCCTTTGCCACATATACATGATTTGAATATTAATCTTCGTGATAAAACAGTTTTCTCAAAAATAGATTTAGTTAGGGCTTACCATCAGATACCGATGGCTGAAGAGGATATTTTTAAAACAGCTATAACTACTCCTTTTGGTCTTTATGAATTTGTTAGAATGCCATTTGGTCTTCGCAATTCAGCACAGACCTTTCAACGTTTCATTAATGAAATTTTTGCAAAATTAGATTTCGTTTTCGCTTATCTTGATGATATTTTAGTGGCTAGTAAAGATGAAGAAGAACATTTGCAACACCTTCATACTGTATTTTCAAAATTAGATGAGTATGGTCTTAATATTAAACCAACTAAATGTTTGTTCGGCTTGTCGCAAGTAAATTTTCTAGGATATTGTATTTCTAATAATGGCATAACACCAGCAGACGATAAAGTCAAAGTCATTCGTGACTTTGAACGCCCTAAAACTGCTAAACAGATGCAAAAGTTTTTAGGAATGGTAAACTATTACCACAGATATTTTCCGAAATTAGCAGAATTTTTGAGTCCTATTCATTCAATTGTAACGTTAGCTTTAAAGCAAAAAGATAAGATACTCGTTTGGACCTCTGAAGCCATACAAAATTTTGAGAAAGTTAAGGAGAAATTTGCTTCAAAAGTCCTTCTTAATCATTTTGATGAAAGAGCCACACTCTCAGTTTCAGTTGATGCTTCAAAAGTAGCAATTGGTGGTGTTCTGCAACAGTTAACGAAAAATGGAATTGAACCTTTAGCTTTCTTTTCAAAGAAATTAACTGCTTCTGAAATCAAGTATAGTACTTTCGATAGAGAATTGTTAGCAATGTATCAAGCTATTAAACATTTCAGACATTTTTTAGAAGGTCGATCATTCACAATTTATACAGATCATAAGCCTCTAACTTATGTTCTTAATTCAAAATTTGATCGTAGTCCGCGTCAAACACGACATCTTGAGTATATTTCGCAATTCACAAGTGACATTCAACATATTTCTGGTAAAGAAAATATTGTTGCAGACACACTTTCTCGTATTCCAGAAATTGAACCTATAGAGAAAAATGAATTCAACTTCAAAAAGTTATATGATGAACAACAGAAAGACACATTTTTGCAAGAACTCGTCAAAAATTCTTCGTGTTTATATAAATTAGTAGAAGTCGAAATTCCTATATTTAATATCAAGATTATTTGTGAACAATCTAATAATTTAACTAGGCCTTATATTCCACCAAGTCTTCGAAAGGAAATATTTTCAAAATTGCATAATATTAGTCATCCAGGCACCAGGGCTACAAGAAATTTAATTAAGTCGAAATATTTTTGGCCTTTAATGAATAAAGAAATAAATGAGTGGGTTAAATTGTGTATAGGTTGCCAAAAATCAAAGGTTAATAAGCATGTCAAATCACCTGTAGTTACGATTCCAATACCAAAAGGCAGATTCGAGCATATACATACGGATATTGTAGGCCCTTTACCTAGTTCAAATGGTTATCGATATATTCTAACAATTATTGATCGAAATACGCGTTGGCCAGAGGCATACGCACTCAAAGATATTACAGCAGAATCAGTTGCTAAAGTTTTCTTTAAAGAATATATACCACGTTTCGGAGTGCCTGTATCTATTACTAGTGATCGCGGAGTTCAATTCACATCTAATGTATTTGCTGAATTAGCAAAACTTGTTGGTTGTCAATTGATTAAGACTACAGCTTATCATCCACAAGCTAATGGAATGATTGAGCGACTACATAGGCAATTAAAAGCTTCAATTTTGGCAAGAAATAATTCTGTTAATTGGTCAGATGAACTACCAATAGTTTTGTTAGGTTTGAGATCTTGTTTCAAAGAAGATATTGGAGCTACTGCAGCAGAGATGGTTTATGGTCAAAACTTGCGTCTTCCAGGGGAATTAGTTGTTCAATCAAATGATAATTTCAATTTTTCAGATTTTATTTCCAAAATTAAAAATCATTTTAAGTCTTTTCGTTCTGGTATATCTCATCATCAAAATATTAATAACGTTTATTTACCCAAAGATTTACAGACATGTAAATATGTTTTTGTTCGCGTTGATAACAAAATACATGGATTACAGTCGCCATATGAAGGACCTTATCAAGTTATAGAAAAACACCCGAAATTTTTTAAAATTAACAAAAACAATACAGATAAAACTGTTTCAATTGATAGAGTCAAACCTGCATTTATTGAACAAAATCGTATACTTCCAGAACTTAGGCAAAAGAAACGTGTTACGTTTAATTTTCTTTAATCATTTTTGTTTACTTATTTTCCCGATATTGCTATCTTTTTAAAAGGGGGAGTATATGTAGTGGATTTAATATTCCACCTTTTTTAAATAATACTTTGAATTTATATGTAAAATTGTGTAATGTGTTTTTGGTTATTATTCTTAATTGTCTATCAAACATTTTCATTCTATTTCAACTTTCAAAGAATTAAGAACATAAAAATGTTCATATAAAATAAAATTCTTTTAATAAAATTAATTGAGAAAACATAATTATATATACAATTTTGAGGACTACACTATCTAGCATTAAATATCTAAATGACTTAAGACGAATGCAGCTATATACACTCAAAAAAAAATTTCTCTCGATCAAAGACATAATTTTCCTTATTTTGAACACGCGTTCCAATACAAAATTTTCTTTGTTTTGTGTAAATTTTCTCAAAAATGTGGAAAAAACATAAAAAAACATTCAAACAAATTCGTTGCCATGGGAATTTGTATGGGAATTTAATTTCTCAAAATTAAAGAAATCAAGTCTTCAAAACAAGGAAAGTTGGGAATGGAATGGCGCTTAAAGAATTTTTCATTATTTTAAGTATGAATTTTTTTAAAACAAGTATATGAAACCATGGTAACGCATGTAACAACAATATTTTATAAGCCTTTTAACATGTTTTAAGGAAAATTTACTCAAAACAAAGAAAGTAGTGTTCAAAATAGGTAAACAATTTCTTTGACCCCTCCATATATTTTTTTTTCTCTCAGTGTACCATGGCTATATTTTAAAAAAAGAATTTATGTATTTTTTAATTGCCAATTAATACGAAATTCCATGTAAATGTAATGAAAAATTTGCGGAATTTCGAAAAATGGCGACTTTACTCGGTAGAAGCTAGAACTAAATAGTATCTAAATAAATTATTTACTATTGCAGCTGCAGTAGAAATTTCCAAGAAAGGCTTTTCTACATTATATCAGCCTTTGGCTCTAACATTGTAATTCATTTGTAATCGTATCTACTTAATATCGTTAAAATGTCAAATGTATATTAACTACTAGCAAATAAAATCAGCGTTGCCGTTTTGTGGGTAATTCCCCAAATTTTGGGAATTTTTTAATAATTGGGTAATTTTTGGGGAGTGCTATGATTTGGGGAATTTTGGGGAATTCGCATTTTAATAGTTTTATATGAATAATAATAATACCTATAAAAAAATTAATTATTTTCATGAGCTTCTATTACATTCGCATTGTGCGAAAGTGTGCATGAGTTTTTGCATCATTTATTTAATCTTGAATTACCGGCTGGTCGAACATGTACAAGCAAATTTCATAAGCCCATTAAAGTAAGAAGTTAGCTGGAAAAAAATAAGCAATTTTATACCATTCATGAGCATGAAATGGTATTATAACATTGAGCCAAAACAGGTTTGTCGAAAGTTCCAGAGGGAGGAAAATTAGACCCACCAAAATATATACCGATATTATCAGAATCATGAGCTAGTTCCTCAGTTGTTAAGATACGCTGATCATTTGTCGAAATCGGCCAAATTGGACCATTATAACATATAGCTCCCCTACAACTAACCATACATTTTGGGGTAAAACTTCTCCACTTAAATTGCTAAGATCATTGCAATATTTTTTTTATAAATATTTGCATAAACAACCCACAGAATTGGAGGTACCTATAAATTAAAGAAAATCGGACTATTTAATGTTTCATTTCTCTCTTACTTGTTTTATGTTTCTTTATAACAGGGGTCTTCGTTTCATAGCACTGAGGTGCAACGCTCAACTCACACAGATTGTTATACTCTCTCGTTTTGTCGTAGTAAGAGCGCAAAAGTTAGGTGACCATCTACGACCGTGCGACGATTCATAGTCCAACCACTGACCGACGGCGTCATATCTCTCAGTTACCTCACGCAATAGCTGAAAATCGACACCATTCACGCACGTAAACGCACGCATACCCAACGTATGAATCAGTTGTTTTCCTTTGTTTACATTCTGCATTGTTTTTGGTTTGTTTGGAATGAGTTGAATAACAGCGTTACCATTGTGCAGCAAAGTATACATGCAGTTTTTGATTTCGGAGTAACTTGTGTTTGGTTTCGTAGTAATTTTTCTTGAAAATCGTATTATTCATAGAATTTATTAATAAATAAATTTTTAAAATGAAAATGTATCATGATAATTTAAAACCAAATATTAATTGCAGGTTTTTTACTTCTGACTCCGTGCTTCTACATTTTCTACTACTATTTCTTAAAGGCTTTTAAGAATATGTACATATGTATGTGCACAAAGAAACCTAATTTTTGCAATTAATAAAATGCAGCAATTATATACAGATACTATTTTTTTTAATTTTTAGTAATATTATTCGCCGCGGTTATTTTTTAATTTATGTATTGCATATGTACGTATTTCGGTCTTTTTGTTGTTTATGCTTGTTGTCAAAATCACGAGTCTTGCCGGCTCACCAAATATTCACCTGACAGCTTTTAAAAATTTGCTATCCGGTGTAATTTTGCTAAATTGAACAGTCAAAAATATTCACAATAGTCAAATATATTAAATGCAACAGTCAAAAATATCCACAATAGTCAAATTTAGTAAAGAAAACACAGCAGAAAAAACTTCATTATTTTCTATTTAAATTTTTATCTCCATATAAAAACAAATACAAACGATTGATACAATATGTAATAAAATGTAGTAAAAAAAAAAACGCCAAAAAACCTTCATTTTCTCTATTTACATTTTTATTTCCGTGTAAAAAAACTATTGCGGCAATAGTCAAATTTAGTAAAAAAAAACGCAAGAAAAACTTAAATTTTTTTTATTACATTTTTATCTCCATATTTAAAAAAAAAAATACACTTATGTTAACATAATTTTATAACCACAACATTCGGAATAGTTATTGAGGTAGTTTGGGAACATATTGGAAGATTCGTACTAATTTAGTACAAAATGATCGCTCCGGCAACCCTGTTGCAAAGAGAACAATCATGAGAGCATCAGCTGACACGTTACTACGTGAAAAATCAAAATGAGCTAGGTTTCTGCGATACGTGCGTCAAGAGCGCTGTCGTCGTGCGTTGGTGACTGGGCATTTACACTACAACTCCATAAGACAGGTTGTGTCAGCTGACACGGGCTACGTGCGTACGTCGTTGACTGGTTGGACTATCAGTTGCTTGCGGGCAAGCAAAAAGATAATAACGTACACGCATACTTCGTTTTCATACGAACGTACACGCATACTTCGTTTTCATTGTGCGACTTGGTATAGCAGCGCATAAAAGCGAAAAATATATGCGTGCACGTTGTTGTCTTTTTGCTTGCCCGCAAGCTACTGAACGATGCGACGGTAGTAGCTGGGCACTCAACTACCCAGTTGGAAAAGGTAATGTATGGTCATCTATAAATGGATATAAAGGCCATAGGATCTATACATTCCAGAATGCATGATTTTTTTCATTGTGATGTCCTAGGGAAGTCATGCATCCACTTTTCCCTGCCAAGGTAAGGCAAAAAGGAATGTTTGGATGAGAGTCGCTCTTGCCGTGATCTCAGTGTCGGTTTATTTTCTCACTTAAAATAAAAAAAAATACTTTTTTTTGCATTTTTCTCTTCACTCTCTCTCCATCCGATTTCCAACTAGAAATATGTAACTTCACTCCAGCTTGTTCTCCTCTGCTTCTCTCATTGTCGCACCATCTTCCCCTTCACTGCTTCACCCATGTGGGACATTCAACATTATATTGATCTTTAGTGCCGCTTTTATGCGTCCGTTTGTTAAAATAGACTCTGTGAATTGTTGTCGTCATTGTAAAAAAGGAAAACTAGAGAAAACCTGATTCTCCTAATTGTTTTTTTTTTTTCTTGCTAGATTCAATGTTATAGCTGAGAGCCGATGACTGACCTTTTCGCTTACCTTGGGTTGCATTCTGGAATGTATCCGATTTCTTATAAGTTGGAAGGTATAGCTGAGAGCCGATGACTGACCTCTTCGCTTACCTTGGGTTGCATTATGGAATGTATCCGATTTCCTATAAGTTGGAAGGTATAGGTGAGAGCCGATGACTGACCTCTTCGCTTACCTTGGGTTGCATTCTGGAATGTATCCGATTTCCTATAAGTTGGAAGGTATAGCTGAGAGCCGATAACTGACCTCTTCGCTTACCTTGGGTTGCATTCTGGAATGTATCCGATTTCCTATAAGTTGGAAGGTATAGCTGAGAGCCGATAACTGACCTCTTCGCTTACCTTGGGTTGCATTCTAGAGTGTATCCGATTTCCTATAAGTTGGCAGCCACACAACATAGATTTTAAATGAAATCATAGTTTTTTTTGGAATACATACTATAATGTAAATTTTTCGTACATCTTTTCATGCGTCCGCAAGGTCATGCATGACCACCTTTCCAACTGGGTAGTCGTTTTTCACTAATACTGCTGCAGTTACTAACACTGCTGCAGTTAGAGTTTTGGGGATCTCTGCTTTATAACTTTTTTTTTAACCACACATACATACATATATGCACATGAATTTAACCCTAGAACAGGGGTCTTCGTTTCATAGCACTGAGGTGCAACGCTCAACTCACACAGATTGTTATACTCTCTCGTTTTGTCGTAGTAAGAGCGCAAAAGTTAGGTGACCATCTACGACCGTGCGACGATTCAGTTGCTTGCGGGCAAGCAAAAAGATAACAACGTACACGCATACTTCGTTTTCATACGAACGTACACGCATACTTCGTTTTCATTGTGCGACGTGGTATAGCAGCGCATAAAAGCGAAAAATATATGCGTGCTCGTTGTTGTCTTTTTGCTTGCCCGCAAGCTACTGAACGATGCGACGGTAGTAGCTGGGCACTCAACTACCCAGTTGGAAAGGTGGTCATGCATGACCTTGCGGACGCATGAAAAGATGTACGAAAAATTTACATTATAGTATGTATTCCAAAAAAAACTATGATTTCATCTAAAATCTATGTTGTGTGGCTGCCAACTTATAGGAAATCGGATACACTCTAGAATGCAACCCAAGGTAAGCGAAGAGGTCAGTCATCGGCTCTCAGCTATACCTTCCAACTTATAGAATATCGGATACATTCCAGAATGCAACCCTAGGTAAGCGAAGAGGTCAGTCATCGGCTCTCAGCTATACCTTCCAACTTATAGGAAATCGGATACATTCCAGAATGCAACCCAAGGTAAGCGAAGAGGTCAGTCATCGGCTCTCAGCTATAACATTGAATCTAGCAAAAAAAAAAAACAATTAGGAGAATCAGGTTTTCTCTAGTTTTGCTTTTTTACAATGACGACAACAATTCACAGAGTCTATTTTAACAAACGGACGCATAAAAGCGGCACTAAAGATCAATATAATGTTGAATATCCCACATGGGTGAAGCAGTGAAGGGGAAGATGGTGCGACAATGAGAGAAGCAGAGGAGAACAAGCTGAAGTGAAGTTACATATTTCTAGTTGGAAATCGGATGGAGAGAGAATGAAGAGAAAAATGCAAAAAAAAAGTATTTTTTTTTATTTTTAAGTGAGAAAATAAACGACACTGAGATCACGGCAAGGGCGACTCTCATCCAAACATTCCTTTTTGCCTTACCTTGGCAGGGAAAAGTGGATGCATGACTTCCCTAGGACATCACAATGAAAAAAATCATGCATTCTGGAATGTATAGATCCTATGGCCTTTATATCCATTTATAGATGACCATACATTACCTTTTCCAACTGGGTAGTCGTTTTTCACTAATACTGCTGCAGTTACTAACACTGCTGCAGTTAGAGTTTTGGGGATCTCTGCCCTAGAACCATAATGTACGTAAATTTTACGTATATAGAATTTTCAAATTGTGATTGCACAAGTATAACATATTGTAACGGTACCTAACTCCGGCAGTGCTTGCAGCATGTATTTTTACGTATACACGAATATCAAGGTACAACAAATCCCAGTTGGAAAGGTGGTCATGCATGACCTTGCGGACGCATGAAAAGATGTACGAAAAATTTACATTATAGTATGTATTCCAAAAAAAACTATGATTTCATCTAAAATCTATGTTGTGTGGCTGCCAACTTATAGGAAATCGGATACACTCTAGAATGCAACCCAAGGTAAGCGAAGAGGTCAGTCAACGGCTCTCAGCTATACCTTCCAACTTATAGAATATCGGATACATTCCAGAATGCAACCCTAGGTAAGCGAAGAGGTCAGTCATCGGCTCTCAGCTATACCTTCCAACTTATAGGAAATCGGATACATTCCAGAATGCAACCCAAGGTAAGCGAAGAGGTCAGTCATCGGCTCTCAGCTATACCTTCCAACTTATAGGAAATCGGATACATTCCAGAATGCAACCCAAGGTAAGCGAAGAGGTCAGTCATCGGCTCTCAGCTATACCTTCCAACTTATAGGAAATCGGATACATTCCAGAATGCAACCCAAGGTAAGCGAAGAGGTCAGTCATCGGCTCTCAGCTATACCTTCCAACTTATAGGAAATCGGATACATTCCAGAATGCAACCCAAGGTAAGCGAAGAGGTCAGTCATCGGCTCTCAGCTATACCTTCCAACTTATAGAATATCGGATACATTCCAGAATGCAACCCTAGGTGAGCGAAGAGGTCAGTCATCGGCTCTCAGCTATACCTTCCAACTTATAGGAAATCGGATACATACCAGAATGCAACCCAAGGTAAGCGAAGAGGTCAGTCATCGGCTCTCAGCTATAACATTGAATCTAGCAAAAAAAAAAAACAATTAGGAGAATCAGGTTTTCTCTAGTTTTGCTTTTTTACAATGACGACAACAATTCACAGAGTCTATTTTAACAAACGGACGCATAAAAGCGGCACTAAAGATCAATATAATGTTGAATATCCCACATGGGTGAAGCAGTGAAGGGGAAGATGGTGCGACAATGAGAGAAGCAGAGGAGAACAAGCTGAAGTGAAGTTACATATTTCTAGTTGGAAATCGGATGGAGAGAGAATGAAGAGAAAAATGCAAAGAAAAAAGTATTTTTTTTTATTTTTAAGTGAGAAAATAAACCGACACTGAGATCACGGCAAGAGCGACTCTCATCCAAACATTCCTTTTTGCCTTACCTTGGCAGGGAAAAGTGGATGCATGACTTCCCTAGGACATCACAATGAAAAAAATCATGCATTCTGGAATGTATAGATCCTATGGCCTTTATATCCATTTATAGATGACCATACATTACCTTTTCCAACTGGGATGTTGTCATTTGATGGTGTGAGAGCGATTGGCGCAAATCCCTATACGCAAAATTTACGTATAGTTAGTAATAAGCGAAAAAATCGTGTACGTAAAATTTACGTATAGTTAGTAATAAGCGAAAAAATAGGATATGGTATTTAATATGAAAGTGTAATATTCTCATGTAATTTTTGTATAACGCGACAGTATATTATATTATTATTGCTCAGAAACGTTCCGGAGTCATCCGGGTCCCATTTTGTCCCATATCTGGGGACCCGACCTAGGAATCATAATGAGTACAGCTCCATGTAAAAGCCCTGCTCAAAGCCTTTCTTTTAATATCAATATTGCTCAAAAAGTTCCGGGGTCATCCGGGTCCACGTTTTGACCTATATCTCTGGACCTGGAACAAAAATTAGTAAAAAAAAAATTTAAAAAAAATAAAAAATTTTTGACCAGCTATCGCTCAGCAAGGTTTTGTTCAACTGCTACAAGTTGTATGTCTTTGGAAGCGTAATTTCCTTTCGAACGAGGTACTGCTTGTGGTTATCCCTCTTGTAACTTTAGCGAAAAATACTTTTGAATGAAGTGATACCCACAAAAAACAAAATTACGCATCATCATATGTATAACCATAAATAATTTAAAAATAAGTTTTGAGATCAGGTATTTCTTTGTATTTTATTCAAATTTACCATTTGTAAAGTAGTGTAATCAACTTTGGCTGCAAAATGGAGAACAATGAGAGTTGTATTAGGCGGATTCTAATCACTACGTAAAATTTACGTACATTAGTAATAACGTAGTATGAAATATCGTTATGGTTCTAGGGTTAAAAATACAAACCGTTATAAATTTAAAGTAAAATAAATTTGAAAATATGTACTTGTTTATTGAAAATCTCTTGATAACACTACCCGACAAAAAAATATCCTCGACATTTGATTCCTATGTATTCCTGCTGATTCCAAATATATAATCAAATGGATCAAAAGTAGAACAGTTTTAGAGATATTTTGAAATTTCAGTTTTCGCGCTAAGAAGAAAAGGAGGATTACTAATCTGTCGATATCTCCGTCATTACCGTCTTGAGTTTTATATTATTTCATTTCGTTTTGAGAGGATGAAATACCCTTTCCAATTCCACATAAAATCGACGTTAAAGTGACGGAATTATGGCGGACAAAAGATTTGTTTTTATGCAAAAAATAAGTTAAATACAAGATGTATAAAATGTGGAGGATATCAAAATTTTTGAAATTTTGTCGGGCAGTGTAATTTGAAAATTTGTATGGGGAATTTCGTGCAATTATGGGTAATTTGAATATCTTTTTGGGTAATCTCAAGAATTTAAAACGGCATCGCTGAATAAAATACAACTTCAACTACTTAAATCCTCACATTCCTTTTGTTTAATGCGTCTTTCACAGTTCACTTACAACGAAGCCATAAAATTGCAATCGAGTATACCTACTAATATGTTGCAAATTACATTACAATTCTCAGTCAACCCAATAAAAGCTGGAATACCTACTGACTGAGCCGCTTTATTGAAATGCGCGTCTCGTCTGTAATTAATAAATCACTACTTTAAGTGGTGAAATGACGAGCGAAGAGGGCCATGAAAAAAATTCGAAGAGAGGGGAAATAAAAAAAAGGAGGAGATCATTAAAAAAAAGTAAATAGAAGAAATGGAGCGGTTTGAAAAAGTGAGGCAAAGTGTTTTGAGTAAGCGCGAAAGTAGAAGAAAATAAGAAGTGCTGAGGAAATTCAATTAAATCTCTATGGAACAGCAAATAACTTTAGGAAAGGAAACATAGACATTGTATACATAGATTTTGTTTTTGCTCGAAAGTGAAGATCTACTCAATGCCACTGCTTGAAACGTACTGGCAGTGTTCCGAAGACGGATAAATATACATATGAGGCATTCCATATGAAAAGATAGGTCGACCTCTCCGATTTCCTTCAAATTCGGAATACATGCAGTATTTGACGTCTAGAATTGTGTGTCAAAAAATTTTTTTTGAAATTTTCAATATTTTGGATTTTATTGACATTTGAAAAATTTTGACAGCTTTTTTTTGAGTTAAAATATCTTTTAAACTATTAACTTTAGAAAAAAATCTTATACTACAAAAAGTTTTTAAAATTATTGAAATTTATAAAAAAAATAAAATTTTTTCAAAATTTTTAAAAATACTATGATTTAAAAAAAAAATAATTTTTTTTTTCAGTGTAAAGTCATGAAGGATAGCACCGATTTTCTTTAAAAAAAATCTCAAATAAACTTCAAAGTATCCTTAAACTACCCTCCAAATTTGAAAGAGGGGTTTTTTTTGTTTTCGAGAAAAAAATTTTTGAAAATTTTATGTTGATTAAATCTATGATTTTTACACACTGTAAGTTTGTGATAGAACAACTGTTGGACTCCATAACACTCCGAAATGGCATAAATATTATGAACAGATGTTTTCTACATACATATTTACCTTCTTATTGGTCAAACCTATTTTATTTTCCGTGAATAAGGCCGTTATTTAATATCCAACGCGAATTCGTTACAGGTGGAAGCATTTACACATATTTTCCCATAAACTTTGTTCTTGTAATTCTCTAAAAAACGCGACACACATGCATACACACGCGTTTAAAATTCTCCGGGGTTTTAAAGACATCACATTTTATAACTAATGTAAATTAAAATAAGTGAATATTTTAAAAATATAAATCCACGCGCGCCATCTGCTGGAACATAGCGGTGGTTATAACCTAATCTCATTTTTTTTTTTATTCTATCGCAGTAGTCATTGATTTTGTACACTTTTTATTATTTCTTACCTTTCTCATGAAATTTTTTTGGATTTCAAATTCAATTGCTATTTGATTCAGATAAGAAAAGGTCTTCTCCAACGCTTTTCGCTGTATTTCGTTACAAACTATCGCACATACATATATATTCCGATTCCCAAAAATGCCAAACAAAAAATTTTGTTGTAACCCATTTGATTTGCCTAATCACAACTGGGTTAAAAAAAATGTAGGTAAATCTCCGCCAGCACTATTAAAAAAGCTACCCAATTTGGGGGAGTATGTCTGCTTTTCCTGCAAGATTAACATTCTAAAAGATACTGTACCATCTAAAAAGGTTAGTAATAGTATTGTTAAAAGTCCATTGAATGAAACTAAATTTTCCAATCTAAAAGCATATTCCGAAGGAAGTCCATCGCCAAATATATGTTCTGATGAAGAGGGTGAAGGTTTTGCAGAAGGAGATGACGGTTTAGAAATGTTATCATCTATAAAAAAAAAGTTTCAAACCGTTTCGAATTATTCAGACAAGATTTTTTGGTTGACAGTTACTCCACCAAGTTGGACAGCATACAGACTCCAAAAAGAATTTAATATAAGTTATAGGTTAGCTTCTCATGCGAAAGAAACTCAAAATAAATTTGGGTTTGGTTCCCACCCAACTCAAAAAATATCAGGACGGAAAATCTCGGAAAATGATATTTCGATAGTACAACATTTCTATAGATCAGAGGATATTAGTCGACTTATGCCTGGACAGAACGATTGCGTAGCTATAAGACAAACGGATGGAAAAAAGTCAAAAATTCAAAAACGATTGGTCTTGTGCAATCTAAAAGAAGCTTATGTCGAATTTAAGAATATGTATCCTGATTTAAAAGTGGGATTCAGTAAATTTGCTGAATTGCGTCCTAGGGAATGTATTTTAGCAGATGCTGCTGGAACTCACACAGTGTGTGTTTGTAAAATTCATCAGAATTTCAAATTAATGATGGATGCTTTAAAAGTTATATCAAACCAAATTTCTATTGAAACATATGAAGATGTCTTACGTGAGATGACTTGTGAGAAATTCGAACCTAATTGTCAACTTAGAAAGTGTAAAATCGTTTATCCCTTTGTTGGATTGGCCAGCCATCAGTCCTGACCTCAACCCCATTGAGGACCTATGGGAAATACTCTCGGCTAAGGTTTATAAGAATGGTAGACAGTTTCAGACCATGAAGCAGCTTAAAGAAACGTTGGTAAAGGAATGGGACGAAATAAGCATCCAAACCTTACAAAAATTGGTAGAGTCCATGCCAAGGAGATTGACCCAGGTTCAGTTGAAGAAAGGGAAGCATATAAATTATTAGAATTTATAAAATATTGTTATCTAGCCACATACATGTTACAAATCCTTTGACGCACATATAATTTTTTCCTAAGGGAAAATTAAATAAAAATTAAACTAAAATCTCCAGTAAATAAAGACAAATTCATTTGCTATTGTATTAGTTCATATCTAGTCATATATGTAAAAAATAATATTTAAAAAAATATAACTTTAGTTTTTTATAATTTTTATAAAATATTATTCCATGCACATATAACTATTTCACTGAGGTATTTTTCCGTTTCCTGATTTCCTATCAGTTTTGCTCTCTGTGAGCGTTATTCTTTCAATTTTTCTCTTTTCATTGCACTTGACGGCTAGCTTCTAGTTTTCTAAGAAACAAACCTAAAATGTTGACTCGAAGTGCTGAACAAGTTTTGAGAGTTTTTTCCTCTTCTGCCAATTTTTTGTGTAATAAAATTGAAAAGGCTGATATTTCTTACAATTATTCAATAATTTGTAATAATTTTCTGTTAGGGAACACACCTAATGCCTCATATTAGAAATTGAATTCTCAAAATTAATGTCAAGCTTTCAAAGCGCTGTCAAATAGAGAATTGGGCAATTCGAAACTTTGCAGCGCTTCAAGCGCATGAAGTAAAGCTGACATTTGGCCAACTTTTAAACATTTTAGTAGAGCTCAAAATAATTTTGACATTTTTCACAGCCAAGCAAGCAAAGCAAGCGTGCATTGGGCCTTTACCTTAAAAATCGTAATGTAGTCAGAACTTGCAATTCAGGTGAGAGTGAAAGTCTCCTATTACTGACAGGCTCAAAAATATCTGTAAGATATTCCCTTGTGGCTTTATCAAAGCAATATCTCGAATAACATTCCTCTTCCTCCATTTGGAACGGATCACATCGGCTCATATATATCTTTGCTCTTCGTTCCGGGATAGCATAGTCTATAATGGTAAAATCTTGAAAATTTCTGCTATTTCCAAACATATTTATTAAAATGTCTTCTTTATACGTTTTATTACTTTATTTTTGAAGTTAACTTCTTAGGCGGCGATACAGGGTTTTTATGGAGAGTGAAATTTGATGCAACGGAAGTTGGCCACGGAAATAGCAGCCATTTTAGCTGATTTTTAATTTTTAAAAAAATCAGCCTTGATATCGCGTGGTTCGAGAACCTACAACCCCTCGCTTCCAGACCTGACACTCTACTGCTGCGCCATCACATCATTTGCGTTGGATATGTCAAATGCTGCACTTAAACTGAACTAGCAATTACAACTCACTCATGTATGTACATCAGGGTTGCCACTTTGAAATTTATTTTCCGACCAAATTCGTCTCAAAAACCTACCAAAATAGCTTTCAGCCGACCAAAATTTTTTTCACAAAATTCGTCATATAAGCTGGTTTTTGAAAATTTATATAGGAACTTATACATACATATCACTCTTCAAGTATTTTCACATGTTTTAGCTTAAAATAATATACGAATGCGTTTATACATATGTATGTACATTAATTTGTGTATGTAATCTATGTTAACCTTTTAAAATAGTTACGACTATGGTTTAACATACATGATATACATGAATACATGAACTTTCAAACGTTCTTTCAACAGTGTTGTGGCAAAATCTAGCAAATCAGTGATGTTACTTGAAGGAAGGTAAAAACCTACCAAAATTCAAATCGTGCGACCATCCGACCAACAGGAAAAAAACCGACCAGTTTTGGTAGGAAAAGCCCACTTATCACATCCCTGATGTACATATACGTGTAAGTACATAACAGCGCTGTGGTGAGAATATTAATAACACTAGCAGAAATTAAAGTACACCGTTTGACACAGCTCGCGTAACTAGCGCAGTAGCTCAGCTGTAAGATGCTTGGCTTCCAATTTAAGTTCAAGTCCAGGTCCAACCAATTTTTTTTTGTTCCTTTTTTTCTATTAAATAATTTTCTTTATAATTTTTTATTAAATAAAAGTGCCACCCGAATATCGGGGATTACAAACTAGTTAATTAGTAAAATAAAAACGACCAAACAACCAATATAAAAACCAATCGGATGAGCCTGCCGATAAACAAAATCTAATAACAAGACCAAGCATTGCCCTTTCTATAAATAGAATTTGTACAAACAAAAACACACAACCACATGTATGTACATGCGATAGTTTTCATTGCAATATCCCTGCAAAAAAATGTGCGATTAATCCCGATATACATAGATTTGTCCCGGATTGATTTCTTTCGGGAACAATCGGTTCACAGTTAGTTCCCGATTGTTCCCGAACGGGTATAAATGTAGACTAATTGTGGACCAATTGTTCCCGAACGGGTATAAATCTAGATTGATTATATGTAGAAATTTTACAAAAATATTCTATGTATTGAAAAAACAATAGGTAAAACTAATTGAACATGCTTTCTTTTAATAACAATGATGAATAATAATTTTGACAAAATTTTACCAGAAATATCCATTGAAAAATCAATTACGATTATACACTGAAAACTGACTATTTAAAAAATTTAAATTTATTGAATAGATTCTTTTACAAAAGTAAAACTTATTGTATAATCTTTATTTAAATAGGCATGAACATTTATAATTTTTAAAGATTGTTATAAAAAATAGCCTTGGCTAGCAACTTTGAAAAATTCCTCACATATCTTTTTCACTCGCATAATGCATTCCCAAAACAATAAATATTTGGAGAAAATACTTAATTTTTTTAAAAGATTTCATTACAAGATGAAATCTAATCGAATAAACTCTTTTAATATATATAACAATTTATAATTTTTAGACCTTTTCATAAAAAATAGCCTTGGCTTACAACTTTGGATGAAAGCGATTAATCTACATTTGTACCCATTCGAGATAAAAGAGATTGATCTACATTTGTACCCGTTCGGGTATACAAGTTGAACAATTAGTCTCTTCATAGGACATGCTCGAACAAATGCGATCAATTCGCTCCATATAAAGGGATGTAAAATTGTATTAGTCGCATTCTCCCTTCCGATTGATCCCGGACACGTCCCGGATTAATCGCATTTTTTCAGGGATGTATTTTCAAATTCGCTTCTCATATGATATGTATATGAAACTTGTTAGTTGTTGCTTTCGAGCCAATATAAATTGAAAACACAATTATTTGAAATATTGAACAAGATGTAAGAAGTTAACTTCTATCACGTGTATTATGCTACACGCGGGTTTATTGTTTATTGTATTCACGTACTCTCTTTCTATTTTCATAGTTTTCATGACGAATTCCCAGCTTAGAGCAATATTTTAAGATTTTAAAATGACATTCACCTCATTTTAAAGTTCGAACGCTGTTTTAGTGATAAAACTGATTTTAAGTCGACTATGACAGCGATAAAATGACGTTTATGCCAGCATCAGTCTATGTATGGTAAAACACTTTTTTAAATCAACTATGACTACGGCCCATAGTATCTGTACGAGTATTAATTTCCTTTCGCACTCAAACACAATAGCGTAATAACGATCTCGCACAATCATTCTCGCAATATTCACTTTTATCGCTAAGCCGCTGAAAGTATTACAATTCTATTTGTGAAAGTTTTTCAAGCACCAAAATGGCAAAACTATCTGTTGGTAATGCTAGAATTCTAAATTTTATTGCTCTAACAACAATAGCACGCTGTGACTGAAAATACATATCTAACAATGTTTGGTACTTTATTGGATTTTTTTCTTTGAAATTACTACCTATACGATTTTGTTGCCGCATTTTGAATCAGAGAACTTATAAAACCAGAGAAGGTCCACGAACGGACAGGCGTGTAAATTGCTAATAACGCACAATTCTGGGGTAGGTAATTCACCACATGAGCTTAACAGTGCTAAAATGAGTAACAGAAAATTAACATTGATGAGCACAGCTCTGTAGAAACGACTGCTATTAATTTTGTGCACTTTTGCTGATATAAATAAAGCAATTTTCACAATTTTCATAACTTCCACAATTTTTGCTATTTTCAAAAAAAAATTTCAAAATACATAATAAAAAAAATTAAAAAATCCGAAAAAACAAATTTCAATAATATGACTTGGTCCAGATGAGGCTCGATCGCCTAATTTTGGATTAGTCAATGACTTGATTCAATTGAATTTTCATATTTTTCATTATTTTCAAATGAATTTTTGCAAAATATATAATAAAAAAATTTAAAAAAAATCGAAAATACAATTTTCAAAAATATGACTTGGTCTAGGTGGTACTCGATCGGCAGACTTTTGGATCAGTCAATCAGTTGATTCATTTGGGAAAACTTTTATGCACATGCATACATACATATATACATACATATGTACCTATTTTGGTAAATAATATGCCCGGTTGGTGTATCTATAGGTAGGTACATGCATAATTAATTAAAAAATACGTAAAAAATTAAATATGTAAATAAAAAATAACTACATACACATGTATGTATGTATAACTTACATAAATTGCGCGTAATCAATATATTGGTATGTACATATACATATTTTATTTTGCAACAAATATCTGTGCATCATATATATAAGGTGTACTCGCGTACAGCAATTTGTTGCAATTTATTACAATTTTGCAACAAATATCCGCTTTTTCCATTTTTTTACGCAAAAAAATTGCAGAAGTGATGGAAATGAGAGAGTAAAGTGACGTTTATTTTTGTGAGAGGCTGCAAAATTCTGCTTGACAAATTTTTTCCATCACATTTGTCCAGCAGCAAAACAGCTGATGAAAAAACATATGTTTGTAATTTGCGAAAATTGCAAAATTGAAATTCAAAATTAAAAAAGTTAAATATGGACGAATTAATTATGAAAGATGTAAATAAATAACATTTGATTATGTCTGCATCTGTACTTGAGCTAAATTTCGGATGATAACAGCAGCATTGTATGTTTGTTGCTTAATGTAGGAAGTCCGCCGGTTACCTAACTTATATGTATGCATGTATGTATGCACGTCAATATGCAATGCCATCAGGCAGTCGCAACTCCATTGTTATATGTATATGTACATACATACATGTTTCTTTATTAGTAAAATATAATGCATGCATAATCTACTGCTGAAACTAAGCTAAAGTAATACAAATTTCATCTAAATTTTTGTAAAAATAGGATTTGTTTATATTTTGTTAATTCTTATAGTTTTAATTTGATCAGCTGTTCGTCTTTGCTGCAAGATTTGAATAGATTTGCATTTTTTTACTTTTTTGGATAATTATCTCTGGTGGGAGGAAAAATCGTTTTTGGCGAGATAGAGAGTGATAGAGGCAGACAGAGAAAAGCTGCTGGAAAAAGTAAGCGAATACAACTATAATACTTCTATATTGCTACTATATTATATCAAATGCCCAATAGGCACTACGTATTGGCCGCGAATTATATTACTTACTGCCGTGCCGTGTCGTGTCGCGAATACGAATTCCCAGGACATTCACTTAACATTAGCGATTCAGGCATTTCAGATTTAAGCTCAGTGGTATATAATAATATAATGTAATATTATTACCATCAATTGATTTCCTTGTTTTTTGGGTTTTCAATCTTTATAGCATTTGCTTTATCCGCCATGATTCTTGATTTATGCGAACCAGGTGCAATTTTAGCGAAATGGTATTAGAAAAAAAATAGAAAAAATTAAATGTTGTAGCACTAATATCAAAAAGCTTATTAAAACAACAAACATTATAGCTTAAACAGGACCAATCGCCGAGCGTATTTTCGCGTGGTGCGGCGATTACAATTGTTTGCGAATATCGCCCGGTAAAACAGAATCAAGGCGAAATTGCCATATGCATATCTTTATAATTACGTTGTTTCCTTACTTCTTCCATTGACTCTTCTCTTCTGTCCATATTTTCAATTGTTTTCACATCAAAAAACGTATATTTTTGTTTTATTACATGTTTTTATCAAGCTCCAGATAATTTATTTGACAGGCGATAGCGTCCAAATTATAAATAAGTCTATTCTGACGAATTTTCGCCGGGCGATTTTCGCCAGCGTTTTCGTTCTGTTCATTCTCACATACTGCCGTGTATTTTAATTGTTTGACAGAACGCCGCGTCCGAGAAAAATTCGTCCGACGCAGATTCTGTTTAAACCGTTAGAAAGAAAGTTCGCAATAAACACAAAAGCGAGCGAATTCGAGGCGAGTTCGCAAAAGCAGATTTTAGCGAATGTAATTTTTCGGACTCACCTCAAGTTCGCGGTAGCGCAATATTGGCGCTGGCACCTTTTTCAAACCGGGGTTAAAGTGCAGACATTGGTGACTTATCTGTAACCTTGTAAAACAGCTGATTCAACCAACCTTACGACAACCACACTGCACTAGTCATTGGTGCCTTATCGTAATTCTGTAGTCGTATAGTTAGGGTTGCCAGATACCAGAGACGGTCGCTTCATACAAGCCGAGAAGCCCGGCTTGCGTACACATTTTCGTTCATTTCATACGAAATTCTTTAAAATCTGGTTATTTTATGTGTGTTTACTATTTAAGTTCTCAATAATATAGCCCCCACTGTAACATGCCCATAAAAGCCTGCTAAGAAAATAGCGCAAATATACCACCAATCCACCTCACAATGTGTATTTTGTTTGTACAGCCAATCACAGCACAGTGAGCATGCTTCAATGTTTCCACACATTAGCTTTTACGTGGCTTTCAAAACAGAATAACATAGCTTGTTTTTTCGCTTTCGCTAAGGAGAAACCAATTGCTTATTTTCAGACTTAAATTGAAAAAAAAAAACTAGCAAAGCACTTTTTTTATTTTTCACATCAAATTTGTATGCGAATATGAAGCTGGCTTCGGCATTCAAAAGTTCAGTATTCACAGCCATATGCATATTTGATTTGATTTTCGTTTCCATGTAGGTACATACTTATGCACATAATTTCTTACATCTGCATGTGCATGCAAACATAAATATCAAATACCAGATTATAAAAGGGTTGATTGTGATTTTTGGCGACTATTGGCACAATATCAAAATAATTTTAAAAAGCGGTGGAAATCAAATTGGACCTCAGTTTTTCAAACACTAAAGCACCCATTTTTTAGGCAATAAGCAAATACACTTGCTACTGCTGAAATTTCCGTCGGTATAAGGAAACTAAAAATACCTCTGCGCATGCGTGTAAGATTTCCCGAGCGCACGTTTTTATATTTAAGAATTATGTAAATACGAAATTTTTTATTTTAAAAATGTTCAGAGTAAAATTGCAAAATCAAGAAAAAACAATTTTAATTTAAAAATGTTTATTTTTATTTTAAGCACTATGAGATTTTGAAGGAAAAACTTTCGTGTTTATTCCATTAATTTTAATTTGTAATTTAAACATGTTTCTTTTTAAATCCTAAATACATTTTAATTTAAAAAATTTAATTTTTAATTTAAAAATTTTCATTTATAAAATAAAAATGACTTGGTTTAAAACGTGCATTATAAAAATAAAAATTTTATTTTTGATTCCTTTTCTCTGAGTATACAAACAAAAAAATGTGTATCAGGAAAACAAAAATAAAAAATACATATGAAAAAACAAAAAAAAAATAAACGAGAAAAAACGATCTTCAAATACCCGAATTGTTCAAATGCCCGTACAAACATACGCGTAATAAACAAACAAACGAGCGTTCGAGCATTGAAAAGCATTTATTCGGGCCACTCGAAAATGTTAAAAAGAAATCGAGAACTCTAAATCAAAGTCAATGACGGAACGCAATCAGACTTTTAAATAATACAGCAAAGGAAATTACATAAATGGCTAATGGTTATGCTTCTTACATAGGCTTTCCCAGGCAATTTATGCTAGGTCCGCCACTGCCAGATACCTCTCCCGAAAAAATCAGTACATTTCCTTCCAAACCAAAAAGAACAATATACGCGGAGAAAATCGTCTTTATTACTGGCATTTTTTTGTTTTGTTTCTGTATCGTTAACTGTCAGTCATGTTTCTATGATATTTAAAGTTCACGTTGCTTCCTCCTTCCTAATTGTTTCATGGATATGCCGTCGTTATGCTTACGAGCAAAACACCGATGAAATTCGGACACATTTTCGTCATCGGTGAGAGGTGGTTACGCTTAAATCGATGATTAGAGCGCACATACACAACATAATACATTATTAGCCCGAAACCTCGGCGTGCTGGGTGCTTGTTTCACCCAGCAAATTTGATCGATTTGAGAGTCCGAAAATTCTCTCACTCGTCGCAGTACACAACAACAATTACACATTGCTCGTCGAGTATTGTCGTAAGCATAACCACGGCATTACAAACGTCAAATGACAACAGTTGGAAAATTAAAAACAGAGCAGGGTGATAAAAATGAATTTTTTTAGTGTCGGCCAAAAATCAGTACAAATCAGTACAATATCCAAAAAATCAGTATTTCTTAAGGTTTTTAAAACCATCAGTACGGAACTTACAGACCAATTGGATTTTGGTTAGCAACCCTAAATCCGTGAACAGCTGACACTTGTGAAAGCAGATATAGGAAGGTAGGCGCATAGGCGAATGCAGAAACTTCTTTTTTATTTACAAAGGTAAATTATAATATCAAAATCAAAGCGAATTCACATCATGGCCAATAGTAATGGGCGAGTCCCAAGCGAATTCAGATTTTAACAAGGAGAAATATTATTTTGACAAAATTACAATAACAAAATACATGGGAAATTTCTGAATTCGCCTATGCGCCTACCTTCCAAGATCTGCCTCGACAAGTGTCAGCTGTTTACAGATTTACGGCACCACCAACAGCTCACATGGATAGCGATAAAGTTACAATAAGGTTAACGAAACTGAAATACTTATAAGTCACCAATGTCTGAACCTTAACGCAAGTCGTGCCGCTAGCGCAATAGCGCAGCGCACCGTTATCCATGCCCTACTGACGTCATGAAAATCCTCCTGCTGTAATTTGAGATAAACATTCATATGAGTACATACGCACATATTTTTAAGAAAAATGAAAAGAATCAATCAGCAATGAGTGGTGACGCGAGATGCTTAATTAAGCCGATCGATAATGGCATTGATTGCTTGTTAAGCAAAGTGACAATTGATTGAACAAAAATTGTAGAGAGCAAAATGGAAACCATTTTTGTAAGAAATTTGTTTACTTTATCATATAAATGGATGCTCAATTTTATGAAACATTTATCGCTAATCTGTAATCTGTAAAAATTCAGTAAATTCAGCTTAATGAATTCAACTTTTTTTAACCCTTTGGCCGTGTGTGAGTCCTTATGGGGAAATGTGGTGGAATGTATCTAAATTTTCTATGGTGGAAACTTTTTACCAATTTGCAGTGATGTCATTTTCACTTCGATCGAAATATTTCACTTCACTTTTATGCCCGTCACTTCAACACTTCCACTTTCCCCAAATCACTTGGATTTTGACCAATCAGAATTAACTTACTCCAACACGCCGACTCGTTATACCATGTCTCCACATAACGTGTTTCGCTCTTTTTTTCTGCACTCGCTCTCAATCTTGTTTCGAACTCAAAACGAGTGCCGAAACTCGCCAATTTCCATACAAATTTCTGAGAGCGAGTGCAAATTGAAACACTTGTTTCGTTCTCAATCCTCTTGGCAAACGCGATGATATCGATGTCTTCTCTAATTTTGTATCGAAAATCTATCGAAATCTCACACAGACCAAAACAAAAACGCAAAAATAAGCAAACTTACAAACATTTAAGAAGAACAAGGAAGAGAAATGTTAAACTGAATAACGGTCAGCCACGTGGAGACGGGTTATTTAGAGAGATGTTTCCCTAGATGTTTCGCTGGCGAATCAATTTATGTATGTGGAGACGGGCTTTTATGTGGAGACATGGTATAAGATCACCGTTATCTCATAAAAATAGTTGAGAGCTCAGCAGGCCCATACCTATCCTCCCCCACACCTGAATTTCTTGGTTGTTTTTTTAATTAATTGTAGCCTAGTGTTACTCGTATTCATACCCATATGTATTTGCCATATAATAACAGAGAACATGAACGATTACTTAAGCTGGGGTTATAGATACTTACCGTAGCATGGAACAAGTTGAGAAACGGGTCGCTTTATGCGCGCTCCGTAAAAATCTAAATGAATCAGAGTTCTATGTTACGCTAAGTGTGCGTAATCAAATGTACTCAAACCCCGTTTAATAGAAATTTTGAGCGAATTTGTTCATGCTACGTTAAGTACCTATAACTCCAGCTTTAAACAATAAACATGCGCAATTTCATGTTTTTTTTTCTTTGTTTACTTCAGGGACCGGGAGTTTTATTCCTTTTATAATAAAACGCCAAAGAAAAAAATTATATTTGGAGGAATATTTTATTTGGACAAAAATATTCAATCAAATCGGAGTTTTATTTTTTAAGGACAGCGATAAAATAAAAATTTGGTGTCTTATTTTTTAGCACCAGCGATAAAATAAATACTTGGAGTTTTATTTTTTAGCTCCAGCGATAAAATAAAAACCTGGAGTTTTATTTTTTAACTCCAAAATAAAACTCCAGGGCCTATAACTAGCGAACCCCTTAACCGAATTGCATAAATTTGGTGTCAGACGAAAGGTAATTCAGTAAGCTTTTTAATGGTGGTACCCATGCTACAGTTACCACTCAAACCAAGGTTGCCACCTATTTTTTCATTTTTCCCAATTTAGCTGGTTTTTTACGGTCCATATAAAACACCAAGGCCAATAACTAGCGAACCCCTTAACCGAATTAAACAAAATTGGTACCAAATGAAAGGTAATTGAGTAAACATTTTAATGGTATCTATGCCAAGGTTGCCACCTATTTTTTAATTTTTCACAATTTAGCAAGTTTTCTACGGTCCATATAAAACACCAAGGCCAATAACTTGCGAACCCCTTAACCGAATTAAATAAATTTGGTGTCAAACGAAAGATAATTAGATAAGATTTTTAACGCATTCCCAAGTTGCCACCTAGTTTTAAGCTTTTGCTAAGTTAGATATTTTGTTTGCCGAAGTTATACATTTCATAATAGTAGTTTTAATTAAACACAATTGCTAAATACACTACTATCAAAAAACGATGTATTATAAAACAAATCAATAACAGTTGGACTATTTATCTAACATACATAGAACTGATATTTACATACATACATATGTATGTATATAAAAAAGAGAATCCTTACCTTTCACTTCCACTTTAAATTTTAGATCAGATTTTTACTACTTTATGAAAGCTTAAATATTTTTTTCTATGAATTGCTCAGGTTACAAAAGGCAAAACGAAGTCTTGAATCTTTTGCATATCAAAAAGTACATAAGCTTCGCCCTCGAAAAACAACAATTGAAAAAATTTTCCGCTACACAGTATGCGAATCGCTTTCGCTAGCGGTGGAAAACTCAAATTTTAAAGATGAATAAACCGATTTTTTTTTTTCCTATCGATTGCAGATACTTCAATTAGCTTATAATCGAATTTTAATAACCATTCTTAATTATATATCAGCAGCTGTTCGTGGCCTTGGTGTTTTATATGGAACGTAGAAAACTTGCTAAATTGTGAAAAAATAAAAAATAGGTGGCAACTTTGGCATGGATACCATTAAAATGTTTACTCAATTACCTTTCATTTGGTACCCAATTTTTTTTAAATCGGTTATGGGGTTCGCAAGTTGTTGGCCTTGGTGTTTTATATGGACCGTAGAAAACTTGCTAAATTGTGAAAAATTAAAAAATAGGTGGCAACCTTGGCATAGATACCATTAAAATTTTTACTCAATTACCTTTCATTTGGTACCAAATTTGTTTAATTCGGTTAAGGCGTTCGCTAGTTATTGGCCTTGTCGTTTTATATGGACCGTAAAAAACCAGCTAAATTGGGAAAAATGAAAAAATAGGTGGCAACCTTGGTTTGAGTGGTGACCGTGGCATGGGTACCACCATTAAAAAGCTTACTGAATTACCTTTCGTCTGATACCAAATTTATGCAATTCGGTTCGCTAGTTATTGGCCCTGGAGTTTTATTTTGGAGTTAAAAAATAAAACTCCAGGTTTTTATTTTATCGCTGGAGCTAAAAAATAAAACTCCAAGTATTTATTTTATCGCTGGTGCTAAAAAATAAAACACCAAATTTTTATTTTATCGCTGTCCTTAAAAAATAAAACTCCAGATTTTTATTTTATAGCTGGCGTTTTTTAAAAAAAATCAGAAAATTTAATAGGGTCCAGGTTATTGATCCTGGAGGTCCTGGGATGAAAGTAAAGTTAATAATTTGGTCCAAAGACACTATATAGCCCTGGAGTTTTATAGCATCAAAACAGAAAATAATTTTTATTTTCGGTCCCTGGTTTACTTTGCTTTTTTTTAGAAAACACTTGTAGATATTTTGAACTTTGCTTAAATTTAAGGTATCTGTTTATGGTACTGATTAAACAACATATTGTCTTGATGACTTTGGGGAACTATTTAAAAAAAAATTGTTTTGCACTTTGTTTTGCACATTTAGCAGCTTTGTGAAAATTGTGCTAAAAACTGACAATTTTTCTAAAATATTTCGAAGACAGTCGCAAAAGTCACGAAATGAATTCGCGCTGGATTTTCCTGCTTCTTTCGCTCCAGCTCAACTTTGTGTACACCTATTCAGAAGCAAGTTTCCGCATTGTTGAAGGATCAGCGATTCATATAAGGCAAGCTAATTATATGGTGGTAGTGCGATGTGGCATTACACTGTGTGGGGGCTCATTAATTAGTATGCGACATGCGGTCACAGCAGGGCATTGCGTTGACAATGTCACAGCGAGTGAAATCATCATCAAAGCCGGCATTACCAGTTTGAATGAGGCAAATCAATATAGCATTGGAGAACGGGTATTTTTTCCGCGCGGATTTGTCCGGAAAACAAAGGAATTGGACATCGCTGTTGTTAAAGTAAGTCCGGCCTTTATCCGTGGGCCGTTCGTAGGTGTAATACCGCTCTGCAGTCGTTCTCTGGAGGCGGGCGATACGATCCGTATAAGGGGTTGGGGTAAGACACATGCAAATGAAAACGGCCCTTCTAATACGTTGATGTCTGGTTCATTGAAAGTATTGGGTAATAAACCTTGTGCCAGCAAGTATAGAGATACTAAAGTTATTATAACAGAAGCGAAGGTGTGTGCTGGAGGTGGCGGAACGAGCGTTTGTAAAGGGGATTCCGGTGGACCTGGCGTGAATGCTAACGGTGAGCTTTGTGCGGTAATGTCGCAAAGTTTGGGTTGTGGTCGACCAGAGTATCCATGCGTGTTTGTAAATGTGCGGCATAGAAATGTTCAAGAGTTCTTAGATTTTGTAGCCAGCACCGAGGACTATTGTTTGCCATGTTGCACTACAACTTAATTGATTAATGCATGCAATTGTTAACATTGGCTAAATGTGTGTGAAATGCAGAGGTATGTATAATTTTAAAACTTTGCTCCGCATAACTAGAATAGAAGAAAACATTTGCGGTTTAAAAGATGTATGCATGTCCCACCATTTGACATATTTTAACCAATGTTAACAATTAATTTCAAAAAAATAATTTCTTTTAATTTTATTTAATTAGACTATCAATTTTCGTATTTCGAAGCTCTATATTTTCTTCTAATATTCTTTGAACTCTGAAGTCAAATAACAAAGTTACAATAAAAAAAATATTTCGGCGGTATTTCGCGGGATCAGAAAAAAAAAATAAAAATTTTGTCTTTAATCTTCTCAATATAAGCTTCAAATTTAGGGTCGGACTTTTACAACTTTACATATACTGAATTGCTTAAAAAAATTAGTTGAATAATAGCTACGTTAAATATTCGTCGTGACGTAACTTCTTTGTTTATTAATTTAGTAAAACCGTTTCAAGGCAACATTGTCATGAATTTTGAAGCACTTTCATTTGGCAAAACAAAGAGGATAATTCATGATAATACTAATAAGTTAGCTGACCCAACCACATATGTGAAAACAACTTCAGAGCTCAAAAGGACATTAGAAGGAAGTGTAGAGCTTTAAAATATGAAAATAATGACGTATCAATTTTAAAAATCGGATGTAAAATAACAAAGTCACAATAAAAAAGATTTCGGCGGTATTTCGCGGGGTTCAAAAAAATTTTTTTTATGTCCCTTAACCCTCTCAAGATAAGCTTCAAATTTAGGGGCGGACTTTTACAACTTTTTTTTTCGACCCTATCTAATATACATATGTGAGAAGCAAGAAAAGTTTTAAAATTCATCCAGGATCCACTTATACAGGTCGGCCATTTAGATCAGCTGACTTCTTCATCGTTTTCAACAGCTATCCAATTTCTCTACCGGATTTTTGTCAAATTTTGGTAGTTTATTCTTTGGAATAAGTCCGCTCGACATAGGCTGTATTTTTTTCTCGCTAGATGGCGTTGGAGTCGCTATATTTGCAAAAGCCGTATTTTTGATGCGATTGTGTTATTTTTTGGCACGTATTATTGTCATGCCATCAAAAACTCTGTTACAAAAAATTAACCCGCTAGGTGGCGGTGGAGTCGAGATATTCAGAAAATCCGTATTTATTGTCATTTTTTGTTGATTTTTGTAACGTGTGTTTGTTATGTAATGTCGAACTGGAGTACAATAAACGAGCCCGCTGCATTGAGATATTAAGTTCCGCAGACAAAGTCGCAGGCATCAGCTAGTAGATCATAAAAAGGTGACACATGAGGCGCGAGTAGTTGGAATAATGACTATAAAACAAAATAAAAAAATTTTGAGTAAAATTGTAGTAGCACCCTGTGCTTTTCAATTCAGTCCTGCATTCAATCATATACATCAACTTTGTTACGAGCTTTTTGCCTATATAAACTGAAACACGATTAAAGGAGAGCGGGAGTAAGCCAATAGTCAATCGCCGAGCAAGTACAATTTGGAAACCCCAACCACCACACATACAATTACCAACAAAACCCCCAATTAGCAGACAAACCAGTATTTTTATATATATTCCGTTTTTTACTTTGTTAAACAGTTTGCTAAATAAATTCATATTAAATACATAACATAACTTTTCCAAATTAAACGGTTCTCCAAATTTTGCGATTGGCTATTGGTATCGGATGAGCTTGCGGTATTTCGGTGCATAGAGAATAATAAATAATAGCTTAAAAAACTAAAAAACACGCTTTAATCTTAAAAATCGTACTAAAAATTGAGAAATAATTTAATTAGAAACAAAATGATGAACGAAAATATACATAAGTATTTAAGGAAAAGCGTGGGGTGCTCAGTATGTCAAAAAACATTTAAAATCGGTGTTTTTTTACTAATAATTTTATTTTGACTTTTTTGAGATTTCATATAACGTACTCTTTAATTTCGCAACTAGGTATGTATATTTTTGTACTAGTTTTACGAATCGAATATTTTCATGTTCAAATATTATTGAGCACCCCCACGCTTTTCCTTAAATACTTATATTTTCGTTCATCATTTTGTTTCTAATTAAATTATTTCTCAATTTTTAGTACGATTTTTAAGATTAAAGCGTGTTTTTTAGTTTTTTAAGCTATTATTTATTTTTGACTTTTTAGTGAAATTTTTCATTAAAGGATGTTTTATGCGGACGCAAGAATAAAAGTAAAAATAAGTCTGATGGGATGTGGTGTTCTCCGAAATAGATCTACATACATATGTATTTATAACTTCTACCAAAAATCCCAATATGCAGTGAAGTAAACTAGCTTATTATGCAATATTTTCCAAACCCTTTTATTCAAGGTTTTCCAAACTAGTTTGGAAATACAAAATTTCCCAAACGTTTTGTTATATTTTACAATCAGAAAGTGAAGAGAAGTTGAGGTGAAGCATTTGAAAAGAACAAAAAAAAAAAGAAACCTGATTGAATAAATTCGAATTTAGACAATAAAGCTCCGAATACGTTTGTAGCGTAATGTTGAGGTATGCTGCCTACGGACCAAGGAGCTCAGGTTCGAGTCCCGAGTGGCGCATTTATTTTTTTATTTTTATTTTTTATTTTTTTTTTTAGAGAAATTTTTTTCACCTCACGTTTACAAAACATTGTATAACAAGTAAGGAAGCCTAAGTTCGAGTGCAATCGAACATTAGATACTCAGCTGTATGCTTTCATTGTTTGTTTGCGTTTGTTCGATATAGGGTGTATTTTATATGAAACGAGTGCTGCATAAACAGGGCGCAGCCACGCCCATTTTCAAAATTTATATCAATCATCCAAATAAGCATACAAATATTATTGTTAGTGCAAAATTTCATCCCTCTATGACTTTTAGTTACAAAGACTTCACGTTACAAATTCCAAAAGGGTGTTCCAGAAATATCTTTGTTAAAAAGTAGGCGTGGTCATAAACCGATTTCAATACATTTTTGCGTGTCTATTAACACATGTTATAAAAGTGTATAAACCAAGTTTCGTCATAATATCTCAATTATTTGTCGAGTTAAAGGCTAAGAAATCTCATATATCCCTTTGTCTAAAAAGAGGCGGTGCCACGCCCATTTTCCAAACTTTTTTATTTTTTGTTTCCGGTCTATTGTAAAACTCATGTCACAAAATTTCAATGAATTATCTTTATATTTCACATAGATATCGCTTAAAATGGTTTTATTAGGTCACTTTATAATACACATATATAAAAGTGGGCGCGGTCGTCAACCGATTTTGGTAATTTTTCGTCCACACATTTGGCTAAGTAAATATATCACGCGTACCAGATTTCATCGATATATCTTTAACGGTTTCTGAGTTATGGCTTATTAAACTTTCAATATTCGCTCCTTAATAAGTGGGCGTGGCACCGCCCATTTTCCAAAATTTTTGTAGTTTTTGTTTTATGTCCATAGTTGGACTCCTGCCACAAAATCTCAGTGATTGATCTTTATATTTGACAGAGATATCGCTTAAAATGTTTTTATTAGGCCCCCTTATATTTCCTATATATAAAAGTGGGCGTGGCCGTCAACCGATTTTGATAATTTTTCGCCAAAACATTTGACTAAGTAATTATATTACGCGTACCGAATTTCATCGATATATCTTCAACGGTTTCTGAGTTATGACTCATAAAACTTTCAATGTCTGCCCCTTAATAAGTGGGCGTGGCACCGCCCATATTCCAAAATTTTTGTGTTTTTTGTTTTATGTCCATAGTTGGACTCATGCGACAAAATTTCAATGATAGATCTTTATATTTGACAGAGATATCGCTTAAAATGGTTTTATTAGGTCACTTTATAATACACATATATAAAAGTGGGCGTGGCCGTAAACCGATTTTGATAATTTTTCGTCAAAACATTTGTCTATGTAAGCAAATTACGCGTACCAAATTTCATCGATATATCTTCAACGGTTTCTGAGTTATGACATATAAAACTTTCAATGTTTGACCCTTAATAAGTGGGCGTGGCACCGCCCATTTTCCAAAACTTCATCAAATTTCTTCATAAGGGCCCGAGCTCAATACGTGGGTAAAATTTTAAAACTCTAGCTATATTAGTGGCTGAGATACCAAATTTCCGATTTTTTCTATATAGGAAAAGTGGGCGTGGTCATGGTCCGATTTCGCCCATTTTCAATACCAACCGTCCCAGTCTCGATACCAACTTGCGTTCCAAATTTCATCAAAATATCTCAATTTTTGCGCGAGTTAGAGTGTTTACAGACGGACGGACGGACGGACGGACGGACAGACGGACGGACGGACGGACGGACGGACGGACGGACGGACATGGCTCAATCGATTTCTCTTTTCACCCTGATCATTTTGATATATATAAGTCTATATCTATCTCGATTATTTCATTCTGTTACAATCCACCGTTATGTGATTAAAACTATAATACTCTGTGTACTAGTACAGCTGAGTATAAAAATGTAATTAGGGTTCTTTTTCGTTGATTCAGCACTTACTATAAAATGAATTACAAACAAAACCAGTTCTTGCTTTGCATACATATGTATGTACATGCGATTGTTTTTATTGCAAACACAACAACGACAAAACAAAGCTTGTTACACAAAACACAAAACCAGTTCTTGCTCTGCATACGTATGTGTGTATGTACATTGTACATGCGGTTGATTTCATTGCAAATACAACAAACCCAAAACAGAAGCTTCAAGCTTTATTTTTGAGTGAATTTATGCATTGAGTTTATCGCCAACGCTATGAGCGGTCGCTGGCTGTTGTGCGTTAGTTCGCTAGCTATTTGAGTGGTTATACGTTTTTCTTTGAACATTTGTTTGTAATTTGAGAAGAATGTATTTTTCAGCGTTCGTGAGTGAGTTTTTCCGTACCCTGAAAGCTTGTTACTTATTGGCTTGTATACGGGAGTAAATTGAAATTCATAGAGGCTATTTTTAAAAAAAGGTAACATAAAAGCCGCAATGAAGCATAAAATGTAATGTTGAATGTCCTACTATATGATGCCGTTGGGCTGTTGATGTCATGTTTCGAATCAGGAGGAGAATAGAAATAATAGAGAGAACACAAAAAAGTGAATGTTTGAAAGATATAATAATTTAGTTAAATGTTGCAACTTTTAGGATGGGATGAAGGTACATACATACATACATACATACATACATACAGGTGAAGCTAATAAAAGCGTGTTAAAAAGAAAAATAAGTGTGCGCGGCCTAAATTAACAAAACTTGCGGTTTGGCGAAAATGCGAGAATAACGCGGAGAAGATAGTGCTTTGTCAAACGGTGATGCCAAATAATTGTGGCATAAATTTAATTTGATTTTTAACACGCTTTTATTAGTTTCACCTGTATGTATGTATGTATGTATGTATGTATGTAACTTCTTGCTTAGGTTATAACCACCGCTATGTTCCAACAGATGGCGCGCGTGTATTTATATTTTTAAAATATTCACTTATTAATATTTAATTGCGTGAAAGAAAAATGCCTGGAGGTAGCGGGTATAGCTTGCGCAGCCAAGAGAACGTGCAGCCGGTTGATAATTCTGGAGAAGCACCACAGACGCAATTTGCCACAATTGTTGCGAGTCTTAATGCACTTACGGACGCAGTATCACAGCTAAGAGTGCAGACTGAGGAAAGCCAGCGCGATATCGAACGTTTAAGAACCAATATACAGCTGGATGTTCAGCAAGCGACACAGCCACTTCTCGCTGGAGCATCGCAGCAGGGTTCATCGCCATTAAAAGAGGAGCCGGGGCTGGGTACCGTTTTAGCAGCCACTGAGTCAGTGACGAAATTATATGATTTGCCAAGTTTTTCGGGAAATGCTGACGAATGGCCGCTGTTCCTGGCGAATTTCAAAGACACAACAGCAGCATTTCGCTACAGTAATCGCCAGAATTTAATGCGTCTGCACAAATGCCTAGTTGGTCGTGCCAAGGAGACTGTAGCATCCATGCTTATATATCCAGACGATGTCCCGAATGCTATTGCCGAATTGGAATTTCATTTTGGTCGACCAGATGTTCTAGTGCGAAGCCAAATAACTAAAATACAGCAGTTTCCTAATATTGGTGAAATAATCATAGCATTCTCGACTAAGGCAAAAAACATCGTAGTGTTTTTGACATCAGCCAAGTGCGAGCACCATCTTTCTAATACGACGCTTTTGGAGCAGCTGGTATTAAAATTGCCACCCAGCAAACAATACGAATGGACACGCCATGCCGTAAATATTAAACCATATCCGACTGTGAAGGAATTTTCAACCTGGCTAAGCGAACTTGCCAGGGTTGTGTGTCTCCTTCCCCCGCAAACTACATCTAATAGAAATCAACCGCCAGCGTCTCAACAGCCACAGACGCGACGAATAATGCATGTTGGTACAGAACAAAAGTGCTATGTGTGTGAAGGCGCTCACGTCATTTCAAACTGCGAGGCGTTCAAAAACATGAACGTGCATGATCGCTGGGAGAAGGTAAAGGCCAAGCAACTTTGTTTCTCGTGCCTACGAAAAGAGCATAGCACTTTGAAATGTCGAGCAAAACGAGTATGTGATGTTGATGGTTGCCGCCGATACCATCATCGTAGCCTACATGAGAATACACGTTCGCCGCCAACTACAGATATAAGCCGTAATACAAATGAGTCACAGCCAGTGCTCAACTACAGAGCTGCAGAGAGAGAAAGAGGTCAATTTTTTAAATATGTTCCAGTCACTCTCATTGGGCCAAACGGAAGCGTAGACGTATTTGCCATGGTGGACGAAGGTTCTGCTGTATCACTGATAGAGGATCAATTAGCTAAACGTTTAGGTCTCAAGGGTCGTAGACAGTCACTTACGCTTCAGTGGTACGGTCAAAATTGCATTACCGAAAACTCATCAAAGGTCAACCTGGAGATAAAGGGCAAAGGTTCGTCATCAATATATAGCATTCGAAACGTGTGTACACTACGTAGCCTTGAGTTGCCAGCTCAATCTTTTTCGAAAGCCAATTTTGCACATTTTGATTTACTGCCGCTAGAAGATTATTACGAAGCCAAACCGTCGTTATTGTTGGGTCTTGACAACACATCGCTAAGCGTTCCATCATCGATTGTTCAATCTAATCACAACACTCCAGTAGCCATAAAAACCAAACTTGGATGGATAGCATATGGTCCAACAAGTACGCCGTCACATGCGCCAGTGGTCTTACACCAGTGGTCCGCATTTCTGAAAATGATTGTTTGCGCTCAAATCACACCGACACGTTACGCTCTTTCTACTAGATGATTTAGTCGTCACTGAGCAAGTGGCGTAGCAACATAGAGAGTGCTTTTCGCTTGTTTGCACGTTGAAAACAATTTACTATGCTACCTAATATCAACGCACGTGGTCAATTTACTATCAAAAATTTCTCATACCCACATAATTTCTGTAACCGAAATTGAAGGGCGTGCGTATTAAGCAAACTCGACTCCCAATTATCGTTTTGCTGACAGTTGAAACTAAGCATTGTGGGTGATTATTTGCAAAAAAATTGACATTAGCTTTCGATATCGTGTGTGTTACTTACATATTCCACAAAATAACAAGATTTTCTCGGATTTTCTATATTTTTCAATTTCTTTATCTATATACGCACGTAAGCCAATTTCGGTTCAACGCATATGGAAAATTTGCGGGCGTGCGTCAATTTGAGGCTTGCGTACATATATATGTATTATTTACGCATTGCATATGCCCGATCAAAGTTCGTTCGACCGACCATAGCGCTCTCACTAATACAATCTCAATTTCAAATTTGCCTACCACTGTCTTACACATTCGAAAACGCAACGACACGTCACTCAACGAATTGGTGAAAGAGTATTTTGCCGCCGACAACTTTGGAGTGGGTGAGTCATTGAAACAAATCGAGTCTGAAGAAGATCAGCTAGCGCGCCAGATGCTGGAAGACAACACTCGTCGTGTCGGTAAACGTTTCTAGAGCGGACTTCTATGGCGAAATATACCACCAATACTGCCAGACAGCTACGATGTGGCATATAAGCGCTTGTTGGGTATAGAGCGAAAAATGAAAGCCGATTCCTGTTTTGCCGCCAAATATAAAGAAGAGATCAGCAAATATTTGCGAAAGGGTTATGCCAAAAAGCTGTTCGAAGAAGAAGTACGTATAAATAACAAATTTAATTTTTATTTACCGCATTTTGCAGTTCATAATCCGCACAAGCCAGAAAAGATGAGGATCGTGTTTGACGCAGCCGCCCCAGTAAATGGCGTATCGTTGAACTCGTGTCTACTCAAAGGACCCGAACATGCCAAGCCATTGCTAAATATTTTATTTAAGTTTCGCGAAGGGGCAGTGGTAGTCGCAGCAGATATCTGTGAGATGTTCTCGCAAGTACGTATTAAGGAGCGAGATCAACAGGCCCAACGATTTTTATGGCGTAATGGAAATTCTGACCAGCCGGTCGAGCACTACGTCATGCAGTCTATGGTCTTCGGAGCCATATGCTCGCCATGTATAGCCGAATTTGTCAAGAACAAGAACGCTGCAGATTTTCGTGAACAATATCCGGAAGCCGCCACAGCCATCGTCGAAAGCCACTATGTCGACGACTTCGTTGCAAGTTTCAAGAGTGAGCGAGATGCAGAAAGAATTTGCCAACAAGTAGAGTACATACATTCCGAGGGAGGTTTTAAACTACGAGCATTTGTATCAAACGTCAAACTATTACAAGACAGCCTGAATTCAGAACCACCAACGTCAAACTCCGTGAATCTAGAAAGCCGAGCCAGCTATGAGAAAGTATTAGGAATGCGTTGGAACACCATGACAGATTCGTTTGAGTTTCACCTTAATTTTCATCGAGTATCGAATGCCGTTTTAGAGGGAGTTCGCCCACCAACCAAGCGCGAACTTCTCAGTATCGTAATGTCGGTATTCGACCCATTTGGTATCATCGCCGATTTCCTACTTTCCGCCAAAATGTTGGTGCAAGAAGTTTGGAGACATAATATCGAGTGGGACGAAGCAATTCCGCATAGTCTACATTATAAATGGTTTACGTGGTGGAGCGAGTTAAAACATATCAATATTGTTCAAGTTAAACGTTGGTACTCGCCACAACTTCAAACGCCAGAGTCCATACAATTACACGTTGTGGTGGATGCCAGTCAATCGGCATTTGCTGCAGCTGCGTATTTTCGAGTCGCCAGTGTTGAGGGATGCGATGTCACGTTTGTTGCAGGCAAAACCAAAGGCGCACCGCAAAAATTATTATCAGTGCCGAGGTTGGAATTGCAAGCTGCAGTGTTAGGTGTACGAATAGCAAATTTGGTACGTCCAGGCCACAGTTTAGAAATTAGTCAAACATTCTTTTGGTCGGATTCGCAAACACTACTGCACTGGGTCAACTCGAAACAACGAAAATTTAAGCCGTACGTGGGACACCGCATAGCAGAAATTTTGTCATCAACCAAACCATCAGAATGGCGCTGGATACCCACCGATAAAAACACAACAGATATAGCCACCCGTCCGAAGTGGCCGCCTAAGATAGAAGAACATAGTCCATGGTTGCGTGGTCCAGAGTTTTTACGATTTCCATTTGAGGATTGGCCAGTGACACCACATACACATATGCCGGCTCTGCTCGAGGAGGAGATTAATCCCAGTCTTCACATACAAGTCAAGGTAACTAGTTGTTTGCTCAAATTTAAGCGTTTTTCTTCATATTTAAAGATGAAGCGAGTAATGGCATGGGTTTTTCGAGCTGTGGACAAATTTTTTAGTTTGCGTACCACTAACGAGAAGCGTGAAGACCATCTCGAACCACAGCTTAGCGCCGCAGAACTAAACAAAGCAGAGATGTACATTGTCAAAGCCGTTCAGCGTGAAATTTATGCCGAAGAAGTATCAGCCCTAAGCAGAAATGAGCAAATTCCGAGAAAAAGCAGTATACGTCCTCTAACACCGTATTTAGACGACGAAGAAGTTATGCGCATTCGTGGTCGTTTAGATGAAGCCTTGATTTTACCAGTAGAGTCCAGAAGACCGATTTTGATGCCGTCCAAACACATCGCCTCTGAACTCATAATGCGTCAATACCACGAACAGCTACATCATCAGAATTTTTCAGTAATATTATACGAAGCCCGTCAGAAATTTTGGTTTACGCAAGCAAAGTCGTTGTTAAAATCAGTACAGCGTACATGCTTAAAGTGCCGCATAGACAAAGCTAAACCGATAGCACCTCTAATGGGTCAGTTGCCAGAGGATCGTGTCACCCCGTTCGTCCAGCCATTTAGTTACACGGGAGTTGACCTTTTCGGTCCGTTCAATGTGACAATTGGTCGCCGGCGCGAGAAGCGATGGGCAGTCATATTTACGTGCCTCACTACACGCGCAGCCCATTTAGAACTTGCGCATGATTTATCGACCGACGCATTTTTATTATGTCTAAGGAACTTTGTCAACCGCCGTGGCACACCCATAAGGATCAGAAGCGACAACGGAACAAATTTTGTGGGTGCCCAACGCGAGCTAAAAGAGGCTGATCGAATCTTGGATTTTGAGCGTATGGCAAACGAAGTTGCCAAGCGTAACATTGAATGGAAATTTAATTGTCCTTCCAACCCAAGTTCAGGTGGTTGTTGGGAGCGTCTCATAGGTGTCATAAAAAGATTATTGTTGAAGACACTTCGCGAAGAGGCGCCGAGAGAAGATACGTTACGAAGTGTTTTGATTGAAGCCGAACATATTTTGAATTCGAGGCCATTAACCGATGTACCTTTATCGTCAGACGAAGATGACCCCATCACCCCCAACCATTTCCTTATTGGATGCCCAAATTCGACGCAAACACCGCAGCCACCCAATGAAAGAATATGTTTGAGAAAGCAGTGGCGCATAGCTCAAAATTTGAAGGATCGAATTTGGAAGCAGTGGGTACGACATTATTTGCCACAATTGCTCGTGCGTAACAAGTGGCATGACAGAGTTGAGCCAATTGCCATCGATGACTTGGTTCTCGTCTGCGACCATCTTCAGCCGCGAAGCCAGTGGAGGAAGGGACGAGTAACCAAAGTGTTCCCTGCAAAAGATGGTCAAATCCGTATCGTCGAAATCAAAACCGCAGGCGGAGTGCTACGCCGGCCAGTGTCAAGGCTTGCCATCCTTCGAGTCAATGGTGAATCCCTTCGTGCTTCACGGTGGGGCGGGATGTAGTAGCACCCTGTGCTTTTCAATTCAGTCCTGCATTCAATCATATACATCAACTTTGTTAAGAGCTTTTTGCCTATATAAACTGAAACACGATTAAAGGAGAGCGGGAGTCAGCCAATAGTCAATCGCCGAGCAAGTACAATTTGGAAACCCCAACCACCACACATACAATTACCAACAAAACCCCCAATTAGCAGACAAACCAATATTTTTATATATATTCCGTTTTTTACTTTGTTAAACAGTTTGCTAAATAAATTCATATTAAATACATAACAAAAATTGAAAGTAAATGAAAGAACAACGAAAAACAATAACAAAGTCTTCAAACAAAAAAAAAAGGTTGAATGTCAAGAGCACGATTTATGCGTCCGAGCGCATGCGCGTGTTGTTTATGTGTAGGCGTTGCGGTGCAACGCGAAGGAACACACCGATGGAATTTTCAGTTCAATGACTTGCCGGCTTATGACGCAGGCGTGCTTGCGAATTGTTATGCCAATATGTATAATATATGTACTATATGTAGATATGTATACGTATAAAATGGACTTATGGATGTACAATAAATATCTCATTATATTCACGCAAATTAATCGCCAAAATTCTAGAGAACTCGGTTATACTTACATCGAAAGCACGAGGGAAAACCGTGAGGATGCAATCCACACGTACTAAGATGGAAGTACAGCATGATAGTTAAAACGTCATCACCTATTGGGCAGTAGCCTGGTCATCAGGAGCAAATTTGGCAACGATGAGGAAACACCGCTGCATACAGTTATTGAACAAACTGACAAACATACCCTAATAAACATGGTAAGGGAAGGCTTTGGAAAAAGCAAAGTTGGTTAAGTTGAGGGAGAAACTACCACTCTCCCAAATTCCCAGAGATGATATAAACAGGTCAACAAATTTCAATAAGAGGTTTAAGATAGAGCTAGTATCGAGAGCTACCTATAATCTCACAATTGCATATGGTACACTGACGGCTTGGAAACTCCTGAGGGCATTGAAGCTGGGATATTTGACCCTAAGTGAACGATCTGCCTACCTATGTGAGTTTATCCGAGCATTTTTCAGGCGTAAGTACCAGGCCCCAGCGAAATAAAGAGAAATAATCGGGCGGCTAGCCTGGTCAGGCAAACAGCGGCTGCCAAACCAATAGTGCCTGGGGCATTCATAGGAATAGGCCCATATACTATCAGGAATGAGTTCAGGAGCGAGAAAAGGAGGTTGAGGGAACAGTACTGGCGTCACAACGATCGAATATGATCGAAGTCGATTCAAGGAGCTTCGGCACATGTCTAAGAGTAAACTGGGAATACGTAAAACGAATTTTCATAAACTTTCACATGCAAAGAAAGCGAGATTAAATGGCCGCTGTGGTGCAGTGGGTAGAGTGCTCGCCTGCTATGCCAGAGGTTTCGGGTTCAAACCACGGTCCGAGCCAAACACCAAAACAATTTTTCTAATTAGTAAAAATCCAATTATTGGGTTTTTAGAGCAGCGGTCACCTCTCGGCAGTGGACGGCATACCCTCCGAGAGTATTTCTGCCATGAAAAAGCTGCTCACAAAAAAATGCATTCGCCGTCCGGAGCCGGCTTAAAACTGTAGGTCCACCCAATTAGTAGGAAAAACAAAAAGGAGCACACCTCGAATTGGGAGAGAAGCTCGGCCATAAAACTCGTCAGAGTTATAATAGCGCCATTGTATTATATTATTATTATTTATTTATTTATTTAATAAAAATTTACAAAAATATTTAAAAAGTAATAAAATAAAAAAAATTAAAATAAGCCTGAGGGATCGGAAAAGCATAATTAGGGGAACATTTCATTTCATACAATTCCCCGTAGGTTTTGGGGAGTGTAGGGCATACAAGCAGGGATGCCACTAAGAAAATTTTTTTCCTACCAAAAACCTACCAAAATGCCTTCGAGCCTACCAATTTTTTTTTAATGTGAGATTTAACCATATTTAACAAATTCATTTAGGGTAACTGTGCCAGTAACCGACCACCCTGCAGTAACCGGGCACTTTTGTTTTTTTACCGCTTAAAATAAAAAAAACTGTTTATTATTTTTTTTTTATTTGGAAAATTTTAGTATTAAATTTAATATTATTTGTACAAATTTCAAGTAATTTAGAAAGAGTGATAAAAATGTGAAGGAAAAGAGGAGGAAGCAGCAGTTCCCACATAAACAAAAACTTGAGTTGGCGTTAAATGATATTCGGGCAAGGTTGGATTGGGTATTAGTGTATGTCACCGCTCGTCCAGTGCGGAGGAAACCAGGATTTACATTTGTGGAATAACATTTGAGGAATAATGAGGAAGGAAACGTAAGCAGATTTATTGAGGGAAATAGCGGACATTCTTTCCACTTGGTACAGCAAACACATTTACTACCTAGGTAGGCCTGATGGCCTGATGTGATACCACATAAAGCTCTTTATTACACACCATGTAGACGGACAACCTTGTTTGCTTCATATAGCGTAAAATGTCAGATGACTTTCTGTTTTAAATCTCCTCCAATTGTGTCTGTGGGGGCAAGTGTACTTGAATCTCAAAGAAAGCTTTTCTATTTAGAAGAGTTCTGTGACAAAACTCTACTGAGAAGACACGTTTTCTCAACAGTGTGGTGGCAAAGTGGCAAATGTACCAAATCAGTGATGTTAGTTGAACGAAGGCAAAAACCTACCAAAATTCAAATCGTCCTACCTACCTACCAAAAGGAATAAAACCTACCAGTTTGGTAGGAAAAGCCCAAAAGTGGCATCCCTGCATACAAGTTAAGATGCAAATAGAAAACTCTTTATATAAAATGCTTTACTAAACATCTGAGAATTGCAGAAATATACAAAGCCGACGGCAATTGAACGAACGAAAAATTTTCATAGAATTTTTGTCACTTCGAAATTGCTTACAAATCAAAGTGTGTCTTATAATGGTCACTCAATTCACTCCTTCTGAACTGGTGAGGGTCTAACTACAATTGATCTAGTTCATTTTTGACACGTCTTCGCTAGTTCGGAATTAGAAATTTTGCTCACTAGTTATTGGGTTCCCTGCAGGGTACATACTTACATACATACATACATACATACATACATACATACATATATATATACGAAGGCTGAGAACCTTTAAAGCACCAAACAACCTACTTTAGGGATGAATAAATGAACACACGCAAGCTGCGCATAAAAATTGGGCAATAAAAATTCAAGGACACTTTGACACAAATACGCGCGCCAGCAAATATAAAGTAAATGGAAACGTGTTTAAATGTGCGGAAATATACATACATATATAAAAACAAAATTAGAATTAAACGGAATAGGTGAATGTGAGTCATCGGCGAGATTAAACGGCGCAGAATTTAAGAAGTTTGCAAACACAAAAATGCAAAAAAAAACAGAAAAGTTTTAACGAAAAACTGCAAGCTATTGGCAAACTGGAAGTGGACAAAAAAAGAGGGTTAAGGAAAATAAAATAATGACTTCGAAAGCTTCGCTAGAAGCGTGTGTATATATAACAAAAAATTACAAAAAAAAAAAAACAAAACTCGCAAAACACTTTTTGCCAACAACCCCTATTAACATATTAGTCAATATTTGCTACTTGCCACTAAAAGGGTTAATTAAAGTTAAATACACATAAGGGCAAATTAGCGAAAACCTCATACATACTTAATAATAAATACATGCATACATACATATGTACTTAAGAACGTGTGTTTGCTAACAGAGCTGCCAATTGCTTAACTTTGAACTTGCTTTTAAGGCGTGATACAATGATTTATAATTGAGCACGGAAACAACAAAAAATCATTAGATAGAGCTAGGGATTCCAATTTTTCCGATTTTTACGATCCCGGGATTTTCGAGATTTTTTTTTATAATCCCGGGATCCCGGGATTTATCCCGGGATTTGGACTTTAATTACACAGGCCGACAAAATTTCCAAAAAATTTTCTAACTCAAATAAAATTCTACTTTTCTAAAGGATTTCGGTGCGCTGATTCTGAATCTGAAGTCGGATTTTCGGTAATACGTGTAGGTTTTGAGATATTCGTGTCCAAAGAGACGAAAAATGCGATTTTTTGCTATATTCACTGCTCAATCTGTTAAATTACTTACTTTCATTAAAAGATGATTGCAGCTATTGAAAGAACGATCCTTTCTCTTGAAAACAGCGCTTTGCTTTTTCGGGTATCTTAATCAGATATCTACGTTGTCTTCAAAAGAAATGATCGTGCTTTCAATATATGTAATCAGTTTTTAATGAAAGTGAGTAATTTTAAAAATATTGAGGAGTGAGTATGGCCACAAACTGCGTTTTTCGCCTCTTTGGACATGAATATCTCAAAAACTACATCGAAATCCTTTTGAAACGTAGAATTTTTTTCTATTACAAAAATTTTTCGACCAGTATTATTTTCCCATATTTGGGGTTGAAAAAAGTAAATATATTTTTAGAGAAACGCTACAACTTTAAAATGCAAAGAAAAAATATATTTTTATTGCCATTTTTTATTATTTCATTAGGCTGTGTGCCAATCGGTAACATTTTTCTCTATGGGAAAATGAGGAAGGAAATTTTTCCATGTTGAGAAAAAAACACAATTTTGCTGTGCCAAACGGAATAGAAAATTTTAACAGTTACAAAGATAAACTTTGAGCGAAAACGAACAACGATACAATTTTAATCGTAAAATGAATATAATTGTTGATGGCAATATTGATGGAAACAGGAGATATGTATCTATGTAATGATCTGATGTTATTTTGTTTTTAAATATTTGTGTTACTTGTATGTGTATGTAATTACAAAATGTCAAAATTTTACCCAGCCCATTGAGCTAAAATTCACCACGAATACTGCCAAAATTTTACTCCCTTATGTCAAAATTTCATTTTTTCTACCGAATGGCACACAGCCTTTGTAACAAAATAAAATAGGAATGTAAAATCATGCGTATTATTTAATAATACCTAAGAGTTACTTTAGTTTAGTTAGTGGCCGCTGTGGTGCAGTGGGTAGAGTGCTCGCCTGCTATGCCAGAGGTCTCGGGTTCAAACCACGGTCCGAGCCAAACAAATTTTTCTAATTAGTAAAAATCCAATTATTGGGTTTTTAATAGCAGCGGTCACCTCTCGGCAGTGGGCGGCATACCCTCCGAGAGTATTTCTGCCTTGAAAAAGCTTCTCACAAAAAATGCATTCGCCGTTCGGAGCCGGCATAAAACTGTAGGTCCACCCAATTAGTAGGAAAAAACAAAAAAAGGAGCACACCTCGAATTGGGAGAGAAGCTCGGCCATAAAACTCGTCAGAGTTATAATAGCGCCATTGTATTAATATAATATTATTATTATTAAGAGTTACTTTAAAAAGTACAACCAACAACGAAAATTACATACACAGTAAAAATTTTAGTTTAATTTTAATACCATTTTGGTATTTATATATAACAATGCCAAAAAGCATTAAATTAAAACCATTCTGGTTTAAAAAAAAGAAGAGAATATTGAGAGACAGAAATTATCCTTGGTGTCAAATTAATACTTTCTTAGAATTAAATCAAAACCAAATTTTGTTTATTTTTAGAATATTTCTGGTATTAAAAGTAGTTGAAATGGTATAAGATTAATACAAAAATTGGAATAAATTCTATAATTTTATGGAATTAAATCAAAACCAAATTTTGATTACTTTTATAATATTTTTGGTAATAAAAATAGCTGAAATGGTATAAGATCTATCCGCAAATTGGAATAAATTTTATACTTTTTTGGATTTATAATAGCTCATATATATTTTAAATACTAAAAATTTTAATACACTAGCCATACACGAAATCATACATATATACAAATAAAATGGGAGTAAAGCAGCTTCTTAGTCAAAAAAAAAATATGGCTTATACAAAAAGCCTTTATCTAAATCTTAAACTCTTTTTGTTGTTTATCATCTATTTTTGTCTCTTTGTCGGGCCCAGGCATTATTGGTGTCATCGTCGGTGTCGTCGTCGAAGCATCCGTCTTAGCTGGCGTCTCTGAACTGAATGCCGTTTCATTTACCGTTTTTGTTGTTTCGGTCTTATTATTGGCCGCCGTTGTTGCTGCCACCACAGGCTTAACATCCTATTTCAATGGTTGTTCCATATCTACATTTGTTTGAATTTCCACTTGTGTTTGCTGTTTCTTTTCGACGCTCAGCATCTGTTTGGGCACCACTGGCACTTCAATATCACCCACCATCTTTTTCAACTCAGTCTTTGGCTTTTTAGCTGTCACTGACGCCAAAGCTTTCATAGCACCTTGGTCCTGCTCCTCCGCCTTACACGCCTGATGCATCAATGGCATATGCGTATGTGCACCCAAACCAATTTTTTGCCTAACTTCCGCCATCGTTGACACAGCCGTTTCACGCGCCTTCTCTGCGCCCATCTCAAGCAAATGAACTATTGCGTATGGGACGTAAATGTTCGACTATCTCCTCTGCGACAGGCATTTTATATTTGCCAGTATCGATATCTTTGGCATCCTCACAAATCTGTTGCTTACACCTTGACGTGTTTCCGGATTTTAATGAACAACAGATCAAAAGTCTGTTACCGCTTTTTTTACCTTTTCCACTATGGTATCTGCATCGTCTGTTAGATAGATTACTGCTTTGGGATCAGAATCCGATTTGGACATTTTCTTACTTGGATCACGTAGGGAACTTTTAGAAACATTTTGTTTATGTACATATGTATTTATTTTGACTTTTTTTTTATAAAAATTTGTTTTAATATTTTTTTGGTTTTGATTTCAAACCAAAAAAGCTTTGATGGTAATATACATTGAGAAAGAGAAAGTTTTTTATACTTTTCAGGATTTGTTTTTAAACCATAAATAATTAAATTTCTTTAGAGAGAATTTTAATACTTCTCAAGGCTTTATTTTTAAACTATTTTGGAATAAATAAAATTGTAAAACTTTTCATAGTTTAAAAATAAGACTTTTTAGCATTAAAATTCAAATTTAATTCCAAGAATGATTAAATCAAGTACCAAATGATATTAGAATTAAACTATAATTTTTTACTGTGTACATTTGGTGAACAAAACATTTGCCTTTGCAGTTGGTACTTTTAGGATATTAACATATTAATAAAAAGGCTTGCAATCACTTGATAATTTCCAATAAAATTTTTTTTAGAATTTAACGACGCACTTTGTTTAAGCGAATATTTCCAAGCTTGCCGAAAAATTCAGAAAATTAATGCAACTTCTGAATAGATAAATATCGGAGGCAAAATTTTGATATGAATTCCGAGTATGCAGCTGCGTATTTAATTTTAGTACAGTGTTGTAAGACTATCAAGTCTAATTAAAATTTTGTTTCCATTTTCTTCCATTATTTACTTTCCATGTGGGAAAATTCCAAAAAACATTTGAGAAATAAATGACCAAAATCAGGAAATAGAAATTATCAAATGAATTTTGCCACGAGCTAAAAGCTTTAAAAACACCTAACGTAGGTTTCCTTACAGCGCGTACTTCAACGCAAAAAATCTAATTATTAAAAAAAACAGGTAAAAAAACTTTTTAAGTTAAACGGTTTTATGTTATACATACATTGCAATGTTTAAGATAAATGTACTAAAAACCAAAAAATAATAAAATAGATACAGTCGTGGGAATTATAAACATTTGCATAGACTAGACTAAAATAAAACCGTGGGGCACGTCAATTGTCTACAATCGTTGATTAAAATGTTTGTTTTGTAATGTTACACTATAATTAGGCAGTTGTTCAACCGACAACGATGGACGTGTGATAAGTAGGGCTAGAATGTGGAAAAAAGCTAGCAAGCTTGATTATAAGCTAGTTTTAGGGTTTCATAGTGGTGAGCGAGTAGTACTTTTATCATATGTTTTGTCGATTAAAGACAGTGAAACGATTCCTCGTGTGAATGTCCAACGATAAACTAGTTGAAACATCTCTTTTATTAACATGGAGTGTATAACTATTGGAATTTCCATGAGCAAGAAAATAGTAAGTATTTTCCTTACCGTCTGCGGGCCAACTGCCTAACGACGAATTAAACGATTCTTCTATCGCACATTAAGTCGATAATTTGTAGACAATTGACGTGCCCCCCGGTTTTATTTTAGTCTAGTCTATGCAAATGTTTATAATTCCCACGACTGTATCTATTTTATTATTTTTTGGTTTTTAGTACATTTATCCTAAACATTGCAATGTATGTATAACATAAAACCGTTTAACTTAAAAAGTTTTTTTTACCTATTTTTATTTTCTAGTTTTTAGTTTTTATTTCGCATTCTGTTTAATTCATTTAGTGCTTCATTATTGCAAGGTTTCTTGCCCGTTAGTTTATTGCAGTCCAACGCCTCTATACGTAGTCCCTGCAAAGTTCTTACTCTACTAAGAGCCAAATCGGACCATAAATGCGATTTTTGTAAATATAGCGACCCACGCGCCACCTATCGGAAGTTTTTTTTTAGGAAAATATTTCTTTTCAAGGTAGTAATACATGTTCCGAATTTCAGCCAAATCGGACCATAAATGCGATTTTTGTAAATATAGCGACCCACGCGCCACCTAGCGGAATTTTTTTTTAAGAAAATATTTCTTTTCAAGGTAGTAATACATGTTCCGAATTTCAGCCAAATCGGACCATAAATGCGATTTTTGTAAATATAGCGACCCACGCGCCACCTAGCGGAATTTTTTTTTTTAAGAAAATATTTCTTTTCAAGGTAGTAATACATGTTCCGAATTTCAGCCAAATCGGACCATAAATGCGATTTTTGTAAATATAGCGACCCACGCGCCACCTAGCGGAATTTTTTTTTTAAGAAAATATTTCTTTTCAAGTTAGTAATACATGTTCCGAATTTCAGCCAAATAGGACCATAAATGCGATTTTTGTAAATATAGCGACCCACGCGCCACCTATCGGATTTTTTTTTTCATAATATTGCATTGTCATCGGGGTTATACATGCGTGCAAAATTTCAGGTTAATCGGTTGACAGGAAGAGGGTGAAATTTGAATTACTAAATTTGACCCAACAATAAAACAAACGGGGTGAGCTAAATAAAACCGTTTAAAAAAATAAAAAATTTTAATCCTTACTTTGACTAATGGACTTTTTTATTCTAGCAAAAATGTCGCACTTTCTTCCGGCTGTCACATTTTTTTGTTCACTTCCACACAGACTCAACACTTTTTTTAGGGATGTTTGTTCTATTGACAAAATATAAAACTGGCCCGACTACGGGCAACATTTTCTGCTCTTAGCACAAGTAAAAGGTTGCATTATTTTTGTTTCATTCATCACATGAAAAATGCAACACTTTAATAGGGCACAGGACACATGTTGATAATGCTGCAATCTAATAATGCAACATTTGCATTCAGAATAGGAAATGCTATTAGTCTACAGATCTGAGACCAATAAAAATTATATAAAATACATATAACTTTTCTTTGCTATAATAGCGGAATGTGCTCTCTTTATCTTATCCCGAAAATCCCGGGATAAAATTCTAGCCATCCCGGGATTTTCGGGGTGTCAAAAAGGGCGGGATCCCGGGATCCCGGTATCCCGGAATCCCGGGATTGGAATCCCTAGATAGAGCGCAGGGTAAACCAAATACATACATACATACATACCCTGCAGCAAGTCGCGCTAGTTCCAGGCGAGTGTAGAAGTAGTTCAAAAGGAAACCGGGTTGATTCACGTTCTCTACCAACGCAATGCTTTCAACTGTATTTTTTAACACGGCGCAGTCTAGGAGAAATTAATTCAATTGCAGCCGTAGTTTAAAAGATATCGAATTGAAATTTGGTATGCAGGCTTATATTTCATATACCTACACACATTTTGATATCTTAAAAAAATAGAAAAATTTATTTATTTATTTTTTTTTTTTTTTTTTCAAATTATCCTTACTATTAAAGCGCATGCAAAAGGTCAAGGTCAACATGTCAGTTGTCGCTTTTTAGCTTATAGTACAACATTAAGAGTAAAAAATAATGCCTTTGTGCAAGATTTTGTTTTTCGGATCGCTACTGGGAATATTTCTGCTTCTATCGTATGTAGTAGCATTATAGAACACGACAGAACATAAAAGTTACAGCTTAGGAAAAATTTAAGAATTCTTTAAAATTATCCACTTTTTACCATATAATAAAGTGAATTAAATAAAATTTTCAGCGCATATATTTTAAGACCTGATTGATAATTTTACACCTTAACCATTGCGGTTTAGGGGAAAAATAACATTTTTGTCAAACAAAATACACTCAGGGAAAAAAATTATAAAAACATAAGAAAACATGCTTAAAATGGGCAAAAACGTATTTAAAAGTGATGTACATACCAACATTTTTATTTTAAAAATGTTCATTGTAAAATTTTGAAATCAAGAAAAACATTTTAAACATAAAAATATTTATTTTTATTTTAAGCACTATGAGAAAGAAAAAAACGCTGCAGTGTGGAACATTAAACATTATATTGAATTGTAGTAACCTTCCCTTTTGCTAAAAAAGAATCCAAGAATTATATGAATCATTGTAAAAACAAAATTAAAAACAATCGATTCTCATTATTTTTTTTATTGGATTTCTCACAAAAAAATATTTTCTCACAAAAAAAATTTTGAAAAAAGAGCGAGTTTTTGAATGAACACTCATTTTCATTTTTAATTTAAGTATGTTTCTTTTTAAATCCAAAATGCATTTTTACTTCAAAAATTTCATTTTTACTTCAAAAATTTCATTCTTAATTCAAAAATTTCATTTTTAATTTAAAAATTTTCATTGTTAAAATAAAAATGGGTTTGTTTAAAACGTGAATTATGAAAACAAAAATTTAAAATATAAAAACATATGAAAATGTGCTTAAAATGGGCAAACACGTATTTAAAAGTAATGTATGTAAATACGAACATATTTATTTAAAAAAAAAAATCCTTTATAAAATTGTAAAATCGAGAAAAAACATTTTAAATTTAGAAATGTTTTTCTTTTTTTATATATAAAACCCTATGAGATTTTGAACTTAAGACTTTAATTTTTATTCCATTCATTTTCACTTTTAATTTAAAAATGTTTCTTTTTAAATACAAAATGCATTTTTATTTTAAAAAATTAATTTTAAATTAAAAAAATTCATTTGTAAAATAAAAATGATCTTATTAAAAACCTTTATTATAAATAGGGAAGCTAAAAATATGCAAATGCATATTGCATATGCAAATGCATATTTAGACCTAAAATGCATATTTATGGTCAAAATGCATTTCGTGCTTATTTTGGCATACTTTGGCACTTAATCGAGCAATGTCGAAAAATATTAGCTGGCAACATCTTATCTGTGGTTAATTCAGATAGTTGCGTATACATACAAACAAGGCTATTTAACTATTGATCTGGGACACGGTCAATATTAATTGTTTTCCCAACAAGAGCTTTTTCTCGGAAAACCGCCAAAAATTCACACTGGAAAATATAGTAAAGCATACGATAGTTCAATGCAATCCTGCGCAATATTAATGGAATGGTTTCGTTTGCTTTGTAAAAAGATCTCATGTATTTACATCAGGGATTATCACACTAATACTTTCAAACATTGAGCATGTGTTAAAAGCACAAAAGCTCTTGGCTACACCCAAAAGAAACTCAATCATTGTCGAAAACTAAAATTTTTAAATTACAAATGGATAGTATTTTTATACCTTTCATGAGAATGAAATGGTATTATAACTTAGTGCCAAAAAATTTTTGTCGAAAGTACCAGAAGGAAGCGTGGGGGACCCACCAAAATATATACCGATATGGTCAGAATCACGAGCTGAGTCGATTAAGCCATGTCCGTCTGTCCGTCTGTCCGTCTGTCTGTCTGTCCGTCCGTCCGTCTGTGCGAACGCAAACTAGTCCCTCAGTTTTTGAGATATCTGAATGAAATTCGGAATACAGGTATGTTGTTATATGCAGCTGATCATTTGTCGGAACCGGCCGAATCGGACCACTATAACATATAGAAAACAACCGATTATTCAGATATACATGAAATTTTTGGATGTAATTTGTGCATAACTTCCCAATTTAAACAGCTAAGGACGTGAAACTTTGAAGTAGACGTACCCATTTTGGCCCAAACAAGGTTACCGAAAATTGTCAAGATCGGAGTACTATAACATATAGTTCCACAACATCCGATTATTCAGATATACACATTTTGGTGTATAACTCCTCCATTTTAACAGCCAACGGCCTGAAATATTGAAGTATTTGTACCCATATGGGCCCAAACGGGATTACAGGAAATTGTTAAGATCGGACCACTATAACATATAGCTCCCCTACAACCGATTGTTCAGATATGGACATTTTGGTGTATAACTCCTCCATTTTAACAGCTAACGGTGTGAAATTTTGAAGTATTTGTACCCATATGGGCCCAAACGGGATTATCGAAAATTGTCAAGATCGGACCACTATAACATATAGCTTCCCTACAACCGATTGTTCAGATATGGACATCTTGGTGTGTAGCTCCTCCATTTAAATAGCCAAGACACCATTTTTTCTAATAAATCTTTCCATAAATAACCCACAGAATTAAAATTATAAATTAAACTTAATCAGGCTATGTACATTGTACATATATAGGTAACTTTTCATTTCCCCACTCATGAAAGGTATGAAGTCTTCGGTACGGCCGAAGACAGCCGCGCTTTTACTTGTTATTATTAACTTCACAAAAAACCACAAACAAACAAAATAAAATAAAAAAATATGAGACGAAATGCAAAATCATGATTCCTAATAAATATATTACGTCAGTGGCGTAGTAACGGGGGGGGTTTTGGGGACAAAACCCCCCCCGAAAGATTCGTTTTGACCATAAAACCATCTTTGACTTTATTAGCATACATTTCTTTTTCAGGAAAAAATCAATGAGAATAGTAATTTTTCGAAATTGGTAATTCGAAATTTAGCGCTTTTTCACGAAGTATTACTTATAATTCTAGCGTTTGTTGAGCCGTAGGAAAGTGCAAGAACCGCAGGAATTTTACCACAATTTACATTCTTTGTACTTATGTTCGCTCTTTTGTGGTAAAATTCCTACGGTTCCTGCACTTCCCTACGGCTCAACAAACGCTACAATTATTATACGGTATTGCTGTTATTAACATGCTAATAACAGAAAAGTAACGCCAATTATTTAAATTTCAAGTTTTCTTTCAATTACTTATCATCTTAATCAAATAATATTAGTATAAACTACAATGGGAATAAATATGCAATGTATAAGAGTATCTGAACTTGAGATTTTACTTAATGTCTGTCAAAATGGAATATTAAAAAACTAAATTATATAAGAAAATTATTATTTATAACCGTAGCACATAGGTAGATTTTCAAGTTTTATGCGGCCAAAAATATTTTATTGTGTACATCTATTCCAAATTGCTTGTTTAATGCAAAATTTTAATAATTTGTGTTAAAAGTAGAGCTCTCGATTTTTTTTGAACATTTTCGAGTAGCACGAACAGTTGTTGTTCAAATGCTCGAAGAGTTGTTTGTTTGTTTATTACCCGTATGTTTGTACGGGCATTTGAACAATTCGGGTATTTTGAAGTTTGTTTTTTTTCTTTTGTTTATTATTATTATTTTTTCTTTATATGTAGTTGTTTTTATTTTTGTTTTTCCGATACACATTTTTTTGTTTGTAAGCTCGAATGCTCGAATGTTTGTACGGGCATTTGAACAACAAACGGGCTTCAAATAAAAATGATCAGATCGAATTGCTCGATACCCGGGTATCTAGGGCTCTAGTCAAAAGTCGATTTTATTGAAAAATATATACAGTGACTCAAAAAAAAAATCATACGCCAGAGTTTTTAAATTTATTTCAAACAGTTCTGTCAAAAATTTGACTCTCTTATTTTCGTTTCAAAATGTAAACAATTTTTCAATAAAAATCGCCTTAAGCAGGATTTCTAAGCTTATGGAAAAATCCGAAAAATCGTAGAAATTTCTAAAAGTGGATTAAAAATTTCAAAGCGCGGCCAGAATTTATAGAAGATTTTGAGGAGATTTCTAAGTGTACTGTTATGTAGCCAACCAATTTTAGTGTAAAAAGTGCTATTCTCAATGCTGTAAAAATTTCCGTCGATTTTAGTAATTTTTTTCTGTAGGGTATTTGCGTTATATGTACGTGAGACCGTTCCAATTAAAATTTCCGAAAAGCCAATGAAATTTTTCAAAAAGTTGAATGTTGCATATTATTATATTACAATTGAATGAGCTGCAAAATTGCATACTCAAAAATCTTCTAAAAAATGTAGCTTTGTAATTCTTAGCCCCTTTTTATGATAAGTACTTCCTTAACTTTGAAAAATTGGAAATACTAAAAATACTGCTTAAAAAGTTAACAATAATCGCTGCTAAATATCTGGGTTACTTTCGAGCATCACCTACATTAACCAAGATATGCGTTAGAAATATAAACATTAAAATTAAATATAAAGCACAAAAAGAAAATTATTGTAGGTACATATGAAAAACCCTGTATCTAGTAGTGAAGTGCGGCTTTGTGCGACGTAAAATTTTGTCGGCTAACTACTAATTGTACTAGATATCATGTCCGAGGGTTAATTTGACTGAGTCTGACAGAGCAACATAACAAAACCAATTTTTAACATGAAAAAGAGTGATAATTTTTTTTTAAATATCCCAACTTTAAAAGCTTAAAACTATAAACTTAGAATTATTGGAAACCAAGGATATTATTGAAAAGTGTTAATAATTACTTGAACCTTTAGGATTCATTACGATTACTTAAATGAAATGCTTTAAATAATAAATATTCAAGTTGAAACTAGCACTTAAAAATATGTAAGAAAAAAACAAAAAAATTAACTTCAGATATGCTAAGTTACGACCATCTGGGGCAAGTGCAGAGTATGGGGTCGGGAAAAAAGCGATGAATTATTGTTCCCCATTCTATCTCCAATATGTGGGTATGTTTTTTTTCTGTAATTGTAACAATTTTACAAAATTCAATTTTGGGCGCATAAAACTTGAAAATCTACTTATGCGCGTAGATTTCCAGAAGAGAATATGAGACTTACTTTTGAAGTATAGTTAAAGGCCCTTGGCAACTGACAATCTGGCATGTCAAGCAGTGTGTATGTGTGAGTTTTTTTGTGTGTGTTAGTGCAATCGGCAGTCGTCGTGCTACACGTTCTTGTTCGGGCTCGCGTTGATGAGAATCAAATCTTTTAGATATTTGCGTCAATCACCCGACACTCACACATATGTATACACTTCTTAACATTCCAGATTTTAAGTGGCCAAGGGCCTTAAGAGTTTGATATATGTATTATAAGCGATATTTGTGTACTAAAATGTTAAATTATAGTCTGAAAAAATTACATTTCGCTAGCTTAGAGTGCAAACTGTGTAAGTCCACTTTTATGAAAAAGTGTATTTTTATGTAGAACGCTAGAAAAATCAAATACGCACCGCGCTAAACAAGTCTGAGATACTTTTCATATTTCTACTCGTTGTTATTCAGTGATACGCAAATTGTGTAAGTCCAAAAAGCGAAAAAAATTGTATAAGTCCAAAATATTTATATGAACAGAATTTTTTTTTTCATTACGAATTTTTTTTTCTTTTTTTTTTTTTGTCTCTCCTACAAAATTTTAAAAAAGGACTTACACAATTTGCATTCTAAGCTAGCGATTTTTATCATTTGTAAAAAAAATTATAGTTTTTTTTTTGGTAATTTTAATTTTGGTAAATTTTTTACATTGGCTGTAACCCCCCCCGAAAAATTCTCTAGCTACGCCACTGTATTACGTAAAAAAAAACCAAATAAAAAAACCACCCCCAACACACAATCATTTACAAGCATTCAGAGACTGTTCGAGCAACACAACCTGCTAGTAGTGCTGGAAGCGATATCGATATAATATCGATTCATCGATGTTTTTGAACTTTTTCGATATATCGATATTTTTTTCCGATATTCGATATATCGACGGTCATGGATCCATCACTGATAAACGCGGAAAGAAGCTGGTAAAAGGCAGCATTGCCGTTTTGTGGGTAGTTCCCCAAATTTGGAGATTTTTTTTAAATTTGATTCCTATGTAGAAATTCCTGTGTTTAAAAGTAATGTAAATACGAACATTTTTTTTTAAATGTTCATTGTAGAATTGCAAAATCAAGAAAAAACATTTTAAATTTAAAAATTTTTATTTCTATTTTAAGCACTATGAGATTTTGAACCAAAAACATGTTTTTTCCATTCATTTTTATTTTTAATTTAAACATTTTCTTTTTAAATCCCAAATACATTTTAATTCCAAAAATTTCATTTTTAATTTAAAAAATTTCATTTTTAAAATAAAATGACTTGGTTGAAAACGTGCATTATAAAAATAAAAATTTTTTTATGAAATATTTAGTTTAAATGTTTATTTAGTTAATTTTTAGAGTAATATAAATGACTGTCACTCTCGTTCAATTCAGGGCACAATAATGAATGCAGACATTTCGAAAAATAAAGCTGTTATATATAGATATGTTAAATTAAGGTTTATATAAAGTAGAGCTCTCGATTTTTTTTGAACATTTTCGAGTAGCCCGAACAAATGCTGTTCAAATTCTCGAACACTTGTTTGTTTGTTTATTACCCGTATGTTTGCACGGGCATTTGAACAATGCGGGCATTCGAAGTTTGTATTTTTCGTTTGTTTATTTTTTTTTGTTTTCTTCATATGTATTTTTTTTATTTTTGTTTTCCTGATACAAATTTTTTTGTCTGTAAGCTCGAATGCTCGAATGTTTGTACGGGCATTTGAACAACAAACGAGCCTCAGACAAATTCGATCTTTTCGAATTGTTCGATACCCGGGTATCTAGAGCTCTAATATATTATATTATATTTATATTTATTTATTTAGTCTATGAACAATAATTCTTACAGACTATGGAAAAAGAGAGAAAGAAAGAAAAAATATTTACGTTTGTATTTATATGGCCGTTTTTTTTTTTAACTAATAATTATTTTATGTGAATTTTAATGAGCTATTGGCCATTTTTTTAATGAAGAAAAATTGAAAAAATTTTTTTGGTAGAAGTTATGAATCCATTTCGGAGACCACCACATCCCCTCATCAGACTTCTTCAAGCGGCCTCAACCGAGAATCGAATTTAAGTCGTTCGATTGGTACTTAATATGCGCTGAACTTTCATCTAAAAAACGCATTTTATTTCAAGGTCAAGAGACTTTTATGGTTAAAAAGATATTAACTCATTTCTGACATGACCTCGAGCAACTTGCCTACGTTCCACTAAGGGTGTACCGCCAACGTCTGCCTGTGCGCATGCATGGTGATGTTAACCACCGCATACATACCTATGTATGTATGTGCATGTTATAGCATTGACAGACGGCAGCGATAATCCGGAATATCTGGCTAATTCGGACTTAACTTGAGAATTAACTGGAGGTAATCCGGAATATCTCTTGAGTTAGTCCTCAAAATTTTAGCGGATTAAAGCATTTTGTAATGACAACTCTGGTGAAAAATGTCTATTGTGAATGAAAAGGAAGAAAAAGAAGAACCCAAAGCAGATCTAGGAAGGTAGGCGCATAAGTGAATTCAAAAATTTCGAATGTAATTTGTTACTGTAATTGGTAGTGTAATGTCATAATGATATTTCGCTTTGGTTGAAATCTGAATTCGTTTGGACTCGCCCATTCCTATTGACCATGATGTGACTTCGTTTTGATTTTGACATTACCCTACCTTTGGAAATAAAACAAGAAGTTTTTGAATTCGCCGCTGCGTCTACCTTCCTTCAGCTGTTTTGTTAATCCGCAATACTTGCCGTCTGTCAGGGTAAAATTTTAATCGAATTAAATGTTGCGGTAATCGGGATTATCGCTGCCGTCTGTCAATGCTATAATTCAACATGCTTATCACTTAATAGGTAGCTAGTAGTTATATTTTACCAAATCATTATTGTAGCACAATAGACGGTCTAGTAAAATAGATAATGCAAAGCCTAATTCCATATTTATAATATCCCATAAACTTCCTTTCCGTTAATAAATAGATTAGCCACTTAATACCTTAACTATGGTCACAGATTTTAACTGCTATTAATTGATGAATGGTTCTCCAAATCCCTCGCACTCATTTTTAATTGGTAGTCCAAATCACATTTGCAGTGGGAATGCATTCACCTTTGCATTCGCATTCACTATTGAATGGTAGTGCAAATCACATTTGCATTCCCATTCACTACTGAATTGATTGGGGGCTGCAAGGCTGAATGCAATCAAAATTGAATGCAGCTTGCCCAACCCTGATATATATATATGGATACAAATAAGTAAATAAATGTTTTCTATTATTTTAATGCTTTTATAAATTTTACTTTCATTGACAAATGTAATAGGGATGTACACTTCAAAACCGTCGTAATAAAATAAGTATATCTAATATTACTAAAAATTTAAAGCCAGTTTCGCGAAAATATTTAAGTGAAAATTTAATTTTTTCCCTGTCAGATTTCATATTTAGAATCTGATATCTACTTATACTAAAGGTACTGGCTCGCAGGCATAACATATATTATGTGTATAACATAATATATTCATCATATGGTAAAATATAACTACTAGCTACCTATTAAGTGATAAGCAGGTTGAATTACATGCACATACACACATAGGTATGTATGCGGTGGTTAACATCACCATGCATGCGCACTAGCCATGGGTAATGGCGCAATTTTTTTGGCGCTGATACAATAACACCAGCGCCAACCGTGGCGCCGCGCACGGTTCTGGCGCAATAACACCTTTAGCGCAATTGCCATGGAATAATCGATAAATAACACTTGTTCGCTTCTTACTGTCTACTATACCCGTTTTATTTCTTTTGGCGCAATTCTGCTTACATACACGCTGCCAGAATAATTGTGCCACAATTAAATTTAATTTTAAAAATAATTTGCGTATATTTGTGAAAATATGCTGGCATCTCGTTTTTCGGCATCTTCATTATGAAATACGAGTGTCGGCTCCACCCTATTAAAAAGAAAGATTCCGGGTCCGGGCGCATTATATCGAAATTTCCCCTTACCATGCGTAACAAAAATATACTATATGCTAATAAATATTTTATTTAATTTATTTTGTATTATATTTTTCTCTCCTATTCACAGATAATGTCAATTTTGTTTTCTTTATTTGTGAAAGTAAAATATCAATACCCTTTCGTTTTAGCGATGGTTCGGTATTGGCGTTAGCATACATAATTGTGACGGTGTCATATACGCTGTGCTGTTATTGGCTTTGTGGTGGTGCCATTTTACACTAGCGCTATATTGGTGCTGGTGTTAGCGCACGAAATTGAGTCAGTGTTATATTGCAATAGCGCATCATTGAGTTGGCGCTATACTGAGTTGGCGCTATATTGAGTTGGCGCATTTTCAAAATCGGGGTTAGCGCAATAACACCAGGGTTGGCGCCAGCGCAATTGCGCGGCGCAGCGCAGTGTTACCCATGCCTAATGCGCACAGGCAGACGTTGGCGGTACACCCTTAGTGGAACGTAGGCAAGTTGCTCGAGGTCATGTCAGAAATGAGTTAATATCTTTTTAACCATAAAAGTCTCCACCTTGAAATAAAATGCGTTTTTTAAAACGAAAATATTCGTTGACCCGATCAGTATGTAATAATGCTTTTAAAAAATTTATTTTGAATTCATTATTTTGATTTTGTAAAATTAAATATTTCTTTAACGCAGTTATAAAGTATATATTATTACCTTCAAAATAAAAAAAAAGATGAACAAGATACGACGAGCCGAACCAAAGATATGGAATTTTGAATGTGGGCATGTTTGCTTAACTATCGAATCTTTACACATGCAGATCTCTGAAAAGAAAAAAATTTGCCTAAATCCTGATATACATAGGTGTTTACTTAAATTGCGAAAAGATTCCAAGAAATAAATTTGGTGTCTTTTAAAAATGTGAAATTTTTTTTTTTCAACAAATCCGTACGATTTGTAAAATAATGACCCATATGCTAAGATATCATTGCATTTGAAGTGCTTTTTTTTGGGTTAAAATACTCCTAGATCAGCAAAACCTTCCACTATGCGGCGATGTCCTACGAAATGGCAATTATCCCTCTATGCAGAGCTTTGGAACGCGTTCTAAACTACTTCCTATATGGACAGCCCTGGGATAGTTCAAAAATCAATAATTCAGAGATAGTTTGAAAGGCAGCACTTCCGGACGCGGTTTTTGGCCGCGCCTTATAAAATTAATCCTCAGCTGACAGAACTCTTAACATACTAAAAATAAATGCGGTACTATATTATAAAATACCAAGAATACCAATTGGTCCCTTTAACCAAGAATTATCTAAAGAAGGATATCGCAGTAGATAAGCTGATTGGAATTGTGTATGTATACTAAAAAGTGTGAATGTCAGACAAAACGAATTGGCAAAAATTTTACCTTGAAATTCATTTCTCCTCTCTTTCACATTGACATTTTTAAAGAAAACACACACATAAAAACGGAAGTAATATAACCTCTATTTGGGTAAGCCTTGCCTTTAACCAAGTTCCATTTGGTGCTACCCAGCAGCAGAAGACAGCAAAAGGGGACGTTATTTTAAAGTGGAACATTTGTTGTTGCCCAATTTTAAAGTAATAAGTAGCTGTAGGAAAACATAAATTTTTTATGAAGTCACAATAATAATAATAAATTCTGAGCTAGTTGTGAACTCTCTAGTTCTAGATTGACGTTTTTCGGTACTGTCCCTTGTATTAGCTGCAGGGTACATACATACATATATGCATTTGAACTTTTTATTTTTATTTATTTTTTTTAATGGCTATGACCGAAAACAATACAATCGAGGTGCATGCGGATGTAACAGTCTGGGGGCGCCAATGGAAGAAGCAGCATGTGCTCGGCGCGTGCTATGTAACGGAATAAAAATGCATAGAACGCAGATAAAGATGAAGAAGTGGTAATAGAAGGAGAAGAAAAAGCAAAAGGACGAAAAAGAAAAAGTAAGAAGCGAAGGAAGATGAAGAAGCCAAAGATGAATAAACTAATGGCGTTTTCTTTTCTGACAAAAAATGTTGCCCTTTAATATCTCAATTATCAAATTACGTAACATGACTTTCTATAAAATGGCTGAATTTGTAGTTAATGGTGCCCTCTTACTTAGTCAGAGGCAAGGCAGATCTAGGAAGGTAGGCCCGGTGGCGAATTCAGAAATTTCCCATGTATTTTGTTATTGTAATTGGTAGAGTGTTATGTCAAAATGATATTTCGCCGTGGTTAAAATCTGAATTCGCTTGGGGCTCGTCCATTCCTATTGGCCATGATGTGAATTCGCTTGTATTTTGACATTACACTCTACCTTTGCATATAAAAAAAGTAGTTTCTGAATTCGCCACCGGGCCTACCTTCCTAGATCTGCCTTGGTCAGAGGACAATATTCGTTGAAATCACCACACAAGCTTACAAAATGGCTAAGAAAATCAAACAGGGCAACATTTTTTCGAGAAAAGAAAACGGCATGAATTGAGAGAGCGGAAAACAAGAATTAATCTGTACAAAATAGAAGAGAAGAGAAAAGCGAATAAAAGTGTGCTTTAGAAAGCAAGTAAAAGCACACTTGGAGAGTAAGAGATTTACACATATGTATATAAAGTGCGAACGTGTTAAAGTACATAAGCATGAAGTCAATGAAAGCATTTCTTAGATAAAAGATTCGTCACAAAATACAGGAAGTAGGTATGAATATTTCACCCCGTTGGAAATTTCTCGTTTCTTGTATTTTCAAGGAGGAAGACGGCTCTACAGAGGACAATTATCTATTATCAACTTTATGGCTCATAGCTAAGCCTTCACATTGAAAATTAATAGAAGACCAATGTCGAGCATTTAGGTTTAATTATTAATTAATTAGTCGGGAAAATTATGTCTTTCCCAAACACTTAGGCATATTTGCCCATTGTACTTAAGGCCTTTAGAAAATATCAGGATATAGGGGAAAAGGTGGGTTTGTGGAATCAGAGCTCCCCTGCAAACTTCCCAGATTATTGTATAAATCTGAGAAGTTTGTCAAGTGGTAAATAATGTGAATCTGCATGGCGGCGAACGAGAAGAGGACACCGGCAACCCGACACAAATATTTGACGTCGCCGAGCCGTCCAAAACTACGCGTCCTACAAGATTATCACGAAAAAGAAAGGGCAACGGCAGAATCCCTACCAGTAAGGCGTACAGTAGGAAGAGACAGCCGAGACGTTCAGCGTATGCATCGATGGCCAATCGCTAGAGCGCTGGCTAGACGAACTGAGGGCTGAGATGTCACCAGGGCCCTTCCAGGAGCAGGATGAATCAGCCTCCTATAATTATAGCTGGATAGAGGCGTATCTAAACGATGTTATGGAGATACAAATACCCAGAGTGAAGGCGGCGGAACTCGCCAATTACGAGCAAGTCGAAGTGCACCACTCGGCCAGCCACGAAACCACCAACGTGGGCACCGAGGAATGGCAGCAAGAGCAGGAGAGGCAAACATGGCGTTCCGACTCAAAATGGCATAATCTGAGCGGAATAGAGGCACTCCCCGAGCAAGTGACGATTGCCCTCGTCGAGAAACAGCGTCGCGGGAAAAAACAAAGCTTCAGGGTGTGCGCGGGTGAAAAGACGTTCGGCACAAAATGCAACAGGAGCGGCGAGGTGAAAATGCTGCTCGCGAAGTAAGGGGGAGCGGGCGTGAAGACGCCAAATGCAACGACCTTTGGAGCCTTCACAATCTACATAAGTACTTATACGGCTACAATTGAGTTATTGTTTATTTAGAATTTTGTAAATGGGATTTATATTTTGTTAAGTTTGCATTTAATTTTTGAGCGAAAGGCAAACAGCTGCAGAGAAAATGCGCTGTGCCGTCTTTATCCTCCTTCTCCAGACAGGATAGATATAATGAGCTCTCGATGATGCCTATGGTGGCCATGTGCTGACCCCATGGATTGTGTCTTCTTATCAACCACACAGAATTCCGAAGCTGCCAACTTCTCTGCTCGAGGGAGAAAGTTTGCTAACGCCCTGAGATGAGATGGCACTTGGAGTATTCGAGAGGAAAGTTCTTCGGAAGATTTATGGACTTTTGGCGCGTTGGCGAGGGCAAGTATCGACGGATTTTTAATGATGAGCTGTATGAGTTGAACGCAGACAACGACATTGTTCAGCGACTAAAGATACAGCGGCTGCGTTGGGCAGGTCATGTCGTGAGAATGGATGGAGGTGCTCCGGCCCAGAAAGTATTGCTATCGTAACCCGCTGAACGCAGAAGAAAGGTGATGCCTCCACTATGTTGGGGAGATCAGGCAGACAGCGATGCTGCCTTCCTAGGTATTCCCAAGTGGCGTCATGCTGCACGTAACAGAAACAACTGACGCGCTCTATTGCACTCGGCCAGAATGGTCTAGACGGTTACGTGCCAATTAAGGAAGGAAGAGGTTAACTCCCATTCTTCCTTTAGCTAAAGCACTTTTGTTTATACGTTCACTAAGAGCCTCACAATTCTGCAAACTCTGAAAAAAAAAAAAAAAATGTTTTATGCGCGCGCACAATCCGAAGAAGGGAGCAGCCAGCGTTGCCACTTTGGTTACTTTTTACCAAAATTGGTTACAATTTTTTCGTTTGGTTACGTGGTTACTTTCGGCCGATTTTGGTTACCTTCAAGGTCCATATTTTCAGTACACCATGGTTATATTCAATTTTTAGGAATGCGCTTTTAATTTTTCCAAACTATAAAATATTTGTTATCCAAATTGTTTTGTTGTATTTTTTTAATCAAATTCCAAATAATTTATTGTTGGGGGTAAATGGAAAAAATTCGAAAACTATTTCCAGCGAATGTTGAGTGTATAGCTGTTTCACGAAAATGAATACTTAAGGCAAAAAAAGGAAAAAATCAACAGCTTTCACAGAGTCCCAGTGGTCGAGCTGTAAAAGCGTTCGCACATTGCGGCTGAAGATGGAATGTATCACGGTTTCGAACCCCGTGAGGAGCATCCACCAAAGAGCGTATATGGAATAGACAAAGAGCGTATATGGATAAGAGGCTGCAGTCTGAAAAACTTCACACTAGATGTCACATTTCGCGCGAGATGGGACCCGCGAAGTGTGACATCTAGTGTGAGTTTTAACGGACTACACCTTCATTCATATACGCTCTTTGTGAAACTTCACACTAGATGTCACACTTCGCGGGTCTCATCTCGCGCGAAATGTGACATCTAGTGTGAAGTTTTTCAGACTGCAGCCTCTTATCCATATACGCTCTTTGGAATAGAGTGCTAATGATCGAAAATGGTTTTTCGTGAAATTGCTATACTCAACCTTCGCTTGAAATGTTTCCATTTACCCCCCAACAATAAAAACTTAAATTAAATAATTTTCGTGCTAAGCACTAAAAAGCTTTTAAGTCCAAATAATTTATTTGACAGGAGCCAGCGACCACATTAGAAGTAAATCTATTCTGGCGAATTTTCGTCGGGCGATTTTCGTTGGTATTTTCGTTCTGTTCATTCTCATATCTGGACGTGTTTTTATCTTGATAGAACGCTACGACGCACAGTGGGGGCACCTCCATACAAACGCGGCCAAAAATAGTAATAATTAAGCTAGAATCTTGAAACTCGGAACTTAAGCTTTTTTGGTTGAAATTAGTAAACTGTGAAAATTTGAACAAAATCCACCCACAAATACGCCCACCTCCCATATAACGGTATTTTTGGAATTTCAGCATTTTCCTAACTATTATAGCTAAAATGCTCCATTTTGATTAGAGTATACATTTTTTAAATATAAATCAAATGCAGTAATCATTTTGGAAAAGGGGTAAAGCACTTCACCGTTTTTAAATAAAAAATATATGCACTTTTAAGTATGTTATAAGCATTTATCATAAAACTTTCATACAAAAAAATCGCATTTCAAAAAAAATTTTATACCAGAAATGAAATTACACTTTTCTAAAGGATTTCAGTGTGCTAAACCTGAATCTGGAGTCAGATTTTGCAAATTGGTTCTAGTTTATGAGATATTCATGCTCAAATAGGCAAAAAACACGTTTTTTGGCTCTATTCCCTGCTTAATATCTTTTATGTAATTACTTTCCACTCAAATTCGATTAAACCAGTTGAAAGCACAATCATTACCCTTGAAAACAGCGTTTAGTTTCTTCGAATATCTTAATTAGAATTGGAAATATCGATATTTAAGTTTCACCATTTTGACAAATATTCCCCATACAAAAAAATTTAAACTTTTTGAAGCATACTTCTGGGCATTTTGTATGGGAAAAATGTACGAAAACTCAAAAAACACCTTCCATAAAAATGTTCATAAAACGAAATGGAGCAAACGAATTTTTACGATTTTTTCTCCTGTTTATAAAAGACTTTTAGGACTATGAAATATTAAAAAATTGAGGAGGTCATATTTTTTGTTTTTTTTTTAATTTCATTTTAAAGTTTCACAATTTTTACACATTTTTTTTTTATATTCCAAAAGTAAAAAGCTGGCAAAGATATGAATTAACGCTAATAAAAAAGATTACCTCATAATTTGAAAGTATGCACCATTTACTGCAAGAAGATAAAGAAATATTCGATCATTCGCCTAAATATAAACGTTTTTCATAATGTCAAAACTAACATAATTAATGCGTTTACAAAAACGCAGTTTTAGACCAATGGGAAAAAAATTATAAAAGCAAATGGAGCAAGTGGATTTTTAAAATTAAAATGTAGTTTGATTAAGAATATATTATTTCAAAGCATAAACAAAATTTGAGGAGGTCATATTTTTTGTTTTTTTAATTTTTTTATTCAAAGTCGAGCAAAATTTTTTTCTTATCAACATTTTTTGTTAATATTTGAAAATTCATATAAATTCAATAGTGAACGATATTTACAACTGCGTTATAATTTCTGAAAGAGAAAATCATTATCTACGTAATGATGTATCACTCGAGTTCGTATGTTAACAATTAAATGAGATAGAGCATTTTGTATGAGGTGTGTTCATTGAGAAATAAAAGAACCTATTTTTTGCTCAACTTTGGGCACCCTGTACGGCTAAACGAAAAGAGACTCAAAAATTTTTATATAAGCTTTTTTATTAAAATTTGATATATCTGTTGATCTCTATTTAAAAAAATTGTTTTACTCATACTTTAATTTTGAATTTATTTTTGGCCGCAATCACCCATTGTGCGACGGGGTGATATTTTGCTCGACGTTGGATCTGTTTAAGGCTTAAAGATGTAAAACAATTGATATATTTTAGTTTTTGTTAACCGTATATATTGTTTTGCTTTCAAATAAATAGCTCTAACGTTAATGGAGCATTATTATTATATTATTAATTTATTTTGGTTACCTGTTTCTGGTTTTGGTTTCTTTTATTTTGTATTTTGGTAAATTTTAAATTTTTTAAGTGGCAATGCTGGGAGCAGCAAATAACCGTGCAATAACAAAACACGAAACTCTCCAAAATACATCCACCGACCGGCACTTTTCTCTTTCGGCCAGGGCCGTGCGCACGGGGGGGGTTTTGGGGGTTAAACCCCCCCCCATGACCAAATCTAAGTTGCAATGATTTTGCAAAAATTTTCAAAATACTGTTTATAAATTTTGCATTGAATTTTGACTCATAATTTTTGACAATATTAGTTACAACAATTTTACGGAAGAAGAATTGGTAAAAGTTGCAAAAAATAAGGTTGGCCAATACATAAGTTCGGCACTTTGAATTGCACTTGGAGCTTTCCGAAATTACAAAGTTGTGTAGCATATGTTCGTTTGGCATTTTAAAAAAAATTGTACTGATAACAAAAAATGTTCATTTTGTGAAAACAGTGAGCAGTTTCAATTAACAAGTACTGTAAACAGTACACGGAAAGAAATTTGTATACTTGAATCAAGAAAAATGCTTTCTTGAACTCAATTTAGAAAATTTTTAGGGAAATAAGAAAAATTTACTTAATTATTACTGGAAATAAGAAATTGAGTTTTCCAAAAATGAGACAATTATTTTCTTATTCAAGAACACTAACAAAATCTATAGAAAAAATATGTTGGAAAAAAAATGTTTAAATAAATAAGAACATCTTTTCTTAAATTTACTTAAATGAAGAAAATCTTTTTGCTAATATCAAGAAGAATTTAAGAAAATTTTGTTTCGACGAATTGGAACAACAAAATACAGCGAAAAAAAATGTAAAATGAATAAGAAAACGTTTTCTTGAGCGAAGTAAAATTTTTCTTGCTGAATTTGCATTTCCAAAGTTACATTAAATAAAATGTTGTCATTTCAATAAACAAGTCCTAGGAAAATACTAGTTGACTAATTATGGGTTTCTAATCCCTCATGATTAGTTTTCATTTTCCTTATTTTTTACGTTTTTAATTTTTTAGAAAATATTTCCTTAATTTAATATTTAATATTTTCTTATGCCTCAGACACACATGTGGTATGAATATTAGAATATCAATATTATGATTTGGCTCTGTTATGAAAATTTTCAATTAAACTACAATATGAGGGTGACACATATGTGGTATAGATCGAAATATTATTATTATACTACGATGTGTGTCTCTCGCATTACTTACTTAAGCTCGTATAAGAAAAGTTTTACTTGCAACAAAAAAATAATTTCTTAATTTATTTCAAAAAACAAGAAAAAAACACTTACCCTAACTAAATTATTTCTTATTTATTTAAAATCCAATTTTACTTGAAGCAAGAAAATGTTTTCTTATTTATTTAAAATCCAATTTCACTTGAAGCAAGAAAAGTTTTACTTATTTATTTAAAATCCAATTTTCTTGGATTTTCTTGATATTAAGAAATTGTTTTCTAAGTTCAAAATCAAGTCTAATTTTTCTTGTCTCGGCATTGATTCTAGTAAAAAATTCTTTCCGTGTACTATTCAGGACCTGGTTAACTAGGTTTTGATGAATCATAATGAGTTTCAGAAAAGTTAGAGAACATTTAAATTTATGGTGTATGGGTCTGGATATCTGCTTCAGCAAATATGTTTATCTTAGCGAAAAATGTATGCGAATGCAAACCAAAATTAAAAACCCCCCCCAAGGCTAATTCCTGCGCACGGCCCTGCTTTCGGCGGACACATACATACCTACATATGTATGTAGAGTACGGATTTAACGATGCTATTGATTTTTCCAATTTTTTACCCGCAGTTTTTTCACAACCCACAACCCTTCCGCCTAGCACGAGTACCTACACCATACCCCCTGAAATTAAAAAAAAATATATATATGTACCTATGTATGTATATATGTATGTACCTACAAATGCTCACAACTTATTATCTGAATAAAAATGCACAACAACCCTCTAAATCCTATTGCTAAAATTTAACTTTACACGCCGGCAAATGCAGGAAGGAATTAAGTGAAAAGGACAAAGGCAAAGCAAAAACAGTGGAGAGATAGATAGATATTAACATACAGATGAATACATACATATGTATGTATTTATATTTGTACACATGAGAATGTAGAGCTCTTATAAATATTAGATCCTATACGCAGATGTGTTTCGAACTTTGTGGAAATTAAAAAAAAAAAAAGTAAAATGATAAAGCGACTGAATGCATGAATGGTGTGACATTGTGGGCTCGTGTATTATTTCCGTTTCTGCTTGTTTTCCCCCTTTTGTTCTCTGCATTCTCCTGCCATACACTTGAGCTGTTGCTGCAGCAGCAAATTAGTGTGCATTGAACTCAATACGCAATTTTCATTGTTGGCTTTTCTTTCTTTTCATTGTCATATGAATTTTTGTACGTCGACAAATTAACGTTGGCTTGGCATACATTTTTTTGGTACACAATAGACATTTCTATGTTTTCATAAATCTTTGATTTGGGTAGATGAAAATGTGTGTATTGAAGGGGTCAAGGCTTCCAAGTTATTTGAGTGTATTTTCTACTAAAATTTTATGAAAAGGGACAAACAGGATAAGCGGGTGATGAAAATATTGAATATGCATATGATGAATTTCATATCAAAGGCTGAAAAAAACGAACATTTTGAGCCCAACCCCCTCAGAATTTGATGAAATTTTGCACAGAGGTACATCTTCCCTACCCAAACACAACCTCATTTTTGGAAATTGCATTTTCAAAAATTGTGGACGTGGCAAGGTATCGAAATATTCGAAAATATTCGAAAAATGACGATAATAGGTACTTTTAAAGTGTGATTACTAGAGAATGGCTTTACCGATTTTAAAGACCTTCATACCATTACACTGTAAATTTTTTTTTGTTTTAGTACATTGAAAAAAAAAATGTTTTCCAAAATAAAATTTGAAACTGAAAAAACACTTCAAAGATGAAGCGATTTTGAAAAATAAGAATTTTTTTAGGAAGGTCTATTTAATATAAAATTTGACAATAGGATTAAAAAAATCTGTATAATTTCCAAAGTATAGCTAGGTACCTTTTTTCACACAATAATATCCAAATAAAAAAGTTAACAAGAGATGGTTTTACTTAAAATTTTTTTAAAAAGAAAAGAAAAAAACACCATTCTACTTTTTAGATATGTTATATATGTATATTAAATGGACCTTTCTAAACAAATTTTTTTTTAATCGCTTGGTCTTTGCAGTGTTTTCCCAGTTTGAAAAAAAAAATTTTGAAATTTTTTTTTCAGTGTAATATGTAATATGAATTTTTACAGTGTATGTTTTCAAAAGGTGATTTTAATACCTTTCTAACGGTATGAAAATTTTTTAAATCGGTTGATTAGTTTACGCGTGATATCAAAATATAAGAAAGCCAAGAGATGCATTTTCTTAAATAAATTACAAAAAAAAAAAATAAAATAAAGGCCATTTTAGTTTTCAGATATGGTATATATATTAAATAGACCTTTCTAAAAAAAATTCTTATTTTTCAAAATCGCTTGATCTTTGAAGTGTTTTTGAGTTTCAATTTTTATTTTGGAAAACATTTTTTTTTTCAGTGTACTAAAACAAAACAAAAATTTTACAGCTCATTTCAATACCTTTCAAGATCTTTGAAATCGGTAAAGCCATTCCCTAGTAATCACAATTTAAAAGTACCTATTATCGTAATTTTTCGAATATTTTCGAATATTTCGATACCTTGCCACGCCGACAATTTTTCGAAAATGCAATTTCTAAAAATGAGGTTGTGTTTGGGTAGGTAAGATGTACCTCTGTGCAAAATTTCATCAAATTTTGAGGGGGTCGGGTTCAACGCATATTGGGTTTGATATGAAATTCATCATATCGCCCGTTTTATGGAATAGGGATTTAACTCGAAATTTTCGATTTCTGGGATTTTGCCATATTGTTCAATAACTGGGTCGTGCCTTTGAGTCTAACCTTATAAAATACTCAAAAGGATAAAAATGGCGGAAATAAAAGTAATTTTGTAGTTAGCCGTAGAAGGAAACTATTTGAAATTATAAAAGTTTATTTGCGTTTTCCCAAAAAAAATTTTTTTTGAGTTAAATCCATATTCCATAAAACGTGCGATATATACATTAGGGTAGTTCCCAAATGTATGTAGACAAATTTTATAGCATATTTCCTCAACCTAACCTCCTAGGTCAGCCGTAATATAGTCGAAGATACCGCATATACATTATTGTCCCGATCGAAAACGGTTAATAGTATTGACAGACGGCAGCCTCTTAACTTAAGAATTAACTGTAGGCAATGTGGAATATCTCTTGAGTTAATCCTCAAAATTTTAGCGCATTAAGGCGTTTTGTAATAACATTTCTGGCGAAAAATCTCTATTGTGAATGAAAGTGAAGAAAAAGAAGAATCCAAGGCAGATCTAGGAAGGTAGGCGCATAGGCGAATTCAGAAATTTCCAATGTATTTTGTTATTGTAATTGGTAGAGTGTAATGTGAAAATGATATTTCGCCTTGATTTATTTCTGAATTCGCTTGGGACTCGCCATTCCTATTGACCATGATGTGAATTCGCTTTGATTTTGACAATACACTTTACCTTGGGAATAAAAAAAAGAAGTTTTTGAATTCGCCGCTGCGCCTATCTTCCTTCAGCTGCGCAATATTTGCCA